>CM023830.1:5200000-5530000 GCA_013266295.2 Branchiostoma floridae x Branchiostoma japonicum
TTGAGCAGTAACATTGTTACCAGACATATGCCTGTGTATGTAACGTTATGTCGATCTGTCTGACGTCTCTATGAGTTCTCTAAACACCTATCGTCTGTATGTAGGTTTCTTTTCTGAATACTAGTAATCTCATTTTCATTTTTTTTTTCTTTTCTTTCAGCCCCAACCACCATGATGCGGTTCCTTGCGTTCCTGGCTCTGTCCGTGAGCCTCAGCACTATCACTACTGTTGAGGCTTTAAAGATTGGAGCATTCAACATACAGATATTTGGGACGACCAAGATGGCGATCCCAGAGGTGGCAGACTTGCTTGTCAGGGTACGTGACAACAGTATGTTGACAGGGATATCAGAAGGAGGAGGTGTTATCCCTGTTTCTGTGAGATTGACAGTAAAAATCAACATTTATAGCAAATAATGAGTGACTTAGACGTAATTTAGCGTCCGCCATGTTGGTTTATTAAAGGCGCATGCGCAGTAAAAATGTTCCAATTTTTTTTACTTCAGTTTACGTAAAATATACCAGTATGTACTAGAGATCGTAAATTATGTACAGAGCACCAGTCTACTGGAAACATTATTCATGTAGTTTGCTTGTTCTTATGATGACTGGTAGACATCTTGGACTTAACCAATCATGGGGGCAACTTTTTGACGTCATATCCAAATACAATGCACAGTGTTCGTCCTACCAACCTCCTGTTTGCCCAAAATAAATAGCATATTTGGGTGCTTGACATCATTGGGTGACACCAAGTGTTACTCGGGCGTTCAACCATATGGTGTTTTCTCACCCGGACGATAACCGTAAAACATTTTCGACCCATATTTCATTTGTTGTTGTATACATACTGATAGAAACTATGTTGTATACATGTCTACTCGGAAAATTAGACCAAGATCATGAAGTTAGACTTTTTTTTTCGTTTCAATGCCCATCTCCATATACGCCGATCTTTTAACATTTTACTTCTAATATTTACATAGATATGTCTCCGGTATGACATTCTTCTGATCCAAGAAATACGTGACAGCGAAGGTACCGCCATTTTGGATTTACTAAACAGGGTCAACAGGTGAATTTTTGTTTTTTTTGTTTGTTTATTTGATTGTTTATCTTTGGATGTAAATATTTAGTGTCTTCTGAGGAAATGAAAAGAGATAAACATGCATTAATAATTTACTTTAATGAAACTACTCGCAGCGTTTCTGAGAGAAACCTTCATTGATGTAGATGTTTAGAAATAGTTATATTTTTCATATCTTATCATTCAGCGCTGGTTCTGGAAACTACGCTATGGCGATTAGTGACCGACTGGGCAGGACTGCAAGCAAGGAGCAATACGCTTTCTTCTACAGGTAAGGCTTGTTTCAGAGTGATGATTTTTACTCACAGTGTACATGGTCTTATGGGACGACCTAGAATTATGCCTCCCTTCCCTCCCACCGCCCCCCACCCAAAAAATGGCAGCTGTCTCTTTCCTAAATTTGTTGTGCATGTAAAAGAATAAGCGGCACCTAGCGGATTATGCTAGCACTTCTACAGATAGGCACCCCCTTCTCCTCATAAGTACTTCGTTTACGTTGACCTCACATGCAATAAGCGACTCCTTTCGGTTGATGTTAGTACTACTAACGTTATATGTTCTATTTCCCGCCCTACAGGACGGACGTCGGCCTGACCTTGACCAACTCGTATCACTATGACGACGGGGACGAATCCATGGGCAATGACACATTCCAGCGGGAACCGTTTATCGTCCGATTCTCCTCAGATCGAACCGGTGAGGATGAAATATCCGCCATAGATAACAGAACGATTGGTATTATGATTTACATGCATTTTACTAAGTTCAAATGTAGACCCAGCCATAAGCTGTGAAATTCCAACTTAAATTATTAGCCCTATCAATGTTGGATCAAAGTGTCTACTAACGGTAAATTTTACATTTGCAACTTGAAAATGTCTTCTTTACAACTGAATTGGCTTCGATAGTTATACAGAAATATAAGCTTGCACGTAATTGTGATGTTGACGTAGTAGTCTAAGAAGCAGAGTATAGACTATAGAATAATTTGCATGTAACTGCCAACCAATGTCTGACACTGCCAGATAGAGCATAATATGTCAATGTTGCCATTACTTTATATTCTTACTGTATAGTTGGGTGAAGCTGACTTGTATATGGATGTGCAATCGTACTTTGGTTTTCCCATGGCCCAAGGAGGTTCAATCAAGATCTTGATTGAACCTCCTTGGTTTCCTTACTTGTTTAAAAACAATGTCTTGAATACTAACTTCGTGTACTTGGTAAATTCTCTAGTTGTTGACGACTTTGTCCTGGTGGCCATCCATACCGATCCTCACGAAGCAGTCGCGGAGCTACAGGCTCTAGACACTGTCCGAGAGAACATCGTTTCTAAGTGGAGAATCACGGTATGTATGCGCAAAAAACATGGTAGTTTGTTCCTTAGTTTGCTTGTTTTGTAGCGCTTGTAATGCCCAGATAAACCGCCTGATGGCGTCACTTACCGGTTCTGTACATGTATTTTGTGAAGTACACCTTCAGTGAGAGACCTGGGTGTTTCTGACCTAATAAGAAGAGATGCTTTTTATGCTACTCGTGGCCTTCAGTGGCCATCGATACATGGCGACCTTGAGTATTTAAAAGAAAAAGAAAAACCGGTTTGTGGCAACACTAACCGAGGGTGAGTGCCCAAACTTTAATGATAACTCTTTCTTAAATATGGGATCTTAGCGTAATACATGTACGTCCCGCTATGAATTGTTACATATGCATTGTGAGTGTCATACATAAGTATTAGTAAATGAAGTGTTGAATATCTACAAGTTCTTCAAGATGCCAACTTAAAGGTAGTGTAACAACCTTTCCTTACAAATGTTCCTAGTGTTAGAAGAGGCATCAAATAACTGCAAACGATCACTTTTTCTCCCTAGGATGTCATGATCTTGGGAGACTTCAACGGTGACTGTGATTTCGTCCGCCCCATCCATTGGGACAGTATCAGCCTCTGGACCAGATATCGGACCTACGATTGGCTGATAGGTGATGACGTCGACACGACTACAACTTCGACCGACTGCGCGTACGACAGGTCTGTATGGTCTTCTTTGGTATACCTAAGGACGTGTTTGTTCAGAACATTTTAGGAGGAGGGGGTACCGACGACCAACGACCTTTAACCCCTTTGGGACGTCACACGTACGGAAGGTCACTTGATCTGACCAAAGGGTCCTCAGTTCTGAAGAAGGCCAGAGCACTGGTCTACAATAAAAGTCCAGCCTTTGTATGGGGGAAAATAAACTTTTTTCCATTATGTATGACAGGATTGTGGTGTCTGGACCGACTCTGAGGGCAAGCGTTCTCCTCAATAGCGCAGGTGTCTACGACTTCCCCAAGGACTTAGGCTTGCTTTGCACCTGTGAGGTAAATGGAATATGGCGTCATGTTTTGATGAAGATGCTTGTACATGTGATATTTTGGAAGAAAATTTAGAATACATCTATGGGTTGCTCTATTTATGACTTAGAATATGTCTCATTTCTCTGTGTGACTTTTTAAAATCCTGTCTATCGTCATTGTTATTTCAAAGCTAAAAGCGCCCCTTGCGATGGTTTCTTGGAATTGCAACGAGCCCAACATACATGTGAATTTTACAATCTACAACAATGGGTGATATCATCTTGATAATGGTGTCTGCACTTGATTTCAGGCATTAGCCGTCAGCGACCACTACCCGGTAGAAGTGGACCTGATGGAGCCAGGTTAGTGGCCATTTTCATGAGACATTTATAGAAAAAATGTTAGAAGTTATCTGATGTATATCATTGGTATAACTACATGTAACCATAGTCTCATTTTCGTGAGTTTCTCGCGAGATTCATCAAAGGCGAGAGTACTGCTAGATGAGAAACTGTCTACTTTGACTGGCGTGTTTACAATTACAGAACAGAGATGCTCAACACACAACTTTGAAAAACAATGTTCTCATAGCCTGCATGTACCATTCGCTACAGGTGCACCTATAACAGCTGTTACAGCTGCAGCTGATCCACGTCCCGACAGCTACCTGGCCGATATAAGTGTGCCCTTAGGTGAGCTCGACTTCAGTCGGGCCCTGTCGACCCTTCGCTACGCTGCAGAGCAAGTGAAATACGCTAGGGGAGACAAGCAGCTGTGGCTGGAAACGTACAGGCAGGCTGCGGCTCTGGTGGAGGAAGACCTCATGTTTGACAACATGTAATGACACCACCATGTGGTCAACCTCACAAAGGAAAATAAACACCATGTTTTTGAACGAGTTTTTGGTAATCATGCACTGTATCGTTCTAAATATTATGGTAAGGTTATTTCAGATTCATACACTACAGCTTATTGAAAACAAGCATCAAGAAATCGGAGATTTCAGACTTCGGAGAAGTTTGCAATCCCGTTGAGTCTAATTCCTGTTGGCTTCAGGCCAGATTTCAAAACCATTGACCTTGTGTCATTCCGTCTGTCAATCTTCCCCACCCACGTGCTATCAACCCACTCTGTCCGGACAAACAGATACACAAACCCACAGTTCGGCCACCCCATGCTTCGGCGACTAGAAGTAACAACAACAGTTACAATACATCTGGTGGATGAACAGATAAAGACAGAGCTAATAGAAAGGGACAGTGGTTTAAAGGCAGTGTCTATTTACGCTTTTTTTTAGATCAACGCAAATACACAAATTGGAGCAACTAACAAATAAACGAACAAAATATTTGTAATGACAAGAAGAAAGTATCCATAATCTTAGTACAATGTTTGACAAAGTCAAATTTGGTTAGTCGAATACACAGCTAGTTTCCTAGAAAAACAAATAATTGATTGAAAAACAAAGAAATGATTGAAAATGTGGCACTTTTGCAATATGTCACAAAATTTGATGTTCTCCGAATTTGAAATAGAATGATAAAACTTCCTTGAAATATCTGTACATGTATCTGTATAAGACTATTAATTCATACCCGTAGGGGGTCACGTGAAATTTAGGTCGCACGTTCAGGGGGACATTTGTTGGTCACAGCGGCGAATCAAAACCACTTTAACTTTGCAGCCCCATAACTCTTACGTCTAAAGAAGGTATGGGCAGATAGTTCAATCCATTCAGGGATTATACGTTTTGGGGTCACATCATATGGGGAACATAGACGTTCATTCTCTATGCAAACAATACTTTGAGGGATTTTCTGAGATTGCCACCGGTTAGAAGGAAAAACCCCAGAGGCAGCTAAGAGCTAATGGACAAACACTCAGTCTCAGAGAGAAATGGAAAGATTTTTTCGGTCCATTTTTTTTTCTTGATACCTGAACTGATATTCTTTCACCGGATATGACAAAAATGTCGCATCTAGTACGCTACATATGTTGCTGGAAAAAAATAGGAGAAACTGGCCAAATAAACTGAAAGTACTCTTTCCAAATTCACTTCGTGAAAGTTCATCTGTGTTGGTAGGTACATGTTAAGAGTTAAATGTTTTATTTCCTACACAAAGAAACTCTTCTCACCTAGAGCTTTCGTCCAGTCACTCTGGTCTTCTTCAAAAGACTGACCCAGTGAGACTTATCACGTGGCTTCTCTGAAGTGTAACGTCAACACTGGGTTAGTCTATTGAGGAAGACCAGAGTGACTGGTCAAAAGCTCTATGTGAGAACAATCTCTTTGTGTTTTAACTTTAAACAAACTCAATAGTAATATACCAATCGATTTGACCGGCTGGAGAGTACAGTTTGTAACCTATGTCTATTAGCTATTGCTAACAAGAAAGCCAAATACTATGCAATGGTTCTGAGTGTGTACGGGAACGTCCGCTAGTCTTTCATACAAATAAGATGAGCAGTGAATCGTGTATAAACATCCTGTCTCATATAGGCAGTGTGCATTCCAATAAGGACACACAAGCGATTCAAACTCTTAAACCTTGGTGCGAAATCAAAGACCACACACGTTACAAGTTAAGATAATAAAATATACTAATACGTGCGACTTTCATAAGACAAAGTACTTCATGTTTTTAGAATGAATGGAATAATGAAGAAATAATGACTTATTTTTACTATTGCCATGGGTATTATAGTTATTCCTCATATGGGAACGTTTTTGAGTGCTACTATAAGTTGATGTCAACTGTATACCAATGGGTCCGATATGTGTCATGTATAAATGAGCAAATGAACAGTAAATGACTCAAACCTTTTAACCAAAAAATCACTTTAGCTAGAAACGAAATCAGGTTACTGGGGTGTGGGGGGTTGAAGATGATAAATGAAAGAATGAATGAATCATTTGTCATTCTCCTGCGTACATGTACAGAATTTTAGAACAATAGTACTTCTAACACTCAGTCTAAACTTTTAGTACTTCTATTGGGTCATTTTTGTTCATACCACACTCATTGTAACCTATTATTATATTAGTGCCATTTTCTATGCCCAAGGACATTATGCTAATATAATGTCCTTACTATGCCACCCACACCCACACCCACCCACACCCATCCACCCACCCACCCCCCCACCCCACACACACCCCCCCACCCCACACACCCCCCCACACACACCCACACCCACCCACACACCCACACACACCCACACACCCACACCCACACCCACCCACACACACCTACCCACCCACCCACACCCACACCCACCCACACCCACACACACACACCCACCCACACACACACACACACACATACACACACACACACACACACCCACCCACACACACAGACACACACACACACACACACACACACACACACACACACACACACAGAGACAATAACACAACACTGATATGTGCGTTTATTTGATACCAAAACAGTGGTATTGGCACAATCATTTCTTGTTGCTGCACGAAATTCTGAATGATTCAATGCCTAGATAATCTTCATTTTATTACTGAGACTACATGTATTTTGCTTATAATTGAGCGATAATTGTGTTGTTTGAACAATTTTGTTGTTATTGTTGCCAAATAACAGGACAGAAAAATGTGAGATTGTAACATTTCAGACCTATAAATAAACCCAGGTTCCAACCGTGAGAAGCAAATCTTGGCACAATATTCAATTTTTAAAAGACGAATAGCTGTGTCAACTTTAGTTTCTCCCTCTCCTTACGAAATGAACCAAGAAAAACTTTAGATCAATAGCCTGCGTCTACAGAATTGTAATTTACAACGGCTGCTCTACATTCAACTGGCTCCAATATCTTGCCTCCATCTATCTTTAGCACCTATGAAAAAGAAATGTGACCTTATAGAGCTTAGGTATGAGCAAAAAAAACCACGAAAACAAAAGAAAACAAAAAGTTTTCTTATACAGTTTAGATATGAACAAAAAACAAGAAAACAAGAAAATAAAACAACAAGAAAAGTAACCTTATAGAGTGTAGGTATGAAAATATGAAAATAATAACTATGTAATTCATAAATGTATCATTGTATGCATTATTACATTATGTAAAATTTCAGCTTCCTGGAATAAGAGAAAGTAGGTGAAAGAAAGTTACCATTGAACTGCCCTCGTGTCTTAAAGTCACGATCTTCTACAAGTAATCACTCCATTCCAAGACCCATGTTCTCCTTTAAGTAAGTTGAAGTAACCTCATCACTTAAGCTTCTTTCTCCGCGTACCAAAGGTCCTTCCGATCTCCGGGATATAATTATACTCCAGGAAAAGTCCTGTGGCTCAGAGTGAAGGGAGGTCGGACGTGATAAATAACCCGGGAGGGATACTATTACTTGTGGTCATTGATTGATCGGGGTTGTTGGACAATTTGGTGGCCCGTGCCAAAGGTCGGGGTGGTCGATCTAGGCACAACCGCTGATTAAAGTAGTTCCCGGGCCAGCGGTGATCAATAGGGCGTGCCAATGCAAAACAACAACGTCCTGACTTCATCGGAGCCGAAAGTAAAGAAAATGAAACATTGACCGGTTAGGAAGTTATTACGGTGTACGAACAGGAGTTAAACGATTAGGGGTAAGCTTAGACAATATAGTGAGGGAATTAGAACTGTTTGTAGCTTGCTTGTGCGCCCTATTATCAATTTTGAAGCGTCGAACCTTCTCACATTGGGTTCCCTAAGCCCCTGTCACACACTTTCCCCCGAATTTGTTCCCGACTACCAGCCGACCAGGTTCGGCTGACATTCGGGAGCAGTCTGACCAAATTTAGGCCACCCCTACGTTTCTATACGAATTGAAACGAATTTAAGTTAAATTTGAGTCAAATTTCACCCCCCCCCCAACACTGCTGACTTACAATGCATTCCCGAATGGATGGCTGATCTCTTACAGCCGAACACAAGCCGACTTTGCGCCAACCAACTCCTAACCATGGTTGGCGGGCGTTCGACTAGTGTTCGGGAGGCCAAATTCGTGAATGTGTGACAGGGGCTTTAACTATGTAAATCCCTGTAGGGCAAGGTAATCGAACTCAAGTATGGTTCCCTTCGTTTTTTCCAGATTTTTTAGGTAAGATCTTTCATCAGATAGATTGATATACTGGCTCAAGGAGTGTGTATGTTGTTACGTGATAGACATGATTTAAGTCATACTCCAACGCAAGCCCTAAGCCTTTCGAAAGCGATATTGGAACTAGCCAACTTGGCCGCTTCCCAACTTTTGACAAAGTTGCGTTTGAGTGTCTCAACCACAAATTTAGCAGCACTTAAAGAATTACAGGTAAAGCTACTGGATTTCCATCTTTCACACAAGGAAAGACGTTTCATGGAACTATGTAGTGGCCATTGCTATATGGGATTTCGGGAGTCGTTTTACACAGAAAGCGTGGTTCAAATGTGATGCATTGTAGTTTTTTGACATATTTATAATATGTTCTTTTGTTTAAGTCAAATGTACAGAAATTTCTCTTTACATATCCCATATAGCTATAAAAACAACAAAACAGCACGTTTCATGCACTGTGTATCTAGAAGTTCCGAAGTATTCGGGATTCTTATTTTGTTAAGAGGTACATATTTCTATAACCATACAAGTTATTATAACATTATACAAGAAATTATTTTTATGATATGCACACGTCATACTCCAACGCTAGGTCTGTACTTCAGGTTAAGATGCAAGGCTTTTTAAACGTTCTAAATTCCGAGTGTCTTGACCATAAAGATCGCCGCCTTCGGTTTTCCTTACTGTGATTACTTATGAATAAAAGAATAAAAGTAGCAGGTCTGTTGCTCAGTATATGTATTGGGTGATTAAAGTCATTTTAACTCAAAGCTTTTTGATACTCAATTATCCACGTCCGCTGCGTCCGTAAATGTTTGAAGCTTCGAAACAGACCCGCGGACAGAAATTACACTTCCTTCCTTCCTTCCGTCCTTACTTCTTTTTTCTGCATTCTATCTCTTTTGCAACCCGCTCCATTCTTTCTACCTTCCTTCTTCTTTTACACTCTCTTTCATTCTTTTGTTCTGTCTTTCTTCTGTCTTACTTTCTTCCTTATATTTCCCTTCCTCCCCCCTTCCTTCTTTTTTGCAACCTGTCAGTTGCGTTTCCTTGCCATCGTGAAGAATGGACAAGCCCGGGGTGTGTTGCTGCCTCTGTCTCTGCACCTCATTACCACCCCTGCCCGCGCCGGGCCAATTTCCCGCTCCACTGATCACGTGTATTGCCTTCTACAGCCTGCAGTCTCCCCAACCCCATTCCAAAGTCCTAATAGCTTTAAGAAGAGGAAACTCGCTTTTGCCTGCGGTAGTTTTTCTTCTTTTTTTCACATTCACTGACGTTTGCTTGTAAAGATGATAACTAGTTCTAAAAGTTATAAATTGTTTTTCACTTTTTTCCATGGTGAAAATACGACTAAGTGTACGGACAAAATCCGGTACCCCACTCTGACCCTATTCCAGAGTCTTTTGATAAATAGCTTAAAGGGGGGCTCTTTTATTTTTTTGCCTCCGGACTGGTGGTCATTTATTTCTTTCCAACGCTATTGCGTGCAAAGATGATAAGTCTATGAGAACGCCAAAACCAAAGAAAGTAATTGATGTTTAAGCATTTATTTTTTTTTGTAAAGTATAACTTCCTTAAACTGTAAATTACAACCTGTTTATCAGCAGCAAAATACAAGCAGGGAGGGCAATCTGGTAAAATCGCTGATTCTGCCGGTAGAGATCACGACCGGAGTCTCAGTCCACAGAGATCGCGATCAGGAAGCTACAAATGTGTTAGGTTGGTCCGCCGTTACAACTCCTAAGTTTCAAGTCTATCCATTGATCTAAAGTGACATGAAACTCTGTTGAAATTTTCTGACTGCCTTAACAACAAATATCTACACGCACAGACAAATTTACATTAAATTACAGACTCCAATCGGGATCTCTAGCGCCGATTCTTCCAGATTGCAATCTCTGCCCTGATACATACTAGTATACATATAGATAGCTGTATCAGTAGACTTTGTAATTCAGAACCTCCATATACTACTTTCCCCAGTCTGTTCGGCAAAGTTTCGGATATTTTCAATTCTACGGTTGACTCAACGGTCAAAGCAGCCATGCCAAGGCATGCTTAGCTATTCCGGACCATGGCATAATCCGGCCTGAGGGCATCACAGGTTTGAAGTCATCCCACTGAACGATAACCAGCTTCAATTAGAGCTTGATTCGTGCCACCTCACCGATGGAAACAATTTACCCCCGCCACAGCACCCCTAATTTGGTCCAAGAAAGGCTGATATTACCAAGGAAATTGTAGACGTCTACGATTTCCAATCCTTCCCCTACACCACTTAAGACCGTAGTAGTGTCTTTACAAAATGTTTTCCAATTGCAGTTGAACTTGTGTAATGGAAATTGGCCTGCGGTGTAAACTTGACTGACTTTTCTATTGATTTTTTGTCCCGAAAGTTATTAGTAAATGTCGAAAATGAATAGGTGGGCTTAACTGTAGGGTAGGTGGATGGAGATAGGGGTGGTGTTGTTGCCTTTCTGCAGGCGAGTATTGTTCCGGTTGGCGAGGTTAGATATGAATCCTCTTCACATAAGAAGTCACTGAAGGACATGGAAGGCGAACCGACTTACGTGATGACGTAGGAAGTCTGGAAGAAAGTTTGAGTCTGGTTCAATTCAACTTTTCTTGGCTTTTCTTCAAGATTTAGGCTTTTGTGTTTATGTCTACATTCTCATCAATAATCATCAATTCAGTTTATGCTCCTTAGCTGAAGAGAAGAACCCTAAATTCAAGTACGAAGCCTAATATGTTGCTAACTAGTTAACTACATAGTGCCAGTTGATAGGTTCATGACACAGGACTAGAGGGTGTTGAACTGTCCTCGGCCATGCGAGACAGCAACTTGCAATTGTGGAGGCACTTTGTGGTGTCACCTTAACAGGATGAACTGAACTGAATTGGCATTTACTGCCATCTAACTTTTAACACTCATACAGTGTCTATACATTGTTTGTATGCACGTTAATGATTACTCCTACCACTTTACTATCTGTTGCACAACACGTTATCTACATTCAACACGATCAACATGATCATTACATTCTATCCATGACTTCCTACATGTCGCTTTGCACCAGCCCGATGGGCATAATAACACTGATACCGCGGCTTTACAGTAACCAAGAAGATAGATAGCAAAGAAGTCACGACATCGTCCTATTACAAAACTCCTTTGTCCTTGATTTGTAGTTGAAGCCTTCACAATTAGAAATCGATGTGCTGATAGTCTCCACTAAAGCCCCTTCAGCGCCAAAGAGCTGATTGCATCGACCTCCCTCATCTTCTTGGACTTAATAATCGTGAAGTGGGACGTCGGGAACATACAGAAGTAGCTGTTCACTACAGCAAGTTACTACTAATGAAAGAAGAAATAGAAGATTTTAGAGTTTTGAGAAGTATGTTAAGTTTTTCTGACTTTCAACTTCATAGACCTACGGGAAGTGTTTTTCTTTCATGAATGTATTGGAACTGTGTAGGGATTGTATGATGTAATTTAATCGGGTATTACACCACTTCCTGAATTCCTCCACATACCGCCCACTTTCTCCCAACCGGCGCTTGTTGGGTCACCTTCAGGCTTGATCTCCCCATCAATCTACTGTCAAAATCACCTTCCACCCTCCAACCAGATGTATTCATGTAACAGAAGAAGGATCACAGCCGAAACTTCCGAAAGTAAAGCTGAAGTCTAATCGATTTTTAGCGATTTATTAATTAGTAAACGAAGTAACACTCATCCTAGAGACTACATTTACCTGAATAGTAGAGACTATTTGGTGATCTTCTTTAGTCGTAGGTACAGATAGGAACTAGAGCATAATAAGCTCATTGCATAGATTTAAGAGTGTAGAAATATATAGACTACAAGTACAACAAGTCGACACCTTGTGAAAATGCGTGCAACGTTTTCTGATGTCGTTACAGTACTGCAACAACCCGGCTCTAACACAGTTTACAAATTTGCATGCCGTACTATCATTCGATACCTTTCTACGAAACTAGGTCTATCAATTGCATACCAGAAAGCAATGTAAGAGGTAATAACCAAGTTACAATGCCATAGGCAAAATAACAGAGGTCACAATCAATGAAACGCCACAAATATGAGATTTATAAAACTAATGAAGGTATCGTGCATCTAGAAACCGATTTTCCAAGACTCTAAAATTGACAGAAAAACTCATTGGCTATAGGAAGTGAAATGAACCAACTTCTTGATTGCTGTTTTATGTTTTTTACTCAGTCTAAAGAACATCGAAACGGGATACAGTTCAATTATAAGAGAGTACATTTGTAGTACCTTTCTGAAGAATGCCTACAGCCACCATTCAAATGGGGTAATTATCCCGATATGACCTTAGCTCTTGGGTATTTCTTTGCTAAAGCAAATGTGATCACCAGCTAGGTCGACTGTTGTTGGAGTTCAATAATTGCTTACAGGACGTAAAATAATGTACTGAAGTTTGATTGCCAGGCGATATAGTTCTGGTCAAGTACCTTGAACCAAGTAGTAGTATTATTATATGTACTATGACAGCTTTAGAATACGTAACGATGCACCCAAGAGTTAGAACGATGCACCCAAGACTTAGTTTACGCTGAAAAAAAAGGTGTCACTTTTGATGCTATTCTATGTAGTTAGCTGAAGTAGTCTAAGAATACATTGCTAGTAGTAGTCTAAGAATACATTGGCAGTAGTGATTTAAGAATACATTGCTAGTAGTAGTCACCAAGAATAAATCGCTAGTTGTAGTAGTCTAAGATTACACGGAGGATCTTCCTGAAAAGCTATCGTATATGGTGAGTTCAAAAGAAGTCAACCTAAAGTTTACTTCTTTCAATTCACGCTTGGAGTAAAGCAGTAGTTCTCTTCTTTTGCCTCCCCCCAATGCAAAAGAAGGAGGGCCATCCTAGAAACTTCTTGAGGCTCGGCAGAATGGAAAGGTGATGCGCTGGAAGGATGCAGAGAGAAATCCCAGAATCGAGCTAGATGGAGGACAGTCATCGGTGGACTTTGCTCCGTATGGGGCCAAGGGTCCAAGAAGAAGAAGAAAAAGTAGTTCTTCAGGAACTAAAAAAAACTTTTTGGTAATGCAACTGTCCTTGCAGGTAACCTTAGGGGAGTTTTTGACTCTGCTGTGTGAATTGGTTTCTTATACCGCAGGAACTATCAAATAATCCTCTTTATCCTCAGGGTGTTATGGATACATGACTTGCGCTCACTGGCTCTTAGGTACGGCGCACTGTTATCGTTTAGTAGAGTAAAACTTCAAAGAGTTTGTATAGCCCCACTGGCTTGTAACGACGACCAAGGCGGTTTATGATTATGATAGCATCAGAACGAGTCATAAAGATCGCGATAAAACGTACAGACGAGGTAATGACAAATGGGATGCTTGGTAACACGAGGTGGAAAGGGGCTAGCCGCGGGTCCAATCAGTTATCTTCTTACAAACGGCAGGTGTTGACCTGCTCGAGGCAGATTCTTGCTGAGTGGAGTTCCTTCTGTATGAAGAGTGATGCTTCGCCAAGGGACCTAGCTAAATGGCGTTATTTATATCGTAGCGTGAAACTTATCTGACAGTGTGTGGGTGGACGCAACTTTGTGGCAAGTGGAACTTTTTTCGAACACACGAAAAGATCCCTTATCCGCTGCCCCGTTCATAATTCACTCCTACTGGACGTGACTTCCATTTTGGCTTTCAAATGAATTATGTAGAACCAGAATATTCTAGCATAGCATTCTTTAATGGTCTTGTTGTTAATACAAATGCATGTGTACTCTTCCAATGGCGATAACGAAATAACTGAACATAGTATCGAAAAGCGACTTCGTCATTATACAATGTAATGAATTGTAATTCATTCTGATGGTATAAACCTGCCTTAAACGTTTTTTAAAATTGAAATTCCTCAGAATGATAATGAGTGTTAGATATGGAGTAGTACTGTCACATTGTGTGTTTGCCATATAACAAGTTCATAAACTTGGCTACACAATCAAACATATCTGAAATGACTTAGATATATTGCGGTCTCTTCCCAATTCGTGATCAGAAAAAGCTCTGTAATTCCGGGAATCTGTACGTTTTGAATTCCCAATTTTGTAAGAAGGAAATTAAGAGGAAGTAGTCGTTCTAAGTTGTTAATAGTTTGTGTCAAGTGCAATCGATCCTTGACTTCATCACAATCGTGTATGCACGACCCAACTGGGGCCAGGGAAGCTATCTAATTGTTCGTTAGCGTTAGAGTAATGCCATTGCAATTTGATTCTCATTGGTGTGAACGGAACCATACTTCCACTAGACTGAATTCAATTGTAAACCTCCTATAGATCTGGTCTGTTTTGTTTTACATTGATGTGAAATATATACTTGTAATTGTGTTTTTGTCACATTCAGCAATATACAGGATATTCGTATGTAGCAGAGGTATAAAGGAAACTATGAAATGAATTGAGAAAAGAAACACCAATTCCCCACTGCACAAAATCCATTCTTTACGTATACCTCATTGTGTAAAGGTCCAGCTTCTTCACTCGCGTGTACATTTACGCATGTTTTAAGGTGTGCTTAAAGATAGGATCTCGTGCAATGCCCCTCAAAAGTACTTTTAAACTTGATTAATAAGCTCCCTGTTTTGACAAATGATACATTCACCGATTGAGCTTCATATGACTCAAACTCCGAAAGTCGTTTGCAGAATTTTTCCCTTGTTTTGCAAGGATCAGTTTCAAAGTCATAACGGCGGTTTTTCCAGCGGAGTTATTATTGACTAGCCGCCATCCCGGGAAACGCTAAAGTGCTCGTAAAATGGTTATCGACAGCCGGAATTAACTTCACGTTTGAGAACTCACACTGTGGCACTGACGTACTATCCGTCTTACGTTCAATACTTTTTGTCTTACAGGTCTAAAAACGCAGCGGTGCTTGACCATTTGAAAGGAAATACGTCCCCCAGGAGTTGGACTTAAGTTTTGAAGTGGGGAAAGTATCGGGATTTATCTGCCAAAGGCGCCCTGGTGTCTTGTCAGGACTTATTCTTAGTAATGGGGTTCCCGTCTGATGAAAACGTGCCCGTTGGGCTTACTAGGAGGGTTCGCTGCAAAGAAATTGATGCAGACATGAACCCCTTTTCACGAACGTTGTGATAAGGATAGCTTTGGTACAACATCAACATCCGAAACTACCTTCTGGCCAAATTCTAGCTAGCAAGGTAAAATGCTACAAGATGTGGACGCCAGGATGCTCTTTTGCTTTGACCAAGATCGACAGTGCAACTCAACGATGTAAACCGTCCACGATCGTGGTTCTAAAACATGTCAACACAAATTGAAGAATATATAGCTGGCAATATGGCCTTCTTCGGAAACAATAGTCAATGGCACGTCTTTTTATGGGCACATGACGAGGCTGATATATCAATTGTAAGTTGGCACCGCCCCCGTCCTGTTTGAGAAAAGGACGAGGCAAATATTTCAAAGTTCATGTCAAATGTCAAATGAAGAAAAAAGATTGAAAGATCTTTACTATGTATCGGCTGTTTAATTTACTGTTCCTTTGTTTAACCAAGTATGACCAAGATAAATCAATCAAGTTCATGATCAGGTAATACGATACCACCGTGTGACGTCCCCAGAGAATACATTGTGATTCAGTTGACGCTGCAATATTTATCTAGATTGAAGTGTCACCTTATTCACCGCCATTAAACACAACCGCACATTAAAGGGTGCCGTACATCCACATTACAGCACAGTTTAAAGTAGAAATACACACCAGCAATTACACTGCCAAATTACAGGACCAGCCAAAATTACAGCACTTCCACTAATCCACGGAAAGCATGATATCCTTGTATATAAGTGGTATTAATGACGGCAATCGTATAGAGCATGTACAAAGCAACATAACAGTATTACCGTCACGTATGGAGGTGAGGCTATGGGCCCTTCCTAGTTGACCCGAAGACGTGAGGTCCACGGAGGGCAAGGACGCTTTGCAAAATGATCGATGCTTCATTTTTGCTTTAGAATGGCTCCCATCAATGCCGAATCTTTGGGGATACATCAGAACCACTGCAGATGTAAAATGGTTGGAAGTCATTATCATGTAAACGCCTGCTGCAATGAATCGTTGGACATGTACAAGGGCGTGTATAGCTATTGAAAGATCATAAAGTTTATGTCTAATTTGGGTGCTAAACAAACGTAATGTTTTGATGCGGTGTAATTGTGAAACCAAAGATTTCCTCTACATTAGAATTCAGTTTTACCATGACATAGTCATAATCAGTTAAATTACGTTGATCTTTATGTGCTATTTAGAGAATTCACAGGATGTTTTGTAGGAAATCGTTTTGGGGCTCCTAATGTTTTTATGTTCTTTTATTTCTCTCTGACGGTAAATAAGAAGTTGTGGCAATGGCAACGGGGATCTATTTCATAACCGGAAACAATATTGAGTAATTTTTTTTACTAGAAACGGTTTAAAAATTGCACAGGTTGGAGGGGCCCTCTGAAACTACAAACTGTGTATGTCGGACAAATTGTTTTACGATATATGGCACAGCTATGCTGCAGTGCAAACTATTCTCTTGAGTCGCCTTGGCCGCTGTCCAGCGGTTTAGATAGCCTTTCAGGATATCCCTAGCCAAAGAGACTAATATGTAGTACTTGCGAGGTTTATGGTGGAGGTTTTTTATAGACCAGGTTTATTTCATACACGCAAACGTCATCTGGTCAATTGTACACACGTCATCATATGACTCTTTAAAGAAGCCTGGAGTGGTTAAAGCCCTGATGCTGTAGCCCCATGTTTACTAAAATGGGGTCACAGTTGGACACTTTGAAGACGCCTTGTTACTGCATGCAGGTCACATACATTCGCACTTTGCGGTAAAATGCAGTTCCGAAAGACTAGTGGCGTTTTAAAACCCTTGAATAGCGTTCTTCCTATCATCGTATTCATGCGTACCAGGCCCCAGTTTTAAAAGATAACGTCACTTTACGTCATGTATAATTACATCCAAATGTGAATAAGAAAACTTTGAAAAAAGTTAAGCATCATTTTTCGACATTTCGTTTTATAATATTTCTTCTTATTTTATGAATTGTTATTGGGTTATTCTTAGGCTAGATAAGTCATTGGATATCTTTGTGAAAACTAAACTTGTATTGTTGATCTGATGCCAATCACTGGTTTAACCTTTGACCCTCTTGGATTATCATCAGGTAAAAACTTCTAGTTCAGTTCAGTTCAGTAGGCAATGATGACCCAAACATCATTTTTAATGTATGTGTTTCCGCCTTTAATACCAGTAAAATGGATAGATTGGATTAAATGAAGTAAAATTTATCAAAACACTTTTCCTTTTCTTTAGGAAGATTTGACATCCAAGGGAAATTACATGTATTAGCGCCGGTGTAAGAATTAATGACATTCCTTCGCCAGCCACTCCATTTCAACTTTGAACAGTCGTCTTCATCCCTTCAAATCTCCTGTCTGTAAACCTCTTACACTGATTAATGTAATTGGCTCACACTTCTCTTCCCCTGGTCAATAAGTCGTATATATGAAAGTAAAGGCGAGGAGACAGGTTATCCATTAGGGCCCCCATTAAAGAAATAAGTAACTGTTTTGGCCCCTCTCTGTTCGAATAAAAGCAGCGGAATTTATACCTCGTTGGAAAGGGTTCAAGAGCAAGGCCGTGTGAAGAATGTTAATAGTCGATGTAATCGATATGTGTGACGACCACGGAATGAGTACTGTGAGAATGGGCGTCTTTGAAATGTTGGGTTTTATGTAATGTCTACATCAATAATCATGGTAAATTTAGCCGTGTGATCTGGAAATGTGAAATTTGGCGGTGCTTGGTCGTCTTGGGTGCACTTGAGATTCTAATCGCCTCATGTAGACCGAGTTGACCTTCGCAAAGTGGTGTACAGAAATATTGCAAGGTCTTTGACTAGAGTGAGAATCTGTTACAACATTGGTGGAGATACAAGAGCTGTTACAGTAGGAGACTGTAGCTACTGAGAGTGATATTTGTTGTGTGTTACGGTAACTTTTATGTTTGCATCAACCAACATTTTGTAATGGCATCTTCCTACTTGTTATCAATTATATGTTATCATTATCACTGTGGAATATGTTTACTACATGATAATAAAAATTTGGAGAAAGGGCTAACTCTTTATCGCATCGATATCCATGTAGGTCACACAGTGTTTGGAACTTCTACTTCATGAAACATTGGTAAAGTCCTAATTTTTCAGCATACTCCTACGTAAGAACGCGTCCTGTATCAATTTTATCATGATTTTTTTCATAAGCTTTTTTGGAAAAAAGAAGGCTAGAAATGACAGCGCCAAAAGTACTCTAGAAGCTAACCAAACATACAACTAAACAGTACATCCAAAGCAGTATTGGCTTCTTCCGTGTCATTAAAACTATTTCACGGTACTCCAGGGGTGCCCATCCCCACTTCTCATGGCCTACAGAACAGCACCATCCATTACCTGGCATGTTTAGTTGCCTATTGGTGCCCCAAATGGAGCTGATTTCCTTAAAGGATACACGGAAAATTTGACGACCGTGCCATTAGTGAAGAACCGTGTTGGTAGGAGGGCTCTAATGGGGCGTTCAGCTGGATCCCCAAGTGAGAACCCCGTCGAGAAGAACATATTTAGTTAACACAATTTGCCAACAGCGATCATAACTGCTGGTTATGTTTTCAACTTTTATGATCAGACTATGTCATAAATCATGATCTTGAGAAGTAAATTAGAGTTATTAAAGCGTACACAAGTATTAAAAAGTACACAACTTTTAGAATCACATAGTGCACTTTTTATGTCTGTAGATCTGTTGTTCAGGTTATACATCCAAAACAATACACCTGAAATTTCCTGTTGTTCAGTTTATACACGTGCCCGAAAAAAACAGCAATCTGTTAAATCTCCCTACAGCATATGGCTATTTTGCATGTCATTGAACGGAGTAGCCATAGTATAAAGTAGTCAGAGTATAAACCCTGACATAAGAGGCTAAGGGCTTATCTGAAGTACGTGATTCACTAACTCTGAGTATATAATAAGGCAACAGTTGCCCTTTTTGTCAGAACCAATGGAAGACTAGATTCTGCTGAAGCTTATATGTTACAGAAATACGAGTAGACTCATTCAAGACTCTTTTTTGAATTTATTGAACTTTCGCAGTGAAAATGTGACTGAATTGCAGTCAATTTATAAATTGTTAAAACGATCACAAGGGCATAGCATATTGTACATTAAACCGCTACAGAACTTTAAATAGTTAAATGAAAATATGATATTGCATATGGAACTAAAATTCCTTACAGTGGTTAAATTATCATATAAAATGTGTACGTACAGTATTCCAAGTACTTCGGGAATGCATCGTTTGAAATAACTTTGAGTACTTACCATTGATTACTACCTATACAACGTTACGTAACACTATCATTGTCCAACACTTCGTCACCAATAGCGGCATCAATGTTAAACGTTTGGCAGATGGCCACGATGGTGTCGCAAGGGAAGGTTTGTCAACTCTAGGATGTAGAATTGAATGTTAGCGTGAAACTCTCAAAGGCAGATCACTCACCCTTACCCAAAAGGCACAGACAATTAGGCAGCAACTCTTTGGTTAAATGCCAGATATCCAACAACGATCATGAGCATCCGCAGAGAATAAGAATTCCGGGGAGTGTTGAGGAAAACTTTCAAGTCTTCCATCATATAGCTTGAAAATGGCCACGGGATATCAGTGAGTTCCCAAAGTAGGGTACCTCTTTGGAATGTACTTTATTGTATGTCTCTGGAGACGAATGATATATTAGATACAAAATATCCGTTACGCACTGTTACGTAAGCTCGCCTACTAAAAAAGATGTTATCCTATTAACAAACATACATTAAGCTTAGGTTGCAAAGACATTTTGATACACTTGAGAGATGTGATAGAACGCACACTGTTGTATTCAAGACAGCGCCAAAACTTTTTTCACTGTATTAACTTTTGAACTTGTCGTAAGAATATGAAATTTGATAGACCTTTGCACTTCGGCTCCGTTTTCTGAGTGAATCATCATTGAAAAAAAGGCAACTATCATGTAGGGTATGATTATAGGGTATGATTAAGGGACATCCTGTTTAACAAACATCTAACAGTTCTAATACTCTTGGATATTTCTAAACCTACAAACCAACAAATCGTACTCGTACGTAACACACAGAAAAAAGCAGATAACAAAAAAAGAATGTTGAGAAACATAACCAAAGAAGGCAAACCCAAATACCACCAGGGAAGTATATATACATATACTACAATGTATTTCATCCTTAGCTATGATATGAAAATGAATCACATCAATATAACATAGAGAATGCATTGGTACATATATGAAATTTGCCCATGACAAATGTAACATTCTATGCCCTTTTCTACAGTAACCTTTCTTAAACTAATTGAATCGATGTGACCAGGCGACCTCCAAGGTTATAAATTCAGGGCCGGGACATTTTGGCATGACCTTCCCTTGTTGATGGACGACTGCAATATGCAGCGTGTTGAGACAAGGTTTAGATTTATACACGTGTTTTTTCTTATGAGCTGTAAGGTCTCGATCTTGTTCAACAGTATAGGAAATGACATTGCGAAGGCCGCCCTAGAGGCCAACAGTCAGTGTACTGGTTCGAAAGTCAGGCTGGGTTCAGCCTCAATATGTAATGAGTATATTTTCAGTTCTCTCTTGGTTTTTTAACTTTAGCTTAATCTAGCTTCTAGCTATGGTGACAATACGCATTGAAAACTGCAGTAGTTTGTTTCCAACTTTGACGTTTAAACTTTTCTGTGCGAAACATGACAAAGAGAGGTTGTATATATTATCTGAAAAGAAGTAGTCTTTGCTGGAAAGGATTTTCCACTGAACACATTCAACAGAAACAAATTCTGTGATTTACATGGTTTTGTGTAAGCTTTATCAATGAGATACGCAAGTACATGTATGGACTCGAGAAAGAGGGCTAGAAATGAGGGTTTAAGTTGTTTGTTTGTTTGTTTGTTTGTTTGTTTAGGATCTCTATTAGTATACACAAATCATGTATTCACTAGTCTACCTGACTTCACAAAGAAGAAGCGCGTAAAGAATTAGCAAAAACTGGGGATTGTTACAAATAGCAATATTCAATTATTAAAACTTGAAAAGAAAGACCTGTACTCCATTTATTTCGACAGCTTTGTATTGACTTGACATGACTTACGACCTCAGCAATGCCCTTTAGAAAATGTGCCAGAAATGAAATGAGAGAATAAGTTCCGCTAGTCATCAAATTGTCCTACCACCTCAATGTCCGGTGCCATTAATGCGATAGATGCATCACTTCACGTAAAAACCACAGATGAATGGGTGACCTTACAAGAAAGGCTATCGATGCTTATACATCTTAGAGCCCTGGTTGTGACTTATTGGCCATCGAAACATGATCGCTACAGTATAAACTGCTTCCTGTAGAACCTGTCAAATTCCAAGACAAAATGTAGTTTGTAATATTAACTTCACGCTTCGAAAAATACATAAATCAATATAAGCACATATGTTTTATTTATTGTAGCATAAATCATCATTGGTCTTGACTCAAACTACATCAGTCATCTTTGTGAATCTTTTCTATTTTTTTTTCCATTGTGGTTGGTTTCATATAAACGTGTTTTGAGTGAATAGGATTGGACTAAACATGTTGTCAATGAACAATTTACTTTCGTGGACGTATCCGGATATCAAACACTCTAATGCAATCCGTACACTCTTTGTGTTGTCGGTGAGTTAATGTAAAACCCAAACTTTTGTGGGCCATTTGTATCCTCTTTAAGTCGGATTAAATCAGCTACAGCAGACCTTTGGTGCGTGGATATTAAACAGTCCAATGCAATCCGTACTCTAGTTTGTTGATATTTCATGTGTTTTTAGCGAGTTAATACAAAAACAATACTTTTGTGGGCCATTTGTATCCTCTTTAAGTCGGCCACCATCATCTCCAGGCACAGATCGATGCATTCATCCGGCAGGTAATAACACACAAACTGCCGATTTGACGAGAGCATGTCCGGGAAGATGAAAGGAATAAAGAAGACGTGGCTATATTGAGGCCCGCGGCTCCTCTTTAACGACATCAACGTGACTATGAATCTATTTTCCCGTGCTGATCTAGTATTTGAATCGCAATTTGGCCGAGAAGATTGGCCCGGAGTCAGCGGGGATTGCCTGGACAATTACGACCCCGATAGGTGCAAAGATTCGTGCGTGGCATTGGTAAGAGTGATGCCGAGATTGCCTTGAGACATGCGCAGTTTGTGAACTAGCGTGGCATCCCACAGGGCATGTTTATTGGACCACTTGTATGTAAAACGTACCCCCCAACACGTACCTATGATGTTTTAAAAGAAGCAGTAAATTTGGTAGCTCCATCTGTTAGTAAATCAACGCAGGACCCTTGTTGAGAGGATTGAACGTCATATAGTTCTTGTTTTCCTTTGGCTAAAAAGACAAGGCATAACAGATCGCCTACACTGACGCTAAGACTACACTTAGAGACACGGACAGGACTGGTAAAAACGAGATTGCAAACAATGATGGAGATGTAAGAAGCAGCTCAAAACCAACACTCTGAAGGAATACCGACCGATACAACATTCATTAGTCTAAGGTCTAAGCACGTCTACTTTAAATCCTACCCTTTGCTTCACCAGGGCAACTAGGGTATGCTTGCTGACGTGGAGGGGCAACGTCAAAATTAAAGTAGTCCACTTGAAAGAACATTGTGCACTTTCGAAAGGGAAAACATCATTACTATAATGGTAATCAAGCATCTGTTGCACTTTAATCTAAACTAGCTTGGCAACATAAAAACAATCCGTGTAACTTTTCCCATTGTTCTTGACCAACCTAGCGTTCAAGTAGACGTATGCGAGTGCTTCATAATTTGGTGAAAATCAAAATGGATGACTATTGTTCCTCCGGGTGCTGTATTATGTGAAGCTTGCCTACAGAACCTGATCAAATCAATATAACGGTCTAGTTTTCGTCTCACAAACAGAAACCAAAATGAGCCCGCCATCTGTTATTTGAGAAATCAGTATTATTGCGCACGGAGGTACAATTTATCACGTTATCTGCGCTGCTTGTTAAATTCTAGCTTTGGCTCGCAAAGCTGATACTGAAAAATGCTCTGTTAGAGTTCGTTTACGTCAAACTGTAATTCTAAACCTCTGAATAGACATAAATCTTTACCAAAAGAAGCTGCAGGGATAACACAAGCTGTTATGTTGTCATCATTGGGAAGTTGCTTTTAAAAGGTATCCTACGGTTGTTTTTGAAACTACTGGATCCATTTGTGCTGACTGTAACAAACAGTGAATCCCCTTGAGCCAAAAATAGATGTTCTGTGCCTACAGCTAGCTAACAGCTGTAGCAGAAGGTTTGACATCTGTGCAGCAAATGACAGGTTTAATGGCAACTGGCTTTTATCTTTGACTATAAACGAATGAAAGACGTTCATTGGCCCCAGCGGGCTTAATACCTATCACTGTAACTGCAACGCAGAGCAGATTTACAACCATAAACATGCATAAAATGCCACTACTACTATTACAACATTAAACTACTGTATGCGGAGGGTCAAAAGTTAGAAAGAAGCAATTAGTCGATTGATGCAACATTTGACCTGATCAAATACCCAAGCTTATGCTAAAATACAAAATGATTGATTTATTCATAACATAACATATTACTTACTTAACGTGAATGTGGAATTCTTTTTAATAAAGCTAAGTCCAGTCCATCATACCCAATTAAACCATAAAAGATTTGTACAAACTTATCAGTGTGGCCAATGTTAGTGATAGCTGTTGAGTGACGTAAATCAGGTTGTTAGAACGCCTCTCACCATTTTAAAGCATGTAGTTTCTCCTGTTGCTTCCCCAGTCAGATGACTACAGTTGTACCCTGAATGAAAGATGAAGCTATGATCACAGATCTTCACAATCACCCAAGACAAGTACTGGAACGGACATCCTTAACTAAGCACCACTCTTTCACACCCATAAGTAGTAATCCGTAACACTTGAGACAAATTCGTCCTTCTGTGTCGCTGGCTGATTTCTCTACCCTTTTTGAACCGTGTTAACTGTGTTCCAATTAAGATCGGCCTGGTAGGCGTGTATATTTTCCTCAGCGTGGTTTGTTTAGGAACAAATGTGAGCGGTCGTCTTGCCTGACCTGCTACAGTAATCAGCAGCTGAGCCTCGTGCAGTGAGATCTAGAATCCAGCCACACAAACCTTCATTGTGTACATTGTGTTCAAGCACAGTTGAAATAGGAAATATTATACAGAGTCATAGAACCACAGACAACGAATTGGTCATATGTGCCTAATATTATTTTACTTTTCATGTATCATTCGTCAAATCTGTATTTATGAATTTTGTACATTGTCTTGAGCACAGTTGAAAGAGGAAACATTATACAGATTCATAGAACCACAGACAACGAATTGGTCATATGTTATTCTACTTTTCATGTATCATTCGGCAAGTCTGTAGTTATGGATTTTGTACATTGTGTTCAAGCACAGTTGAAATAGGGAATATCATACAGATTTATTGGACCACAGACAACGCCTTGGTCGTATGTTATTCTACTTTCCATGTATCATTCGGCAAGTCTGTATTTTTTTAAATTTTGTACATTTTCTTCAAGCACAGTTGAAATAAGAAATATTATACAGATTCATAGGACCACAGACAACGAATTGGTCGTATGTTATTTTGCTTTACATGTACGTATTATTCGGCAAGTCTGTATTCATGAATTTTGTACATTGTCTGCAAGCACAGTTGAAATGGGGAATTCCAGGTCTACGTGGTGTTTTGCCATGCAGTTCACTTTAGTCTTATCTACCAAATACAGAAGGGATAAATCTTGTTCAACGTTAGCGGTACGGATGACATATTTACCATTGGGAGCAACAGAATACCATTTCTTTTGAGCGGTACAGCAATACGCAAGCTGTGAAGAAGTCTAAGATATTCTTATCGATGCTCTGTAAATTAAAACCTTTCGTTTACTGTTAATCTTCTTGTTTGTATAGCTGGAAGGCTTCCACTGAGTGATAGAACTACTTTAGTATATCTTTCCCTTTCAACAAGTCCGTTTTGCTACAAAGTTACGGGCCATTACTCTCGCCCCACTCTGGTAGGTTCTGGATATCCCCAGTCCATTATATGCACCCTCGAGTCATTTTCTAATGAGTATTCATGCATCATTTTCTAATCCAGACACTTTGGTCTTATCAGTTGTTCCAGTCCCTTTCTTTATGTCGCACATTTGGAATATTCAGCAAGCATGTTTCTTGGGAATACTTCATCTTTATTGCGGGAGGCACTATCATTGTTAGTTCTTGTCTATTAATGGTCGTCGCGAGAGACATCAACTGATTATAATGTGACGAAGACTAATAGTTATGGATACTAATGGAATTGTGTAGACATTGCTGTAATCGATGTTGTAAACATTTCAGCCAATCTTACCCACAGACCTGTGTGGCGGTCTCTGGAGTAAACGGTTTATTGTGGTTTATTGTGGATCAACTCTCCTTTAGCTGCCTACCCACGAGCGGCAGCTATTCTTCCAGGAGAGGGTAGGACATAAAAAATACATCAACATACATGCAATTACATTACACATATAATTACATTACAACAGTTATTAAAAAAGACATATGTGTAACATCGCATGTGCTTTACTTATTCATGTGCGTCAGTAAACCTTGTTTAAACTTTTCATGTGATGACATTGTTTGTAACCACGTGATAGGGAGCTCCATACTACTGTAGTTCTGTATATGAAGGATTTTTTTGAAGCTGTTAGTTTTGGCTTGTCGAAGGTCTTTCGAGTTACGTATCAGATTTTGTAATTATGTTGACGTGAGACCGGAAGCAGTTGATTGTAGAGGATAGCTGGTTGTTTGGTGGACAGGCTGCGTTGCACATACAAGGTACATAGAGCAGGCAACGGCAGAAAACTTTGATACTCCATGGCAAGTTTTTGTACAGCATGATGCATATGATACATTTCTTTAAACTGGAACCCGACAAGCAAGAGAGGTAGCCAAGCAATAATTTGGTAGAGGACAGTAGACTTAGACCTTGGTTCCTGGATGGGAGTAGTCAGGCCAGAAACGGACAATGGAGAATCAAATGACAACTTGACACTGCAGTATAACAAAGAACGATATGATGAATGATTGTTGTCCAGTGTATTCATTATTGTCTCTAGCACTAGATAATACAGGGACCATTGGCCTACATGGTCCCACTAAGGAGCTAATAGTGTATTTAAGCATTCCTTACTTATTAATTATGTGTAGATCTACTCCTGACCTTATTCCATTAACATTGCCATGAGAAGGAGGATACAAATGGACAGTAAGTTTTTGTGAGGAATACAAAGCCCCAAGTGTGCCGCAAAGTTGATTTGCAAAATAGCCTGTTTCGTGTCTACCTTTAATTTTTGTTTATCATTTGTTTGCACATAACAAGTGATACAACTGTGCAAGGGAGTCCAAAAGTTTGAAAGCTTCTATTCTGGCCAACCGTTATCAAATTAACAATGAACTGATTCTAGATAAAATACATCAAGTTAAGTGCCATATAACATTACGTATAATGCATAATAAGGAAAATAATCAGATCAAATATTGTACTAAAGATAAGATGACTAGAGAGTGCCGTAATAGGTGACAAGAAACATCACTAACGAAAAAAGTTACGTACCTTAAAAAATACATTACACTAATATATGAAGGTTAATTAAAATTCGTTACATAACATGTTAACAAAATAAGGTCATAATACACTGAAGAAATACCTATAGTCTGCGGTAAACGTACCGTGTGATTAGGGCTTAGCGGGCAGTGTGATTAGGGGTTACTGCGGCAGTTGGTTGTCGGGACTGCCGCGGGGGACTTGGCGAGACGGTGGATTAACGAGATCAGCTGGCTTCAACGGTAAGTGCCTACAGCAATTTGAACATAGATTGTCCGATTGAAGAAATGGAAGATAAAATCCAGTTTGTACACTGAAACTTAACAGGTGTTCGTACAAGTACACAGAAGTTAAAAAAAACTTAGACTTAATTTGATTAATGTAGCACCAAACAATATAGAAACATAAAAGATTCGCAAGTTTGTTATTGATAAATGATAAGGAATTTTGGTATGAAGAGGACTGAACTACATACAATAAATGTGTGTCATTATACTAACATAAATGTATTGATTATCAGTTTGACGTAGTAGCTATCTTATAAACTTTGTAACATCCACAGTTTATCTTACTGTCTGTTTTTATGCAAAGCACCTCTTAGATGTAAACACTGGTTTCATGGGAACAAGCTCGTAGCTTTCTTGACCATTAACTCCTGGCTTTGGTTCTTTTATGGTTTTACAGAATATGCCGTGATCATTATCTTGGCCATCTCAACAAAGTCAAAATGGCTAGCTTACTGTGGCTCGTTTGCCTTGACCTAATCCTAGAGACCACCAAAGAAGACGGTTTAGATAAACTTCTTGTAGCTACAGTATCGCTATTTCCCATCGTTAAGATAGCGTACCAGTGAAGATCCAGACCCATGTGTATTAAGCTGTTGTACAAGGAACGGTTCGCGATAATGCTAATTGCAAGTAAGTTTCCTGCGCCTATCTCTGTACTAGATGCATGTCCATGATAGGGCAACGTCCGACGGTGGTGACTTTATCGTGCATGCTGACTTTTATGATCTGTAACCCCTAGAACCTGGCAAAACATACCAATAACGTTTATGAGACCTGCCCCTTTCCCTGTAATATCCTGTTTGGTGTTGTGAACCTGTTAGAGTTCACACATGGTACAACAACAGCGATAAAACTTTTAATGTCCAACAGCTGTGCGTTCGATTCTTCCTACCATGATCTACCGTTGCATCTTGCTTATCCCTTACCGGGTAGACCATAATAGAGTATGTTGCACCAGCAACAAACCAGGTCGGCAACGATCCATTTCGACGCTACCGCGTATTTTACTACTTTTACGACGACGTGGACGTTTTTACGACGTTGGCCTGGGCGAAGAGGATACTTTATGGCATAGCCGTTCCAATGCGGACGTCTGCCACTTTCAATAAAACTGGTAATAAAAGAGATCGTATTTGCTTCATTGTAACAAAATGTAATAAGCGATTGTGCAACACCTGGGGCCGTGGTAGTAGCAATGTTAGGAGATGCTGAAGCGTTTATCGACCAAGTCGTATCCCTGGCCACAGCGGACTGTTACTTTGTCTACCTCTGTAAAAGTTTTATCCCACCACCACCGTCCTGGCTTCTTTATAAATACAAAGATCGATTAGTTTGCGTTTCATTTTAGGAACGAAATGGTAAGCCAAAGGTGAAGGTCCCATGGCCTTTGAGGCTGTAGGGGCAGTGGGTTGTTAATCCGCCTTGTCTAGGGCACGGTATTGGAAGGCGGAGCCCATCCCTGTCCTTTCGCCGTATTTCTATTTGTTTTTGCTGTTTCTTCTTATTCTTATTCTCCGCGAACAAATAAGGTCAATGACCTGGACCAGACTTCTGTCAAACATTTGGCTGGTGCAGCCGAACTGTAACCGACCTCGCCGAATACCAGCCAACCACAGCCGACCTAGTCCTAACCATGGTTGGGAGGAGTTCGGCTACCGTTCAGGTGGCCATATTCGGCTATGAGTAACAGAGGCTTTACATGACATTTATAGAATCATCGTTTTATGACAGAATTGTGGGCATCAGTATTACCATTGCACGATGTTACGAGTGTAAGATGGTAACGACCACATCCTAATGTTTATTCTCTGATCTAATCTATCCCCGTTATCTCCCCCGTGTCAGTTTTGAACACTGTCAAAGATGAGATCAACAGCCATCCATCCCAGTCTATGTTATTGTTGAGCCTCATAAGTTTTAATGCTTTGTACATGCGACATAAAACTTCAGTTGGAATACATGTTTTATGCTATAAATCAAATGAATGCTTACAGCTATTGCGAATTTAAAAGCATTGTTGATAAAAGCACAGAAAAATGATGCGTATTATGTCTAGGATATGGTATAATAAATTTGATATAACGTGCACTTGATAGTGATATATCATACACAATAATATTGGGAGGATGAAATGATTATATGGTAAATGGAAGGGACAGAGTTTATGTCATTCTTTTCTCAGGCAGGTCTGCCCTACTGCTCAAAGGGCCAACCCTAGTGACAAAATTATTTGTTATTGTCTCAATCGTATGTTTTATGTCAATCATTGTATAGAATAATCTGTATACGATTTTGTTTTAATTACTGATGTGGTGTAAGGCGTCACAGGCTTCTCACCGTTCTGTTCATTCTAGTGCCAATGACTTTTAATGTATGTCAATAACTTTAATTGCAAATGGTACATACTACAAACCAGTCATTTGTGCACACGCACGCTGTCTCTAGATACCATGGAATATGAACACTTTTATCGCCTCTTCCTTCATAAATCCTTCAAGCCAAGGCTATGGAAACCTTGGGGAAATCTTGATCATCACATTGTTTCTCCAAACGCGATCATGAGATGACTTTGGCACCACTTAGGCACAAGAGGCCAGAAGACCAACTCTTCTACCATTAAACCTGATTGTCTAGGAACGGTAGAAGTCATTTGCTATCACACCTCGGTCCCGCAAGTGTTATCCTCAAACGTTACTTTTAAAGTGCATGCACTCAGACTGGCTTAAGACTATTACATATAGATATCATGATTAGATCTAGATAGATGGAGCGCTGAGTAAACTAATAAAGAACGCCCCCCTCCCCCTTTCTCAAACAAAAAATCGGAAATTTCAGACTTCCGGGAAGTATGCAATCCTCGGCTTCCTGAATTCCCCCATGTTCAACACCCTATTCCTGTTGGCTCCCGGTCAGATTTTGAAACCTTCACGGGTACCCCATTTGCTCTGTCTAACCTTTTGACCTCCAGTCATTCTGTCTGTCAATTTCCCCCACCCACGTGTTATCAACCTACTTTGGACAGATACATAAACCCACAGTTCAGCCACCAAAAACAATACTTCCGTATCCGGAAATTTTTGAAAAAATATTCCATTGGTAGTATTCTGGCTGATAGACGATACGCAAAACCCTAAGTTAGTGTGTCTCGGATAGCTTATACAACAAAAAGTAAGACTCAAAATACAAAATCTCCAAACTTGCACTTAACTTGTATAAAACTTGGTTAAGTATAACTAAAATAAAAAGAACTTATAGTTTAGTGTTCCCAATAGGACGCCCACTCTAGATAGCAAAGTATGACGATTTCTCTTGGACAACTTTAAATCCCATAAAAAGCTTTCAAGAATCCTTCACCTTGAACACCTTTTAAGATGATTCGAAAAACCCCACCCAAAGTCGACCTTGTGGCAAATTGGCATACCTCCTTCTGCACGTTTCTTATTTATAGCGTCTAATAATAAACGCGCGGAGCTAGATTTACATTTATGGCCATCCCACCATGATGATAGCTAAGCCGAAGCAAAGCCTCCAGGTTGTTCCTTCCGCTTCTATAAATGAGAATTGCCCCCCTTGTTCCATTACATTGAAAAACAGTCAGACCCTATCAGATGGCAGGGATTGATGGATGGTGTATGGTAATGAGTTCCGCCCCCAATTGCTGGCGTGTATCGTCTGACAAGAAGAATGTTCAGCGGCAATGGGTCTTATCAAAAACCGATGAGTCGTCATCATCCTCGGTAACATTCACTGAGGCTATGAAGAGCCTGGGGACAAGCGGAGCACTTAACTCTCCCAACTGGGTTGTCCTTCGGGCTGCAAAAGATCGGAGGTAACGTTCTTTCATCGCTGAAATCCCTCCCCCACACCTGCAAAACCCATCGACGGTAAATTTTCCGAGTGATAAGCGCGGACGTCGCGGGGCTTGGTTGACTAATACCCGTAAAAAAGGAGGACTACGGCGGAACGGATATTGAGAAGGAAGTTGTGGGAGGAAATTACACTGGTAGGAAAAGTGCTCCAACCGTTTGACAGCATCGATTGCAGTTACGGTTACTCACCGCTTGTACTTGTTCTGACACCCAAGTTAATGGTAGGAATATGTTAGTAAAGTATCGAGCTTAAAGCTGCATTATGTAACATTAGGACGGTACAGAAAGTAAATTTTCTGGTCATTTCTTTATAAAGTAAGTTTCATCAACCCTACTCCATTGCAAATAATTGCCATTCAAAAAAATGGAGGTGTGAAAATGTGACACCAAAGACACCCTACGAGTGTGTTTAGTAGTTGGAAACACAGCGGTCAGCCAAGTTTGTTTACATTCTGGTAGCTTGTGGTGGTGTCACAAACTGAGTGCTCCTCGTGTGGGCTGTTTTAACTCCAACCATAAATGTGAGATAATAGCACAAATATGTCAAAAAGTTAAAGGAAATTACAATAACACGAAGATTTTTTTCAATTAAAACATTTCCATTTTTGGTGTTGCAAAAATGTTACATAATGCCCCCTGTCAAATAGTCTGAAATAGATGACGAACGAAGTATATCAAGTCAGTAGATTTAGTATAATATTTGATATCTAAATTTTACAGTTAAATGTTATTCCGATGCATTTCTGCAATTTCTAAGACTGAGAAAGGTATTCTACTTGTTCCAAAAACATTCCGCCTTTCACTAATGATATGGATGGAAAAACTTGTAATCGAGTCTATTACTATATTCCCATGGGAAATAAACTAATGTAATTCATTTGGCATAAGTAGACCTTAACTGGATAATCCAGGCATAAGAAGGCAATGAGGAGTACATCGAAGATGATTTTAAGCTAAGCAAACACGAAACTGGGACGTGATGATGAGGGATTGGCCGAGGGAAACGGTAACCAGATGGCACACTTCTGTCAACCCATCTGTCTCCTGCAATATGTTGTTTCTTGGGAGTTGCATCTGCCCGTGAGAGAAACGAGCACCATACCAGCTGCACCGTGCATGACAGCGTGACAACATATGCATTCCCCGAGGGTGTTTGAATTGTCTCGCTGGAAATGCAGGAAAGAAAACTAATTAGTAGGAAAAGGCTATGATTAGGGACGTTTTTAAGGTTTTGACTGCAGATGTAGTATATATTAAACAAGGTTCATTCAGAAAACCACCAAGGCAGGAACCCGTATCCAAACCTTGTGGTACAGAATAGAAATCACCTCTAAAACATAGAATCTTCAAACGATAAGCTTTACACTACTGTGTTACCTTTTAATCATAGTTATTGTCCAGCCAGAGCAGATTCAGATTTGTCCCACTGACAAAATTTTGACTGTTTCCATTTCAAAACTCGTCGATGAATACGAATGGTTACTAAAAGTCTGCGCTGTCAAAAGATTCGACTGAAGGAAACTCTACAGCGGAAAATTAGTGTAACAGTCAACACTACGTAAATTCGTTGAATTCGGCTGCTATGCGAGGTCCTTAACTATACATGAATGCAGTAAGTTCTCACTACTTGAAAGTACTAAATCGAACAGCGCCCACGGCCACTCTAGTACTCTGGTGAACCACCCGCCTCCAACTCTCTCAAATCTTGCTGAGGGAAGGTTTTTCCATCCATCTGTCTTCGTGACAAGCTATGGCAAGAGAGAACCAGGCCAGTGGGACGGCATATGTCACCATAAAACTGCTGACATGCGAGATTTGGAACAACTGTGACACCAGATGCCTCCGATAACGAGAAACAGACACTGATGAAGCACCGAACCGGCAATTTACTGACTAATTTGCATATCATTGTTGCTAGCAGTTTGCCAACTGCAATCTTGTGAAAATAGACTGGTGGTTTCTTGATGTTTAATCTTAATTGATCTTGACCGGTCAATACGTTGTCAAAGTTTCTTGTTTTCTGTATCTGTATCTGTGTAGTCGGTATTACCGCCCTTCGGCGTTACACACTAGCTTCGTAGGCACGCGGTGCGGCGGCAGCTAGCTATGTTACACCAAACGACTTGTTACCCCCAACTTTTGCATAACTGCAGGCATTTTTTAAAGTTATCTAGTGATGATACCCCAACTGTACCTGGTGGCAGCAAGTTTCAATCAATGCTAGTTCAAGGAAAATAGTTTTTGAACACCTCAATCCTTGGTTGATAACTCTGGTACTTGAAGGCATGACAATTTCTTGTTCTTTTCTGAGCTGGTATTAGATACTTAGTAGTTGGTACGTCCACCAGTTTATTGGTCATTTTGTACATCATGCATAGTCTAGACAGTTTTTCTTCTGTCTTCCACCGACACCCACTGCACTAACTATACACGTTCTGTTTTGAACTTTTGATAAACTTAGACAAACAAACTTGGATAAGTATCAATCACTAGAGCAGAGCAAACTTGACTTTAAAACTTGAGTCAAAGGAAAACTACCTCAATTACAGCGCCTCTGGTCAAAGAAGCTTCAGAGAAAACTGAACACATTAAAACTGTAGAAGTCATTAGACTAAACACCTGGCATCATCTTCCCTCAAGGATGAAATCCATTCCTGTAAAATGTTTCTTCCCCAAGAGGTATCTTCAACTAATCTCAGACAAGTTCTACATTTCTGCACCACTCAGACGGCCCAAAGCAGCTTGATTGCTGCTGCGCCACATGTGCCAGACATGTTTTCCATCAACTAGAATCTGGTGTGCAGGTCTAGCCAGCCCGTTGACCCCACGGCACAGCACTACGCGGGCAAACTGAGACTGATGTGGCCCAGTATCCTCACCGCATCCGTAATGGCCTGTAGGAAATATGGCGGCCATTTTGGCACGGCCAGGTCACTGAACCCTGAATCAATCCGCGGGTAACACCGGTCGTCTGCGGTACCCGGGTGTCGTGACTTCCGGTGTTCGCAACGCGCTGTTACCTCAAGAGCGTGACGTCGCATTCGGAGATTTCCGATACGCGTGCCTCACTGTTTCAAAGGAAATACCACATATACGTCACATAATCCGTTACATAATCCTGTGTGTGTGTGTGTGTGTCTGTCTATATGTGTGTGTGTGTGTGTGTGTGTGTGTGTGTCTGTGCGTGTGTGTGCCTGTATGTCTGTATGTGCGCGTGCATCACTCTTTCTCCCTCTCTTCCTCTCTCTCTGTGAGTGTGTGTGTGTATGTGTGTGTGTGTATATATATGTGTGTGTGTGTGTGTGTGTGTGTGTGTGTGTGTGTGTGTGTGTGTGTGCGTGCGCGCGTAGTGTTTTATTTTCAAAATGATACCTAACATGTTTCTAAGTATCCGGAAAAGAAGGCACTAAATCCATGATATCCAATGCTTCCTACCTATACAGGATTACAAGAGGATATAGTTAAACCAGACTTGATGTTATCCCTTATACCACCGGAGCCACAAGTAGAGGAACCCACACGTACAAACACCCACAACTTATCACACCAAGCTGTTAAGACGGCTCCATTATGAGATTGAAGGGCCAAGGTCAACACTTTTATTATCTTTATAGTGCAAAAATAGTTGGTAAGGCTGCCAGCTCACATATCTCCGCCCGCCCCTAGAACACTGCGCCGATGGGCCGTATCGATTTTGGTACGCACGAATTCTCTCTTTCTCCCACCACCACCGGCAAATCAATTGTGCGGGGTGGACACTTCTATTTCCAGATATGCTGGCCTTGCCTATGATAAAAAAAGTTTTTTTTCGAGGCTTCCGTATCTCTCTTTTTTACTTATTTTGTTGCCATTTTACGTTAGATGAAAATGTAGGTGCCGGTTTATCTTGCATAACCATAATTTGGCCGCAGGAGGGCAATTATGTAGTATTGATGTGATTTCACCTGTGTCAGCAGACACCTGTGTCATCACATTTGAAAATAGAATGTTTGGCTTACGATACAGCTGTACGTTGTTGACACATATATGACCGACAGAAAAAGAAGTTCGGTATAACGAATCGCATAGTCCTGCGTTACGAAAGTCATATCAATTTGATCGGAAATGGGATCAAAACCCTAATCTAGAAATTAGTTAAGAAAAAAAAATTCAAAAAGGTACTGAAGAAATCTAGGTAAAACCTGCGTGAGATTAAAAGGACGTAACTGGCGCTTGGGAAGAGCCATAATTGTAACCTAAACATGTCCTTATCTCAGAAAGGCTCCGAGCCCAATATGGGATATCCAAAACAGGTCGCGGGCAAGACTACACGTTGGGATATCCAAAACAGGTCTCATCACCATGATCGATGGTACCGGAGGGACCCAGACGGGATATCCAATTCGTGTCTCCAACATGACCCATTTGAGATACAATGTGAGACCTGTATGGGATAGCACAAGTCAGCTTCAGAGACTTTTGACCTAACACGTTGCGTAGATAGTGGCCTCCCCGGAACCTCGTCTCTTGTGACAAAATCCCTCCCTCTCGCACCATTGGGCAGGGGCTGCCGGATCACGTCGTCTCTGGTCCAATTTGGTCTGGGAGGTTCCAACACTTCCCCGTAAACACGACGGGAGGCTCCCTGAAGGCAACGCCTTATCCAAAGGTGAGGTTTTCGAATATCTTTCGATCGGTCTACTGTATCTTTAGTCTTGAGCAATTAGGTTAATGTTTAATGACTTAGGCTAAAGGGAAGGCGTACTTTTAGCACTATGTGAGGTTTGTGGCTGAAAATGAACATTGTGGGTTTTGTGCGTTTGAATTCTGTGAATATATTTGTGCGCAAAGGATATTTGAAAAGCAGCTCGCTTATGCTTAGTTGCATGACTGAAAATATAAAAAAGATACTTGTTAGACACATTTAAAAGCCTTTGCATTCTCCTGAACAAGTCTTCTCTTCGTTAAATTTCAATATAAAGGAATAGTCAAGCTTACAAGACCTCATTAACACAAGAGTCGACGTCATATGCAAATTGACGTCAACTTAAACTTTTCGTCGCTCTTTCTTTTAATCATTTTCATATAACACTTGACTGAGCAACTATATTATAAGAGCGACTGTCTATGACTAATAACTTGCAAATCCCCGGAGATATCAGTTACTTTGGATATTAGATTGAATTGTAATAACGTCGCTCGCATGGTGGTTATACATAAACCGTTTTGTCTTGAAAATAGACATTCGTCGGCTAACCGTTACAAGAATGCTGTGGTAGGTTTGTGGTATAGATACTTGGATAGATATCAATTTTAAGTTAATTCACTGTGCTTTCACAACGTACGTTTTATTAACTAAAATCATAGAACCAGATAAAAGTAAACTGTTATTCTTTGATGTTGTTGACAAATTGAAACTGTTTTTAAATCACAAATATTTGAAAGACAATGTACAATGAGATGGTTCTTTTTTTATTTTTCTTATTACATCGTATTACTATGTTGCAATATAAAAAAGTACTATAAATCTTGTCAGAAATAGTGATTGCTGACAGTGGCTAGTGTTGAATGATTGTACTTTTATCACTAAGGGCAGTCATAAACTGTTGGATACAGATTAAAGTAGACATTAAAGCTACGGTGTAATGCCATCCCGCCGTTTTACTGCCATTACAAGTATGATGTATTACCAATCAAAGTATGCAACACTGTTTTAGTCGCTGTTTTCTAATTTCTCAAGGGAAATATTGCCCGGTTTAATCTACCTCTTATATCGTAGATGTTGGAGATGCGATATCTGCGATGAAAAGGGGTCATGCTCCCCTCCCAGACCGAATCATAGAGCCATTGTAGCCTTTTATATGTCACATAAACAAAAGTACTTTCAATTGCTAAATGGTTAATATCGTAAAATAACAAAGTAACGTTTATTGTTTACGACTTGGGTATTCAATGGGCTACCATCACTTTATAACGCGCTATATACGAATACGCCATAGTTGTCAATCTCATCTTCTTATATGTATGTATATATACCAGCAACTGATTAAAATACTAGTAGTTAAAGTCATACTCATTAATGATATCTCTGTAAGAATATTGTCATCACATTATCAGTTTATTGGAAATAATGAGTAAATGATTAAGAAAGAATTATTCCCGTATGGAATGTTATTTTTTTTAATATACTAACATGTGAACACGTATTTGTCACTTATGATAGGCCATATGCATACCCTATAGTTTCGTTATTAAGTTAGGTGTAACAGGTCGTTCGGTGTAATATAGCTAGCTGCCGCCGCTCCGCGTGCCTGCGAAGCTGGTGTGTTACGCCGAAGGGTCGTTATACCGGCTATACAGATACAGATACAGATACAGCTTGCTTGCTTCTAAAGTGCCTTACGGTGTCAAAACTACTTGAACATTGATACTGAGTTTCCCTAACTTTATTTAGCCTGTAATTTATCACAAGCTTAGCTGTCGCCTGAAGGGATTACCCGCATAGTACTTAAAGATGGATCAAACTGATAAGAGCATCTCCAAGCCTGTTGGAGTCCCAGGCCTACTTGAAAATTAGAAGTAATTCATCTCTTGTCTTTGTGTAGGAGTACGAATATTGATTGTATCTATTCAGAATTGGAATGTAGCAAGTACATGTAGGATTGCGTTGTGTGTGTAATACTGTATCTGCGTGTGTGTGTCATTTTTGTGCTAGTATGCGTTTTATGTTAACCCATTAAGAGAGAGAGAGAGAGAGAGAGAGAGAGAGAGAGAGAGAGAGAGAGAGAGAGAGAGAGAGAGAGAGAGAGAGATACAACTGTGTGTCTGTGTTTGTGTAATCAAATTCCGGAATTACTTTAGAATAACAGTAGAAGTTCTCAAACTTGGTGGACGTTCGTCAAATATTACAATTTGATCATTTTAGAGTTCATAGCTGAAATAGGTTCATGAACTTACATTTTTGTAGAATCATACTGATAATCAACAATCACTTTACATGTTCCCATCTAAGGCTACATAACACTGTGATAACGTTTCTCGGAGCTACTTGGCCAACTAAAGCATTGATGTCGAGCAATCTGCATATGATGTTCACGTATGTACTGACCCGATTTTCGCCTTGGGCAAAGAAACATCACAATCCAACCCCTTGACATATTGTTACTGGTGATTTGACGTGCTAGTAACAGCAGTTACCCTCATCACAAACCCGTAAGCTTTACGGGGATCTCTTTTTTTGACCTGTGAAACTCTGATCTAAACGTACACAATCGTCGAATCCAACAAGCTTTGGGCATGTGTGATTTTCGACAACGTAAATAAGGTACAAGTTTTTGCAATATTAAATTTTGGTAGATTCGTGTCTTCCGGGCAGTTCAGTATCACTGACTTTTATTTGATTAATCTGTGCATTTACTGTGGCGTTTTGAGGGCAGCTGGACCAGTTGAAGGTTTGATTTATTGCTCTTCCTGACACTCATGACCGCCCGAATACGTTCGGTGCCAAGAAATTCTCTCGGGGGAGGCGCCAAGAGCCCCCGCCAGTCAAAGTGATGCGTCCCGGCAATGATCGGGACCACTTAGCTCTTGTATCGGGTCAGGATAGTTCGCTTTATCCCAACTGCATTTGTCCATGTCATTACCTTATGGACAAACTGTCAACGCTTTGAAAACTTCCAACAAAACGGCCATTTTTTTTCGACTGTCTGTGTAATCTGTTGGCTTTTTGGTTCAGAGGCCGGCTATTCGTTCAGAGGCCCGTCAAATACTTGTGTTAGACGGTGACTACTCAATGCGTCTTTGGCTACGAAACTATACGAATGCTGCATGCACAGTATGTGTGATAGGCTGTATATCAATATGTGACAGACGGTGTCTAGCTGTGTACGTGGGGCTCTGAATATTTCCATCGCTAAAATACCGTTGACTGAAGTTGCTGGCAACATGGGAAGCTACGAAAGACAGGAGCTGCTGGGCTGTCAATGTCTCTGCACGAAAAGCTGGATTACCAACGGTAGTAAATGCCAGTAAAGTTGGGTAATGTGTACTTTGTAAACAGTACCGGACTTTACAATAGTAGTAATTAAAAGTCAAGTCCGGCAAGTTTGGACTTAACGATGGTAGCAAATGAAATTACCGGACTTGATTTTTATTCCCTACCATTGCAAAGACCGATACTGTTTACAAAGTTTAACATTATCCGACTCTACTGGCATTTACTACCACTGGTAAATCCTGTTGAACGTTTCGTGCAGTGTATGATTCGAGTGGCTGAGGACTGGCTCTCGACATAAGTCAAGTCAAGATACAGCCAATGAAATTTTTTTCTCTAATTGATGTTAACGTTTTCAAATGTTCTAACAGGCGCATGTTGGTTGAACTGCCGGCCTAAAACTTTATGTAACAAGACAGGCAACAAGTGGGGGGGGGGGACGAGAACATGTAGAAGTTGTTTATGCTCGCGATGGCCTGCAATCTTTGAGGGTGATTGATGTGGCGGGAACATCGAGCCACCGGGACAATCTTGGTCGAGTGTTGGACAGAGACAGCATTATGGATAATCTTATATAATGTAACCTGGCGGGCGATCTTTCGGTTACGGGAGCATAGAAAGTGTCCCGAATATGCAAATGATTTTATTTATAAATAAAAATTATCAACTAACAAATACAATATCATACAAATCTGGAAAAAACCTGTATGAGACCTAGAGACTTATGGAGAAACCTTAAGATTTATGAAGAAACACTCATTGAAGGATGTTAGGGAGAACATTTGGTACACTTTCTATGCTTCTGTAACCGATCTTCCTGGGAAGCTCTAGGGATTGCCAACCCAAGTTTTGCAGCAAAGTGGCACAGTCCATGCGATCCCTTTTCTCCTTTATCGCGCGTGGTCAAGTCTGTCATTTCCGCGGATTGATTTCTTTATGAATAATGTGTTTTCACCATCTATATTTACCAATGCCTGGACAAGCTTAAGCCTCTATGAAAAACGGCATATTGGATTGATGGAAATGGAGCGCGAAAGGTTCAAAGATTATTTTTCGAACGCAAATCCTCGTGTAGCTGACAAACAAAATACTCGTCATGTTCCTCTCATCGTCCTTTGATCAAAACTAAATACTTACAAGGTACTTACAAAGTCAGCATCTTTGAGAACTACTTTTTTTAATAGCAAGACACCTTGAAGGGCTAGGGTTAAAACTACAAGCGGGCAAGACTACTGGGATTCAATGTCTAGACGAATATCCACCGGCTGGCAAAAATTCAATACAAAACAGCGCTAAGTGATTTATAAATGGGTCCTGTCAATTGCCATTGAACAATTTATGGTAAGTTGCACTTTGATAATTTTTTGTCTGGATCACTGGATGTAAAGTCGATACTTTGATATACAGAAATTTGAGCGGGAATAGCAGCATTCATGAAATAACGAAGCATTTCTTTAGAGACACATTAAAGCTGCATTATGTAACATTAGAACGATGCAAAAATGTGAATTTTCTGGTCATTTCTTTACGAAGTAAGTTGAGTCAACCCTACTCTATTGCAAATAAGTGCCATTCAGGATGAGGAGGTGCCGAAATATGACTCCTTACGAGTGTGATTAAAAGTTGGAAACATTATGGTATTTTGTGGTGGCACCACAAACTGAGTGCGCTTTGTGTGGACTGTTTTAGCGTCAACCATAAATGTCAGAAATGTGAGATAATTGCACAAATATGTTGAAGAGCGGAACTAAATTACAATCACAAGAATTTTTTTTCAATTAAAATGTTTCGATTTTTGGTGCAAAATGTTACATAATGCCCCTTTTAACATGACTATCCGTACGTATCCTTAAATTGTTTGCTAGCAGTGAGAGCCTCTACATAGTATTACTTACATTAACAACAACAAAAGCATAAAATTACAAGTAACTCCTAGACCGAAACTTCTTGCTCTATGCGCCACCAATCAATCGGTCAACGATGTAAAACATTAAGATATTTCTACAGCAGAAAGTAACGCTTGCTCAGGGCAAAATCTATACTTTTCATCTCATGCAAACAACAAGATTAATTTGATACGTAAAGATTGCCGTCACAAAGTCCTAGAAGTAATGCTCTAGTGCCACCTAAGGACAATTGTATTCCCTGTATCAATGTAGGGCATTGTATTACGATATGTGTGTCATTGGAAAACTAAACGGTATGTATTAGTAACAATTCCATTGAACACACTATAACGTGAACGCGTTGTCAAGGATAAAGTTTCAGTTAATATATATATACGTGAAAGATAGAAAACACGTCATTTTAAAAATACATTTTGATGTTCGCTTATTTTGTACGTACATGAACGCTAACACGGATGCACACGTATGCACGGATTCATTATCCACGTTTTCTTTTCTTGCGACCTTATTATAAACCTTGTTATGTGACATTTTCCGCCTCACTGATAAATCTTTACACGATGTTCGCCATTTTTTTTAATACAGTCTAAAGTTTACAGTCTACAAAACATTCACAGCGTTATTTTTGCTGTCACTGCAGATTACATTTTACATCCTGCTTTCTGCTTGTTCCTGTATATTATAGTTTAGCTGCCTAAAACATTTATCTTTGCTTGTCAGTTTAGATTTCAGTCTACAGTCCGTAACCGTTTGGTGTGCTATCTTTGCCCTGTTGTTGATTTGTTCTGTTGCCATGTCGGTGCTTGTTTCTCAATGAGCCGGTATACTCACAGCCAACATGACGCCTGTTGCTCAGGATGGGCTGATGGTGAAGGAAGATAATGATAGCGGCTGGCTAACGGGGAAGGGACCAGCAAATTATCTTTCTAATGGAACCTATAGACTTACAGGAGAAAACAATGACAAATTTCATACATTTTGGGCAGCTAGGTTTTAAACAAAATAGCCAGGTAATATCCATTTTCCAGACAGTTACCATTTGCCACTCGAAGGGCATGTTGGTCTGGCATAAAAAAGTTACCAGACTGAGTACGAAAAAGAGAGCCCGATAAAAACGCCTAAAAACACGCCAAAAATAAGCCAAAGCTTAAACCTCTGCTTGGAGAGTACCCAAAACCGCCCTGAGTGCAGAAACTATTGTATCCAGAACCGTGCCTATCTAGGTCTACGCCTGAATGAGTTATGATTTGGCTCAGGCACGGTTCTGGATAGTCTCCGCCTATCCAAGAGCGTAGATTTGCTCCAGGCGTGTGGACTATCCAGATTCCAGAACCGTGTCTGAGCATATTTCTGGAAGCACTGTTCTGGATACAACAAAAAGCTTGTTGTCCGACGTGCCACTAGCCATGGGAGGATCTAAGTCTAAGTAAGTCTGCCTGGCGGTGGGAGACTTGTTGTAACGCTGCCTGTTGCTGCATGCAGCGATGCTCTATCTTTGCATCGTTTAGTTTTTTTGGCGATCTTCCAAGAATATGCACAAAAGCGTGTTCTGTCATAAAGGCAAAGCGCCGGCACTTCAGAGAGCGACTGGATAATACGTTTGTTTGAAGCTGGGTTTAAGAGAAGAGACAAAAAAGTTGAGGCAATATCCATGGGGTGTGTACTAATGGTGCCGAAGACTGCATTGAGGTAGACCTCAAACGGAGCACTAAACACTGACATTTGGAACAAATTCAAATTCCGCAGTTTTAAATCCCCCCCGTTTGTTGGCTGGTGTGGTAGTATTAAAACGTTATATAGTGGTGTAGGTATAGCAAAATGTAGGCATAGCAGCATTACAAGTATGACGTCGATTCCAAGATCATTCTTTACTTACTATGGAAACGACCATGGGTCACAGATCCCTCAAACGGGCACAGGGAAGCTTTGTGATGTTGTGAATTATATTTCTTTGAAGTTCAAAGCTTGCATACTCATAAGCTAGAGGACATATGAACCCTCATGTTTGCATAGATAACATTGATTACAAGCTTAACTCAGGTCCAACATCGAAACTAGCAAAACTTTGTTTGTGATAGGTTATCAGGAAAGCTGCATAGTCGATAAAATATTCTTCTCTAAAGCAAAACTGAGATAAGTTTGTGCCAAGCCGGAAGGAAGACTTTCATTTAAGTTAGGACGGAAATTTCCAGATAGTCACTTGATGCTTTGGGAAATTACCAGACAGTCTGACCGGTGACATTGACGAATCACAGGACTTAGAAGGTCAAAAGGTGCCAGGCAATGTCCTTTAGAAATTATTTTGGGAAAACCCTTTTTGAAAAACCAGTAATCACGAGACTTTTGAATCGAGTCGTTCAGCTTTGGGTTTTAATTGAAAAAGGACATCCTCTGTTACTTGAAGAATGACCTGGCGTTATGATTTATGTTCTGCCAGGTGATCATCATCTCACATGAAATGTCGCCCTAAACATGATAGAATTACATATATCTTTATCGCCATTGCCTGTACTTACCATTGTATGGGTATGAATGTACGATAAAGGTCTTTCAAACATTCGTTCATTTTCCCAATTGACTTCCTTTTAACTATTGGACTAGGGGATGTTTTGCGTATCAGGGAGGCCTACTTTTGAAATGAAATGTATCACTCGACTGAACTTCTGAAAGAGATATATGTTTTAGGATAAGAAAGGGAGGAACTCGATTCATGCACGGATGTATCTGCAGCCAAAATTCCTGGCTTTAAAAAGTTGATGTCAGATTCATTTCAGAATTAATGATACAGTGTTTCTCTTGGATATCACACTATTGAATTTGTTTGACCTTGGGTGGGAAGTAATATCGTAAAAGTGATCTTAATAACAATGACATGCTGGGACTCAATAATGCTCAATAGAATCCGGTCGAAAGCAACTTTAACCACTTTTTCTTGTTAAGTTTTAACATTACTTTGTTTGACCCAGAACAGATTTAGTGACGCCTACCATTGACAGGCCATTATTCATTTACTAGAAGATTAGTGCATGTAATTACATAAATACATTAATCATTTTAAAATCATTATCATGATTTTATTCTGAACATACGTATTAAAAAAGTAGTTATGAAAGCTACCAGCCTTCTTGAGGGCAATGTTAAGCGTATCCGTGATTGCTTATAAGATTATGTAATCGTAGTTGATGAAAAACTAACATGTAAAGATAAATATTTCAATCGGTATTACCGATTATATTATAAAGATATTTCAATAAAATTTAATAAAAGCTATCTAAAAACGTGCAAGCTATTCATCATTCTGATGTGTTGAATTACATGACTCGTAATGTAATCATACCATCATAAACTCCATAACCGAGAACAAGACTGTTAGGACATCTTCAATGCTAACATAAATGTCATACTAACATAAAAATTATTTAATCGACTATTTTTGACTACTTGACTAAAAGTTTGAAGCTGCATTATGTGATGTTGGGACGACACAAAAAAGGATATTTTCTGGTCATTTCTTTACAAAGTAAGTTGAGTCAACGATACTACATACAAGAAGTGAAGGTATCAAAATATGATACACAGCTGTCAGCCATGTTTGTTTACATTCTGGTAGTTATTGGTGGTAAATGTCAGAAATGTGAGATAATTGCACAAATATGTTGAAAGTTGAAGTAAATTACAACGGTACCAATTTTTTTCAATTAAAATATTTTCTATTTTTGGTGATAAAATGTTACGTAATGCCCATTTAAACTATCACAATGCACAAGATTCAACCAATACTATAGTAGTCTATTGGCCCCAGCTCTCTCGCAAGAAAAAAAGTTACCCTTTACAGCAGCCAGAACTTTTCTACCATAAATCAAGGGAAACGTGCGACCCAGACGTATTTGTGAATACAAATCACCTCCAGCCTCCATCCACTTTGGAAATCGATGAATGCTATAGCCTGTACGTGCACGTGCGTGAGCCAACGGTAAAGCTACATGAACTATGGGGCAATCCATACCAGTACAGAAATATTGAATATGACTCAAAGGCAAGACCAAGAGCCAACCGCACTCTTAGCTCATCCCAACGTTATTATGTCGCCCTAATGTACTTGTTTGTACCTGGGACGAAGTTACAGACTGATAGTCGTCACTTTTGAGAACTAATCGCATCTGATGACCCCCAAATGTTCGAAGGTCAAGGATAATGGCGGACCGTTGTGAATTGGGACGACTTTATTGACGTCATCCGGCGGATGAAATGCCCCCAGAAGTATTAACCAATCGATAATGGTCTTGGCGTCACGTGACCCCCATTTGTGTAGCCGTAGTGATCTGTCTTGTCGTCTGTCCTTGAGCGAAAGGAACAAAGTGTTCCGTGACAGGTGAAGTGAAAGATGGCCACAATTTGGGCGAGGAAAAGGGGCTGAAATGCTCGTTACACGGATGGGAGGGTTGAGGACTGTGAATGAGTGGCCACCATTTTGGTCACGTTAATAACAACAACCTGCAGTTTTGTGCCTACTGTGGGACATTCTCTCCAAGTGACGCAAATTCTTTGGATGCGTTATAAATAAGCACACTTTTACTACATTACATTTGCTTCTATTATTTGTCAGTAATTTAGGAAATCATGATCATGGGAACAAACCCATTCATTTAAGGCAAATCAACTGTCATATATTGTCAGTAACAACGCTATGTGTCTTACTGCTCGCAGCAAATATGTTTCTTGTCAATGTTTAAAGATATGCAATACTAATCATAAAAAATAACGCTGCAAACACCCATGAATATGCATATGCTATTTGATGGGCTGCGTAATTTAGTACGCTGAGCCTGACGTAATAAAACTTGACGTCATCTTCATTATTGGCCAAGTGGTGGAATACTAATGTCGCCTTTTAAATGTCTGCTGCAGTACTGGATGTTTTGGCAATGTTGCAGTTTGCTTGCTTTCTCAAGAATAATTGCAACATTGGTAAGTCAAACTGTACAAAATGTACTGGTTGAGTAAGGTGTACCATTAGTAGCAGTTTCTAAATATGTTAATTAATCTTTAACTTACATTAGACATTATATAGTGTCACTTGGCATGTCATTATTCAACTTTACAATAGAATTTGAATGAATGACGACCTTTATTGCACATTTCTGCCACACTGGGCTAAGCACAGGTCACAACAAAACATTATGAACATATATAATCAGCAGATACAAAATAAAACTAACTATCATTACATAAATTCAACTTCTCTTCGCTTTTCATTTATAATAGAGATAAAAGAACAGACATGTTTTGATGTTGCCAAATATTCTGCACTTTTGTTTCGACATTGCAAACAGGCTATCCAACCGGTCAATATTTGGAAATCATAATGGGAATGTACCGGCACAAAACGATTTCTGCCAACATGTTTTTCGTATTTTGCATAATCCCCAAATGGTACGACCTCCATTAGCCGGATTACCTATGTGGAACTACGATAAGATCTCGGCTGACGACGACATGGCATTACGGCACTGCTTTACATTCCAAAAGCAAAATGTGGCTGTATCTTAAGGGACTGCGATTGAGACGTCTAGACAAGGAAAAAATGCAACTTGAATATTTTCCTGCCTTTTTTTAAATTTATCTTTCATATAAAAATAAAACTTTTTTTTGTTCTTAAATTGCATACAAGACAAGTTTCCAGCTTTTTGATGTCTAAATTGCAAATGAAATTTCATATTCCCTATGCAACTAGATAAACCATGTATTATGAGGTCCATCTGTTCTTACATTCAAGACTTAAGAGCGAGAAGAAGTTAACCCTGTACATAATAGAATAGTACACATTTGTATTAAAAAAACACTGTAATTGTATCTAGAACCGTTTTATCACCATGACCTGTACTTAGCTTGTAAGAGCATAAAGGTACAACAAAAGGTCTGCCATTCATTCATTAATTCATTATCTGCAGAGTTTCCTTTCTTTCTATTCTTTATCGAAAAAGGAAATCGCATGATATCCTTGCTCTGAATTGTCCACCGGTTTGTGTGTAGATAATGTAGACGGGCCGGTCTAGCTCCATAGCTGAAAAAAAAAACTTCATAAAATGGCGGAAATAGGCAATGCGTTGGACAAAACGTTAAGGAAGTAACCTTTAAAATGCCCATCGTGCATTCAGCCTGTACTGGTTATACAGGAGATGGCAGCTGTCCGTGTGGACATACGATAAAACGCTTATCTTCCTAGTAATACATCATTCCTCGACATCGTTGATGTATTCAACGTTAGGGACCATGATCTAAGCAAGGGTAACAGTTGCTTTCATGCCAAGACAAGCTAAGGCTGTCTCAACTACCAGCTGTAAAAATTCATTCTCTTGCCTGCTAGCATTAAAAAATATACTACTAGTAATAGCTTTATTGAGATGTTTGGACTGAGGACGAATCACCTACATCTCGTAAAATGTAATCTCTCACCCTGCCGGCCATTTGGACATGAAAACAATCGTGTAATGCATAATGTTGTGCAACTAGCTTTAAAAACCCCGAAGGTCTGTTAGAGAATAAAATAGGAGTCAATGGCATGGTTTTGAAGTATTTGTTTCAAACTATTGAGAGTTTGATATAAACATTTTGAAACACGGAGGTACAGTATTGCCTCAAGTCATGCTTATGTTACTGCGCTTTGAATATCTTTGCAGTTTGACAGGTTTACAAATGTCCTACTAGATAAATGGCTACCGTGCCGGAAGATGGTCACTTTTTTAAAACCCCAAGCAAGATTTAAATCAGCGGTTTTCCAATGGCCAGCTAAAACGCTGCGCTATCTACTCTTCTTTGAAAGTCCACTTCCTTTGAACCCACCTTTTTCCAACCCCCAGGCGATAGCTTCAAACGTGATCTATTGGACGTAGTGCACATTAGCTGAACATGATAAAATCAATCTTAGAGCTATTGTCCACTTCTACGGATAGAAAATGCATTGTACCACTTGGAATTTCATAGACCTTAGTGATGCGTGTTTGGGGTTATTGATAGGCAAGTTCAAGACTGCATGTAGAATGAATGGGCGTATGGGCACAATTGAATAGACGCAGATAGTTCCAGCCTCTCCTTGGGAGAACAAGGCCTAGAAAATGATTTAAAAATCTAAACCAAATAACCAAATTCTTTGTCTTGGAATGTAATTTGTTATTGAAGATCTGTTCAATCAAGCACCAATGAGCCTGTCATTCTATGACCATGATGTCACAATGGTAAAACTTCAGAACTATTATTTATTAAAAACAGCATCACAGGAATGAAGCCTGAATTGTGTTGTACTTTACAATATGTACAGCGGTCTAAAAACATTTGATTATTTTATCAGGTTGACAGTATCATGTGATCATTCATCTTTATATATTCACGGTTACTAATAGTATCCGATACTGATATAAATATACATTAGAAATGGAGTAAGATGAGTTAAATTAAAAATACACTGGAGAGGTAAGAGTTTGAAAATCAATTTTACAACTGTTGCTGCTGCATGTTTCGAAGAGATCTGGGAGTTAAAGAGTCACTGGGAATAATAGACACTGAACATCAACTGGTTGTTTCCTTCTGCTGCTCTGAAAATCCCTGGCATTTGCAGGAAGTCATGCTGTGGAATTACCTGCCATCAGAGGCTCAAACTGTGGTCCGTTCTTGGAAACCTTTACAGTGGCAATCCCAGAAACTGCCTGCCGAACCAGATAGCGGATGATAACTCTGTTGCATCTTTGCCGGTCAGTTGTGTTATGTAATGGACTGGTGTATTTTGGAGGCCATAACCTACCACTGAAATAGCTTTGCATGCCATACAGAGCTATCCAGTTATATAATGTTCACTAAAGTGAAATGGCATGAGCTGAGCTGAATAAGCGATGCTGCTAGAGGATGTCGTCCAATGAGGAACGGGTAGGTGCATCTACGAGAATCCAAGGATTTGGTTTTGGCCTGTCTACCCAAATCAGGCTAGCATCAGGTGTACAGTCTGTAACAGTAGACACATATGCAGCAATCATATAACTGAAAGTTCTCCTGTTTGATGTTCTTCGGTATCAAATGACTTCGAAGCTTCAGACAACTTCTGTAGGTCTTAATAGATGTCCTGTTCACTGGCATTTAAAAAAATTCAAGGAAAATGATAGTGCTTGAAAATGTAGATAACAGAACACCCACGCAAAATGGAAGACAAAGGATGGTCGTTGGCTTAACTCTAAGACAAGAAATAACCATTGTAATAAATAATACAAGAACAGGTAATAAGAAACCTGAAATACGAGCATGACGTTTTATCAATAATACAATTCTATGAAATACAACGAAGGAGAAATGGGGTCAAGGACTAACTTTCACTTTAATATTTAAGAATAATAATCGTGTACCTATGGTAAAGATTAGGGACTAAGAGAGATACTACATCTTCAAATGATATCGAGGATCGTTAGATCGATTGAGCAAGATCATCTAAGCTCTCAAGACCATCTAAAATTGCTAATATTAAAATAATGTAATCTTAAGACCTACGAGAAGAGATCGTTCACGATCTTGACATCAGTGAGAAATTTAGCAATAGGTCTTACTGCATATTTCCCCCTAACATGTAATTTTCCTCCGAGCATCTTAACTCAATAGAAAACTATCGATCGAGAAGGCCATAAGGGGATGAATCCACGGCGGTGTAACATGGCATTGTGTGCAGCTGTCTCATCAACTACCTCTGGGAGACAGAGGGTCGGGTTAAACACAAGGCGGTCCAAATGGCACGCTATTGTACCGTAATCCTTTAATCCAGCCAAGTGTTATTATTCTTGTATGAACACTGACTTTTAGCACAGGTCTTGACCTTAATTTTGAACAAATTGACGTTATTTTCTCGGGTTTAGGAAATTTATAGGTTTTGTCAAATATTACATACCAGGCACGGTTTGATGACAAGGAAAACCAAACCGAAAGAATCCAAATTCTTTCGTCTTCAGCAGACTTTGGTGTATGCAGTTATAATAATCATGGTAAGCACCAGATATTTATGGCAGTGTTGTTATTTCTTTAGTATTCAGTGCTACGTAAAAGAAGGTATCACCTATGGTTTGCAAATATTTTCCCTGATTTTTAATGTGGAATTTTCTTACAACAATTGGCATACAATCGTCCGTGTTGGTTATTATCTCCATTTATCTCCATGAAAAATGGAGATATTGTTTTGGGTCTGTCTGTCTGTGTGTCTGTCTGTGTGTGTGTGTGTGTCTGTCTGTCTGTGTGTATTTCCGCCAATTACTGGTGAGCATAACTTAAGAACGCCTTTATGGATGGTGATGATATTTGGTATGTAGGTAGGTCTTAGGAAGACAAAGGTCAAGGTCGAATCTGGGCCTCCTGGTGGCTGACCTTGGTACTGCAGCAGAACTTCCGGGTTTTGTATCTTTTGTCCTGAACATGCTATGGTTTAGATTTTTTGGTGGCAGATAGCTTTTCCTGCCAGGAATAAGTGTTGTGAGTTTGGTCCCCCTAGCAGCTTGTGCTGGAACTGCAGGGAGGTTTTTGAAGAAATTTTTAAGAGCAAGTCCAGAAAGGACCAACGTATTATCATGATTTTTGTTATGCAGGTAGCTTACACAGAGATGTACATAATTAGATGCAAATTATGCAAATGAGGACTTAATTTGCATAATTAATGAGAAAATTCTGAAATTCCAGTGTTTTACATTAGGCCACAGCAAGTAATTTTTATGGATGACATCCGCGCGCGCATTGATTTTCGCTCGATTTCGGAAAAAAAAACAAGAAATTTTGATGCCAACCAACTGTGGTCAACATGCCAAAATATGTCATAAACGGCCATGGGCAAGGCAAGGCTCTGATTTATTGTTTAGTATTTCATTTTTACTTTGATACAGTGTTATAAGTGATGTTGCCAATGAATCAAAACCATTTATACAAAGATTGAAAGCTTTTATTTAGTAATTCATTTTTTTTCAAAGTTGTTTCAGAGACAAATTGATGTTGTAATAGTTGGCACAATATAAGTAGAGTATGGCTTTCTGGACAGTTCAGATTATAAATGAACTCTGTCAGTTATTGAGCCCCAATTTCCGGTAGGCAGTGTCTAATCTCAGAGACCGTCATGATCAGGGATCCAACAAACTTAATGGGGCACAATTACTTACGTTTGATGGCAACCGTTGACAGTTTAAGTTGTTGCATTGCAAACAAATACCCAGTAGCTACTACCATGTAGTAGCTACCTATGATGGTACAGGCTCTTTTCTACAATTGTTATTGTTAATTGAGATTTATACACATGTACAAGGACGGTAATACTGTTAGATACAGGTATAAAAGACCTGTTGGTTTGTGATATCATGTTTTGTCGCCACAATTCTTGTTTAACAAGGTTAACGATCTCAAAATTTAAAAATGTAGAAATCTTGTTTTTTTTGCCTTCCTTGTTTTTTTTTCGCCCTCTCGCATTAGATTTGGAGTCTGGGGAGGATGTCATCCATAAAATTTACTTGCTGTGGCCTTATAGGACTTTCATACATGTAATGTGTATAATCTATCGCAGGTAGAATATCAACAGATACCAATTATGCAATTATAGACCTCATTTGCATAATTAATATGAAAATTATATAATTCCTTAGTGGTCACTGATGGGAATTTCATACTTATGACATGTGTAAGTTAGTTAAAAGTTTACAGCACCATACATATATTATGATAATGTACAGGTCATATGCATAATTAATGATAACGTGTTGACATGAAACATTGCCAAAGGATTGGACTTTCACATCAAATATATGTTATTTGTGTTCAGGAAACCATATTTCATGGAGATATGAGGTCGTGGAACTCTTGTTTGTCAGTTGCTATCCAACTTTTTTTGATTTTTTTGGTTTTGGTTCATACAGAATATAAAGCCACAATGTAGACGTAGGGAAGAGCTTTGATTTGCTTGGAGTAACTCTGACTCAAGTTCAGTTACCTGAGATTTGTTACATCAATGTGCCGTGCAGTTTAATTTTTCGCTGTGATGGTTTCTGCCTTTTCCAATATACCACAGTATAGTTATTCAATAAAACTAACACCTCTTCTGCGTATTGTTGCTTAACAAAAAAAACGCTTCCAACCCAATGAGCTGTTTATGGCTTTCAAGTTTATAACTAATTTGATTACTGCCATTTAATACCATTAAGCCATGTGCTATATTGCAGTAAACAGAAAATAAACTATTTTATACAAACACAAAACAAACAAGAAATCGGAGATTTCAGACTTCCGGGAAGTATGCAATTCTCGGCTTCCTGAATTCCTCCATGCCGACCTCTATCTCTGCTATTCTGAGATGCCTGTCAATCTTCCATCCACGTGCTGTCAACCTAGCCTGTCTGGACAGACAGACACACACACACACACAGCTCAGCCACCCAATCAATACTTCCGTACCCGGAAGTAAAAATGTGCAAAAGACTCTATAAAAATAGCAAATTCCAGGAAAGGCAGTGGGATTTACAATGGTCGCTTCGGATTGCCCGTTTATACAGCGCGGCGCTGCTGCTCGTATTGACGCCACGCGTGAACCAAAGCTAAAATCAATCGGATTAGGAAGTCCTAATTACTGTAGTAAACTGATAGCGTCGACGCTTTCTCCCCATTCACGGCCGCGGATTCGTACCGTTAAGACCGGGAAAATGTGTCTGGTAACTGTGTTCTCCATTGAGCCTTTTTGCGTGCGTCGAATCGACAATACTTTCTTATCAATGCATCACCTAGTGGCCGTGTCATGCAAAAGGTGAAGTTCTCCATTTTTCGGAGACATATTTGAGCTAGAACTTGCGTACTACAATGCCGATCACGACCTCATTTGCACCGTAATGTTGCTTGAAGCTTAAAGTTTTTAAGATTTATTTTCTTTGTCGACCTCTGGTAATCACAGGGCCTTTAAAGTTGACACGCAGCAATGGCCAAGTTCAAAGCACTCTAGTCACAACGTGAGGTGCTTTAGAAAGTTGAAGGGATGGATGGAAATTCAGGAAAGAAAGAATGAGAGAAGAGTAGAGAAGAAAAGACAAGAGAAAAAGGACACCTTGACCTAAAATCAGTTGATCGTGTCATATGATTTACATTTGCAAGCAAGTATACAAGGGACCTCCTATCCTTCTTCTTTTATGGTGTTTTTGCCATACTTTTTTGTCATATCTTTTGAGTAAAGAGTGGAAAATTAGTAGACAAACATTGGGAAAGACTGTAACAAAGCCCTTTTTCACAACAGCTCTGAAATAACAATCCATGACAGAACTTTAGACAGTTTTTGTTCTCTGTTCGCAGCAGTAAATTATTTGAGACCCTGTTGATCGCAACATGACGTCCTTTCGTTAAAACCCTTTCATATCGTATCGTTGGGGATTATTGCAGGAAACAAACCCTATATAATACATAACAACCTGGTACATACTTCACCACGTATGCATAATTCATTGCGTTTGTTAAAGCATTCATGCAAAACTGCAACAGACAGTCTTTGTAATAATCCACTAGAAACTAACATATCGGTTGTCTGCGATTAAATTGAATGTTATCAAAACTGACGCAGCTAAGTTATTCGGCCATGCAAGTCATATGTTACGCACAGTCAAGACGATTTATGATGTAAATGTTTAATAGATCCCACCAGACGGAGCATTTAAGTTCAGCTAAGTTCCAGTCTACAAACTCTGTGTTTTATGTCTGTCTGGTATGTCCGTCTTTATAATAGCCTTCGCATAGTGGTTATCATAAATATATGGAGATGCGACAAATAAATTGTATGACAGTAACTATATTATTTGCAATCGTAGGGGCAGAAGAAAATTAATACATGAAATTAATGGCAGTGTTACAATAATAAAGAAACTACCATGAGATAAATATTTCAAAGAAAGACGACGATGATATGGTCACGAATTTCCGATATTTAAGCATACATTAAAGAGTTCGTAAAGGTGAAAAAACAGAACCTTTATGAACGATGTAATGTATGCTTAAATATCGGATTTCATTGCTTGCTTAAGCTTGTATTCGTTTAGTTGTGGGAAAGGCCTCGGATAGATCAAATTGGTCTCTGCCTTCTTTCAGCACACTCTTCTTGTGTATTTTACTGCGTATTGGCTTCTATCATTTACGTGCGAAATAAAGAATACGAATACAGAATACAAATGGTATCCTATAGATGTTCGAATCAAACCTTTCAATGTTTAGGGGCGGGGCTTCAACTCCCCCATACCCATTGCAATAAAAAACACGCCTGCTGATGACGCAAACCGCATCGTACATATTCTATTTCACCGAGTAGTAGACTTGATTCATTCCACCTTAATCTTTTTGAGCAAAGACCAATTACAGACTTCTAATTCTCACGGACCGGCAAGTCAGCTCATTAATATGCAGAGCATGAACATTTCAATGATTGGTAAACATCTTGTGGCGGTAATACATCCAAAGCCCACCTTTATGGAACGCCCACGAGAGCACACCCATTGATTTTTTACAGCCGACAGGCCTACGTCGTGACTTCGCTTTCATAAATTACCTTTCCGGGAGTCCACAGACGCAGGGTACGTGCTGGGTTCCTGTTGCTTGTGCGCCCGGAACAGACACACAGATTGCCTTTCTAGCCCACACGGGCTGGTCTTAGTTTGTGGTTTATCTCTGGGAGACACGTACAACCCGTGGTCATGCGAGACAGCAGACGTCTGGGCGTAGTCGGGGCGGCGTTTTAGCTTTTAAACGCGTGAACGCGCTCGCCAGACGTATTCGGTGGGTTGTCATCAACTGTCGTTTGAAAACACTGCCCCTTTCGCGACCGATACCGTCTATCTACCTTTGCAAGACTTGTTGAACATTTTCTTTACGTGCGCGTCTTCGACAACTTTTAACATTCTAGAATTCCAATCAAATTTTCCTGAGATAATATCTTCTCTGTTTTACTTGCAGGAAAGACAGCAAATGCTGACAGCGGTTACTGTTGCAAGACTCAACGAGGAGCCAAGGTAGTATAACAGGCAAACATGGCCCCTAAATGTGGGACTTTGCTAGTAGTGTGGGCTCTTCTCCACTTCTTTGGAGTTACTTCTTCTTCTACTTCTTCTTCTTCAACCGTGATGACCAAGTACGGACAGGTGAGCGGTATCACGATGACTCCGGCTAGAGACCTGCAGCCGGTGATACAGTACTTGGGGATTCCGTTCGCCCTCCCGCCGAAGGGGAGCCTGCGTTTTCGGCCGCCGCAGCCCCCCAAGCCGTGGACCGACTTGCGGAACTGCACCACGTTCGGCCCCGTGTGTCCGCAGATGATCAACGATACCGAAAACTGGCCCAAGCAGGGCGCCTCCGTCCAGCGAATGCGGCTGGCCATGCTGCCTTTCCTGAAGCTGATGGACGAAGACTGCCTCTATCTTAATGTGTACAAAAGAGCGGATTTAGGTAAGTCTCCATTTACTGTACATCAATACCATGATAATCTCAGTGTCCGCAGATGCTGGCCATATCATCGAGTTTAGGTCAGCTTTCCTCTATACCCATATCGGTAATATCATGTATTTTGCTCCAGCAGTTAGTTTTCGATCATTAGGGACGGGTCGGTTAGCGATTGCAGCGGCAAACAAGATCGTGGTCACCCCAGTAGCTCGAAGAGCGGACACCTGACCTCACCAGTAGAGTGAAAAATCACATTGGAGGATTATTGTCCATAAACCTTCCTTAGATCAAATGCGCTGCGACCGGGCCATTTTGTCATTACTGTGCGTGTCATACTTGTGATATTGGCTTGGATTAGGACGCGAGGAAGCGTTCACTTGAGGCACGGAACAGCAGTAATCGCCCGTCATCGCCGGTCTCAATAGCATCGGGCTGCCTCAGACCTTAATCCCGTCGGATTGTCTTCACCATAGTCGATACTGATTTTTCATTTTCCTCCCTGGTACACATCCAAACGAAGTATATAACCTTCAATTTTCCCGACATTGCTTGCGCAAGGAGAAGACTACACGGTCGCGTATATATAGTCACGTGCGTGAAATTGCTCATCTAAGCTGGTAGTAATTACCCCACTTATTAAGAAAATCCCAGCGATCAACCTTGATTTATAACCTTTATGCTTGACTGGATATTTCTGAGGGGGTCTTCACGGGAGTTGTCCTCCTTCTACGGTGTAGGGTGTACCGGTAAGGTCGAGGAGATGCCCCGGTATAATTGGTAAAGTGGCAGCGCCATTTATACACACCGTCAAGGTAAATACTGTTAAGGTATTGCGTTTTAGCGGAAATCGAAGAAAGGGAAGCAAGCAAACACACCGCCAACGATTCCTTTCATTGGCTATGGATTTGCGGATCAAATTTCGACCCCCAAATGCCTACTTCCTTTTCTAGAGGAAGGAATATTTACCAATACGCCCTCTTTGTTTTGTTTTCCCCCCTTTCGTCGCCCATTCCCAATGCCATCTCCATCGATATCACGATACGGCAAGGTGACAAATGACGTTGGGAAACGAGCAAAGAATTAAGTCCTCCAGACATCCATTACGATGTGCGCGATAAACACAAAAGAACCGGGGGAGAACAGGCTCAGGGGAACACTCATAATAGACGTTCAAGATGAAACCCCATCGTCTTGAAGAGAAGTTCGTAAGAGGCAACATCTGGGTAAATGGAGGCGGAAAACAGCATCGATCGGGTCAAGTGGTGAATACTCGGAACGGCGTGCTCAGTCTGTCATTTACAGTACATCCGCGGCTCTCTCTTTCAACAAGGCACCCAGGTCTTCTTCCGTTCATCATTAATATTGTAAATATCGTTTCCCGTGTGTCTTTAACCTCTGGTAATGTTGCCTGACAACTTTGATTAGGCTCCAGGACGCAGCGTGCGCCGACAGGAACCGCCTACACAGTTGAGAGATAAGAAGCTTATAAAACAACAGGCGATCACAAAAAAAAAACGCCCGAGGATTCATCCGTTAAAGACATTCAATGAAATTTCAGGGCGGCAAAACAAAAACAGAAAAATATTCTGGATGAGGAAATCTGTCTGATATTCACATTTACTGCCATTTGATACTTGAAGCGTTTGAAATAGCCCAAAAACAAGCTACATGAGCTGTCTCTTTATTTCTTGGGTACCACCCATAAATAGCTAGAACCAGCCTACGATACAAAACAAGCAACTGTTTGTCGTCCGCGACATTTCTGCCTCACAGATATCAGTATGCTATAGGATAGGGTTGATTCAACTTACAACATTGAAAGAATGGCCAGAAAATTGACCATGAAAATCCAGTTTTGCCGCCCTGAAATTGCATTGGATGCCTTTAAGCCACATTACTGCATTGATTGAAATAAGAAACGAACAATATCATCTTGGTGATCATAAATTATCTTTGGCATCTCCCGGGATAATTTTATAATCCACAGGTCATGGAGCGATGATTATTCCAGACAAGCTTCTCAATTTATTTATTCATGAACCCAAATAGACATTGTATCAAACAGTAGCGCTGCTTCCAAGTGAATTATATGTATGAACGACATTACCAACCATAATTGTAATTGCTTTGTTACCCTACGTTTCAGGGTTTGTGCTCGTAATACAATTATACCAATTTATTGGTCTCATTGAGTAATCAAACAATTAAGGCTTCTTCATTGAACCAAACATAAAATTTTCTAGGGTGTCTGGTTATGCCATCGTGGGGACTCAATGGTTGAGTAGCTCATAGTCTTGTAATTAAATTTCTGACTGCACATTGATTATCACAATATCCCCGGATCCAACTGGCATGCATACTAATGACCGTGATCAAACGACGAGGTTGCGCTAAATGAAACCAGTCCCTTGTTCTAGGTGTTATATTGATTGACATCTATCAATTCACGACCCAATTCACTTGTTGGATCTGATTTGTTATGGATTTTATCAAATATTTCAATCAGATTGATATGGCCTTTACATATATCAATGCTGTATATTTTGTCATAAATCAAATATTTGTCGCGGTTGGTATACGTATTTACAAGTGCACATGACAGAACCAGGATCGGTCATGTTGTAATTGTTGATACATCAGGGAACTAGGTAATCGCCAGATGCATCAATGTTCACCATAGGTGACGTTGTTTGCACAGCGGAATCTGGAAGCTATCACCATATCTTGACGACTTAAAGGCGCCAATGCGCTTTAAGAATCTGCAAATGTACCCTTGTAGTCGTAGCTCAATCCGTCTTTTTTAAACATGCCGCTCCACACAGTTCCATCGACTGTTCCTTCTTGCAATCTAAAGATAAAGTCCCTGTCTCACATAGCCGAATATGGCCTCCGGAAGACTAGCCAAACTCCCCGGAACGCCATGGTTAGGAGTAGGTTGGGAACACGGTCGACTGGTGTTCGGCGAGATCGGCTACTGTTCGGCTACGACAGCCAAATGTTTCAAAACATTCGGTTGTTAACGAGAGGTTCGGCCATGGTTGGCTGGTGGATGGCTGGTGTTCGCGAGTAGGTCGCGGCGTGGTTGGCAGTGAAATTTGGCTCAAATTAGAAATGTAAGCGTGGCCTAAATCTGGTCAGACTGCTCCCGAACTTCAGCCAACCTTGGTCGGCTGGTGTTCGGGGGAAGGTTCTAAGTGTGTGACAGGGTTGCGGTTGAGCTTGATCAAAAAGTGGCTGCTGGTCATCTCTTCAATTTATCTCACGATTTCTAGCTGTTCCGTCTCTTTACTTCCATCAAATGGTCTGTAGGGTGCCCTGAGAAGTATCACAACCGCTGTCGGTGGCATGAAAAGTTGACAGTCTGATTTCGGAACGCCTGCAACTGTAAGGGATGCCTGTAGATCCGTAGATTGATGGCTATTGATTCATAGGACAGTTTTCCAAGGGGTTCGTACCATTAGAAGGAAGCCCCAAACACACACAAGAGAGAGGACAATTTATAAAGTGGGCCCCAAATCAAAATCTAATGTACCGGGAGTCTCCTTCCTGTACTTAGGTCATGTTTTCCCGGCTACTAAGAGATGATAATCTAGTATTGACTAGTTACGAGTCGTCTGCAGTGTCATGATCATTTAACTAGCTGATGGAGCCGAAAAAAAAGACTGAGAATCTGATCGGGTGGAAAATGCCTTCGGGAACGTTCCAGTATATCGTCAAACGCTGCAAGGCCAAATATCATCAAATCCGAGTTAATTTTTCCTGACAATCCGATAAGCTTATAATGAGTAGTCCTTCGGGCAAATATTCAACAGACTCGTGTGCACAGTCACAGTGTTTCGGTGGCGAAATCCACCTCATAGGATCACAACGTTGAAACATCTTCTACTTTTCAATACGAACTGACTTATCCTTCTTCTATACGTCTGCAATGCAGACGCGAGATTTTACAATGAATAAAATCCCACAATAGGTTATCAACATTAATATTAGTTGTGGTATTTGCTGCCAACTTCATTGCTATGATTAACATGCCAATAGATATTACGGTTAACAGATCTAAAGGCCCCCGGCGTATTCACTAACGTTAGAGAACATTTTTCTCACAATTCTTGTTGTCATTTAGTTCAATTTTCAACCCCTCCCCTTAGATTTGTTCTGGTCAATCTATACGAAAGCACTATCAGAGCGTGCTTTGTATTCATACAGCTAAACCTAGATCCTGAAAGTATACATATGCATGTAGACAGAAGTGTACATGCATATGAATAGCTGTCTCCCGCACGTACGTACGTACACAGATTCTAACAAATGCTCTATTGAATCAAAGGCTTTAATCTTTTAAGAAGATGGATTTCCGCATAATGGAAAAATCTAATTACTGACTGGGCACGCCAGCGATCTACGCAAACACGTCCTTAGTCATTGACTGTAAATGAAATGCATTTCCCTATTAAGGCTATGTGCATGAAGTTTTTTTAAACGTAATGATGTAATGATGAAAATAAATGTTCATGGAAATGTTATGCCAGACATGGTCTCAACAGCCTGACAAAGCCAGGCCATATATTATAGAGTGTACCTTTGGTTTTCAAAGCCATGTATTTCTTTGAGGACACGGCGTTGCATTAAGTAGTTGGCCAACACCCAACTCACTAGGCTTCAACCGTTGTCACTGTAATATAGCTGGCCACGCCTAATGCGCTTCAGTAGACGACCTTCTTGGCTGCTGCAGACACACCGTTCACAGGCAACATACTCAGAATTTGTAATGAGTCTTATGTGTTACTTCTTGAAACGACATGAAGGTACGGTTACCAACTGTTTTTAGCAAACAGCTATGATCGTAGTACATCCGTGAATAGTTTCATCAGGTTGGTAAGTACCTGAATAAAGACACTCTTTTTAGACAACCGAGTGTTTTATTCAGCCAACGTTTCGGTGACCGTCTGTCACCTTCCTCAGGGCAATTCTGACTGGTTTACATTGCATAGCACAGGTGTTACTGGTATAGATGCGTTCATTCGTAGTACATTCTGCACAAAACGTCACTCACCAAAATGTTGGTATCGTCTTTGTAGATTTGCGATCTATGAGAAAACAAACCTGTGCGTGTCAGCTGTGGTTAGATTTGGTGAGTTAGGAATTTTTTAAATCATTTATTACGATATTTAGGGTCTGAATAATCGTTAACACCCTGATGAGACATGCCATTTATCATTGCACCGTATCGGACTTGCTATACATTTATTTGATTTCCGTTGGCATCCCCCAAAATTACCTACATTTCCTCTTTTGAGTGCACTACTTTGTTTTCAAATGACAGACATAAATCACTCCGCGATATGCCTATTGACACTCACATACCGGCACCACCAGGGTGCGCTTTGCAGAATATTGGACATTGATTCTCCGCGCGCGCTTGAACCCTTGTGTTAAGCCTTTACGGCATGGCAGAAAACTTTGATTATCAGGATTTCTAAGTGCACTGTACATCGTCGCTTCACGATCTGGACACGTCTTTACACGCTGGCCTTATTTGATTAGTTTTGGCCCCTAAAACAGTTCGTGGTCGTAAGGTTTCTAATATGAGCACGCAGTGCGCTGTTAATCTTTGTTGATGGGCGATCGATTTTCTGCAACGACCAGACCAGTGTATGAATTCTCGGGCAGGAATACCTTGAAAGTATATTACTGGCTGATACACTGAAGGAGGCAACTCGCAACACGAAAAACATATAGGGATATTCAAGTCGACATTTCATTACAGTACCGGAGAATGCTGTCCAATTAAGCCAGATGTATACCTTTTTGTATTATTGCGATGCCTTACAGAAACAGAGACAATTGTAAGTCCCGTTCTAGCCAAATCATTTGTATGCAATGTATGGCCTATTCTAGTTAAATTCCATGGATAAAACATCGTCTCAGTCAGTCATTGATTTTGTGTAGGTAATCAGTACCTGCACAATAAACTTGTAGACCAAATGTGGGTCAACTAAATTTATTTGTAGGATTACTGTGTTTTCTCCCACTGTCTCTTTTACGAATGATTGGTAACGCAATCACATCCGTCGTTCGATTTTGATGCCTTGGCCTTTTCAAGCAGGCTGTGACAAAACAACAACTGACGAGAATCTCAGGCAGCAGTGTAACATGATTTTAGGCTGTTATGTAATAAGACAGCTTAACATTGCGTAGCTCAAGTACAACTACCCCCAAAACGTCTTCGGTTTGTGATCGTACGACGCTCGTACGACGTATGTGATCGGACCCTAAATGTAAAGACAGGACCATACAAAGTGGTGGCAATGGCAGCAATGTCTGTGTTGAGGCTGGTCTCATATTTGTTAGTTAAGAAGACGTTTGACAATGTCTTCAAGTTGCACAATTATAGAAGGTTGTTTCACAGGTTACCCTAGTGGATTTAAAGCAAGCTCTTTTCCAGTAACGAAGCCAGATTCTCCTTCGGAAACGATACTGATTGTTGTTGAGTGTTGAAAAATCACGCCCAATACTGGATTGATCCTTTCAAGAATTGTCAGAAATTTTTAGGTCTATTCCCAAGGGAAACCATACTGTGTTCTGACGCTTTAGATTGCAAAACATCAGTCAAACACTAATGCATTTGTTAATGTCGTATTGTGACCGGTCAAACCCCATCAGCATTTATTTTGTTTAGAAGAGGTTACTTGAGGTCATTGTTCGTCATGTGCAAATACAGACCGTTTTTTCTTTAAGTCCATTAAGAGACAGTCATGAATACTTTTTATCAAATGAACCTATTGCAAAAAAAATGAAAACAGTTTTTGGTAAATTTTGTCAACAAGCCGGAGGTACTGTGTTTAAGGAGAACTACACCTTGAAAAGTTAAAGATCCCACCACACTTATCGAAAAGAGCAGGGTTCCTTTCCAGTGTAAGTGGTTCAAACCTTAAAGTCTGCTCTTATGTTTGACATCTTTAGCTTTGAAAAGGTGAGAGTCAGCAGTTATTGCAATCCTTCCACAAATGGTCAATCTTCATATATAACAAAATGGCTTTTATGTTATTTTTTGGTTTCGTGAATAACTTATGGCCCCTTGAAAATGCAATTCTAGGAAGTTTCGCATAGTCCCAGAATTTGACCACATCAAATATATCAGTAAACATGTCTTTGGCTTCAATAATTTGGTTTCTCGTACCAGACTGGAAGTCGTAAAGGACTATTCATTGCAACGTTAGATTTGTGTAGTCTTATCTATTGTTCATGGGCTTCTTTTCATGATTGAATTTAAATGTTGGAAACGTGTCCATGGTGCATCTTTCGAGTCACAAATCGCTCAGGTGGGATTATCCCGTCCAGTGTATTAGCAGATGTTTATTTGTCTAATCAGGCATGTGACCCGGTTCTATCAGACAATACTGATCTATGGCTTCGTCGTCAACGCCATCCCCATTTGTGGTAATGTCCTGGGTGCTGAAACTTTAGGTGTTCTACCCTACAGCTGTACATCACTCTAGTACACGCTTTTCGAAATTTTCCTAGTCAGCATGATAGCATAGTTGTAGAGCTTAAACTTTGTTTAAACTCTACACCATGGATCATACCAACACAGATGTTTAAACTCAAAGTTTGAACTCTACGACAATTGTACCAACACAGATGAGTTTTCATTCGAGCATGATAGCAAAGTAGATTTTGTTCGATATAAAATTTTCACATAACTGAGGCCCTCCAAAAGGATAAGGTATGGACCAATCTATTCTGATGTATACGTAGCCAATAGCCCTTCCACCCCCCACCCCCACATATAATATTACTAATCACCAGATGTGGTATGTCACTGCACTGAAATCATCTATTTGATGAAGTATAATAGAATTAGAGATGGGTCTTTGGCACCATACGGCTCTTAAAAGAATTTAATCACGGTATTCTGTGAGAATGAATGACAGAACGGGTGGAAGTGGGCTAACACGCTCCTAACATACATGGACATGCTAAGGGTTACCTCTGCTCTATTGAATGACACCAGTACCAAGGGCTTGAAAGTGATTGGATAGTAGTCCCATCAGGGAAAGTGCCATGACTGATGTTTCCATCAATCTTCCCGATAAATCGATAAATGAAATAAAAAGGAATAAACGGACAAAGTTCATGTCATTAAATACCACTTTGATAGATTTATGACATTTTCTATTTTTTCAATATACCGTCCCAGAGGTGGAGTAAAGAACATCATAATTGGTTTCCCGCGATCGCCCAAAGCGATTGCACAATGGCCATAAAGTGGTATAAATCAAATAATAGAAAAATAGAAACTGTTTCGTACTTTATTCATTATAACAATACAGTTCATAATTTTATGTATAATTGTATCTTCTTGTTTTGAAAATTGTATTGTCATTTTACGTAATTAGTGAGTCGTTTTATTAGTATTGGCGCTCAAATAATGCTGAATGCAATATCATCGAGAAATCTAAATTTGATAACAGCCAGAGGGGAGAGGGGAAATTATCACACTTAATTATTTGACCTTTTATTTTTTTAAAGTTTTGTTAATAGTTGCAATTGTTTAATTATGAGCTAGGCTTCACTTGGGAGGGAGCGAGAAGACAAGCACTGGACAGAAGAGAGTGGAAAGCATCGTCGACAAATGATGAAAACTTACGACATAATTGCAATAGACAGTATTCGACATCGAAAACCTCTCCATCACTTCCATGTTGTTTTTTTCTCAGCAGGGGATCGTCAATGATTGCTTAAAATGGCATGGGATTGTCAATGATTGCTTATAATGGTACACTAACTGTCCTGCATGTGGCCTTTCGTGGAACAAATCCAACAGTGTTATTAAGATTGGGATCCAGGCAGCACTCTGCGAGTTCCCTTTGGACTTGTGCTGGTCTGAAGAGATCAAGAACGCCCTTTGACACTTTCACGAGGATTACATGGGCGGCAAAGTAAAATTACCGCGGAGAGAAAAACGAGTAAACACGCTTAAAGTGCCCTTAAGTGTGAAATCCCATGCGATGTTACCAGCGTTGAAATTGCGACCTCAAGAAAACCAGTTATAAATTTGCGCTGGCATTGACGTCAACATGTTTAGAAGTGTTCGTGATCTCTTTACCAGATTCTGTTCATCTGAATGCCTTTGCAAGTCGTCTTTGCTTTCTTTTGAATTAAGATGCTGTAATTTCTGGGCATTAAGAAACGTCATACTACCACCAGACTCACAGGAACAAACATCTCTTCCCACTGACGGACTATTTAAATCTTTACATTCCAAGTAAGCAACTCGTAGAATAGAAAACGTACTTCGGGAGGTAAAGCGACCCGAAAAAGCCAATAAGCCTTTCGTTGTTAATGTTAGAAGACGTCTATTCATTATTTTCCAATGAAGGTCTGCTTCCCGTGGTTTAATATTTGATAGGTAAAAAGAAAGGAGGAACGTGCCCTGGGCTACCTCTCGTGATGGAGCATAAATTTCTGGCGAGGGTAATATCGGCTGTGCCAGTTTTCCGAATTTTCTATTCCCTGGGAGGGTGCCTACGCTGTTGAAAGTTTATTTTGCGTACTTAGCATCTTAAACTACGGAAATCTCAATATATATATATATACACCTTCACCCAGAAAAAAATCCCCGCAAAAAAAACATCAACAAAGTTTTAAAAGATCAATCTTTGATCAGCTGGAATGTGTGCAGAATGCATAACGTCTGATAAAGGAATTCGGTAGTATGCTTCCATGTCTGCTTTTAAAATCAAATGTAAAACTTGGCTTGACCTCTGACCCCTCGATAATGACCAATTGGAACGGACTGGACAATGAATTTGAACATTCTGTTATTAGCATTATTATTTATTATCATTTCGCTATCCCTTTTATTATTGTTACCATTATTATAATTGTTTATTGTATCTTAATTTTGTTGTTTGTATGTGACTGTATATATTCTATGTATTGTTTTATTTAATATGCATGACGCAGGGCCCCACTGTAAAGCAGTTTGAACCACTGAGCTTGGCAACCCTGCATATAAATGAGGAAACAAATAAAATAAATAAATAGATTTGCAATAGGTTTTACCCTGCCAGCTCAAGGACATAACCCTTTGTAATTAGATTGTCCTTGGAGCGATCGTTGTTGACGTTATGGCACGCGTTAAGTAGCATCTGTTGCCATACGCCGTTAAACTCCTGTGACCGGCAGCAAATCCAATAAAAATCACACGCTTGCTGGTAAACGAACACAGCGTTCAGTTTTTGCCCTTGGCAATCAAATTTAGCAATATGATACTAATGGCAAAATCATCTTTTTTTTAAACGCGAAACTGTACTGCTCGAAGAGTACTGGCAAATATTGTAGACATCAATTAAATACCAGAAAAAATATCAAACTTGGGTAATAATCCTGCAATATCGTAGAACACAAGTCAGCAAAAAATTAAAATGTATGCCCGGGTCCCATCTCAACTTGTAATACCTCCATGAATATGTTCCTAGATAAAGAGAGGTTTGGATTGTCCATAAAACAAATAAATGGTGCGTTTGTATAGATCCCCGTCGGCAACCGAATTGCCCATAGTAAACGTTCTTCATGCGGCTGGGCATGACTAGAAAACATTTGTTCAGCCACCACACTAAGAAAGTAAACTTTTCCTTATCTACATCATCAGTACCGAGACAATGCATTAAACTTTAAAACATTCTTGAGGGTAATAATGAATCTCAAGCACTAGTGCACCCCAGTACCCTCGGCCTTTTGTGTAAGGTATAAAAGATAATCACCGCCCTAAAGGATTTTCCAGTGCCACTGGGACTTGACCCTTCACTGCAGATCGCACCACACAGGCGGCGCACTCATATTACCATCCTTTATACTTGATGAGCATGTCTGCAGCCCAAACGTCAGGCAGAATACATCCTGTGGAACGAGCCCATCACGTCTAGCTTGGGGCTACTTTAGCTTATAAAAGATAACGGGGATTGCCTTTGTTCCGTGTCCCGTAAGGATGATCCTTGGGTCTGAGGTGCATACATCAATTCGACTGCTTTGCGATACCGGAAATCTCATTTAGAGCATCCTTTAAAGCTCGCAATTTTACAAGAGAATTCTGTAAAAAACAATATGACACGTAGAGACGACATTGATGTAAAAAATAATGACTATGCTTTAGTGAAGCAGTCAATTCACTTTGTTTATCAGAAAATCGTTTTTAGCTGAATCACCGTGTTTTTACACAGATTAGAAAAAAAATATAACAGCTGAAAGTCTTTGGCTCAGAAGGCAAACATCATTATTACTTTACATGCCAATTAATAACTTTTGCAAGTAGCGCACTTTATTGCTCCATACAAAACATTCCATACATGTGTGGCTTCCTGAGTGGAAGCAGGGCGCATATTAGAATGTATCGTGGAAAGCTGATAAACTCCAGCCGCATGAAACTCCTACCGAGTGCCTAGGTTAAGCGAGGCGGCAGAGAACCCCTACAGCCCCGAGGAGAGCCCACACAATCCACGATAGGCTAGTCACATAATAATTGTAAATGTATCCAGTTTTCCATCAGTTGCAATCAATTACTATTTGGAAAAGGGAGCCTATAGAACTAAAGACAGATGTTTTGTTTATGCAGTATCCATTCCCAGCGGCCAGACTGACATGTTTAGTTAATACAAAAAGTGCAATATTCTTTATGTGACGACAAAAATGGATTCTAAGACATGCACGGCATGTTAATTGAGTGTAAACAACAATCCATATGTACTGGTTTAGGGTTAAAATGTTTGGCATTATGCACTTATTTCTTCGTACGATACAAAGGTGAATGTCCACCCATTATAGTACATTAAGACACTACAGCGTGAAAATATGGTGAAATAAAAAAAGCCAGTAACACGAGATAAACTAACGACCTGTTACCTAGCTGCTATTGTTACGACCTGTTTCCTAGCTGCGATGATCTTGTATTTCATTGCATTTGGCTCTGGATATCAAGCATGAATTTTAAAAAAAATTCTGTGTAAGGAGCATCTTTTGTTACTTTTGTTAACCTGCTACCTAGACAGTGCATATTTTCCGTAGTAATGAATTTAACTTAAGTTTTTTTGATTATATCATTGCTTTTAATAGCTGTTTGTTAAAATCACAAGGTTTATGCAGCATTAAACAACTTCAAAATATTATTGAAAATCTCCTATTTTATAGAGGAATTTAAGTATAAGTTTAACTTAAACTCTAAACTAAAGTGTTCCAAACTCTCAAGTGCAACATCAGCAGTATTGGCTATGTTCGCTATCAGAAAAATCCTCGAGTTTTTTTTCCGTAACAGTGCCTACAGTGGTGAAGTGTGACAAATGACGATTAAAGAGAACGCATGGATTAAATGACAGACGGTTAGCCCCGAGGATCCAACACGCCCACTTGCTTGCACAGCACTTTGTAAAATTCCAAGTCAGCATTTTGAGATAACAACAACAGATTGAGCGAACTGCTGGTGTTGATTTGTTTGCAGATGTTGTTTTGAGATAGCTTTCGAACACTCGGGATTTCAGATATCTCTCGAACAACATGTTTGCCGGCCGTGAAATTCAGTTAGTTTATTCATCCTTAACGCAGTTATTCTTACCACTATTACAAATCTGCAGCTATTTGTATCAAGTTGAACCATAAAAAGCCATTTTTCAAAAACCCATTGATTTAAATCAAATAAAGCTTTAATTTCTAGCTTCAAACGATAAAACGGTAATGCCATAGACATACGTGACAGGTTCCGTAACCTTGATACGTTATTTTCTGAGTACATGTAGAATTTCAATATAAACACTTTTAGAGATAGATCTTTATGTTTGCTAATGCTGTCGAAGGACTATTTTGCGGGACATTGTTATTCAAATCAGCAGCAATATAGCCTGACTAAACCGCGCTCCTGGCGGCCGCCGCCCCTAGGTTGCCGGGTGGGGGTCATTAAGAGCTTGTGTAACACAGGCTAAGCAGCAATACAATTCAAGAAAGTTTCCTACGAAAGGATTCATTTCAGTTATACCGATAGACACTTCACGACTCATGGCTCGCTCTCTTTACTTGACTCCTACTTTGACTGGTCGAGAGTAAAATGGCAAGTTTACATTACTTTGAATGTCACTCATATCATCTCTCTCTACCTCTTATCAGATATACATGGCTTTGGGGGAATCATAACGCAGACGTAACCCAGGTCAAGGGATTGCCGAAGAACCGATTCAGGCTGCAATGAGTGGCACATAGGTCACTGTAAGTCAAGGGACTTTGCAAAGTAGTGTAGGATAGACTTAGTCCTTCCCTTTCTTAATGCCCAGGTTTCTGCCTGTACGATCTTGGCACTCGATGAGATGGATGATGTGCTTATCTAAGTGTTAGATACTGTCTCGTGATTTATTCTTTAGAGGTTTTTATCGGCAGGAATGCTATTTCGTGACATGAACTTCAATTTTTCGTGTACATTCGTGTCATTTTTTTGCGACTTAATGTGGTCCCTTGGCACGAATTTTACGAATATTACTCAAGGACCAGTACAGATTTGATTCGAAGCAATCCATCAAAACAATCAGAGATGACTATACCTAAATCCTATCTTTCGTCAATGTACGAATATCAAGTAAACACCACCGGCTCTAACAATTCTACGGACTTCCTCTGTGTATTATAGATTAAATCAATCATACGAATCCACCTACAGTTTCTTTTTTGTAATGGTGTGTCTTATCATTATGTACACATGTGCAAAATGCAAACACATATAAAGAAGAATTGTATTTCATTTGTGGTGCGTAAGAACTCAGACGATTTGGTGACTACTAGATAAAGTGACCACATGGCGGGCAGTTGGCAATGACACAAAGCCTGATTTTTCCTGGACTTTTAGCATGACTAGAATCATTAAAGGATAGGAAGTGAAGGAGGGGATAGTGTTGGAAACGCTGCATAGCTTTTAAGCCTTAACAAAAAAACAGCTAGCGTACATTCCTTTACAAGTGAAAGGTAATGTTTAGGACATTTGTATTGATTGACTGTGAACAAGCAGTGTCTGTGCAAGGGGCTTTTACTAAAGTCGCTCTTGAGTCGATTTATATTGACTAGAGCTGCTTAACACACTTGGGATGTTGTACAGCATAATGTTAAGCCCAAAATTTCGTCACCAATCAGTGAGGGACGGCCATTGTAAACTTCAGATTAAAGTATCCCGCAGATACCCATTTATCTGTCTTACAAATAGCCGCCTCCATAATTGTAGGATACCCTTTCATATATCAAACAGACACCCACTCACGTAGGAAAGCTTATAAGAATGATACAAAATTTGTCATTTTTTATAATACTTGATAGCCAATAGCTGATTAGCTTGATCATGTCGTTTGCAGAACCATCATTAGATGGCCATGTTTGTTGGCAGTGCTGCTGCTTACAGATAGAGCCCACAGACCATGCATCCCACAAATTATTTGATACATAATAATAATATTAATAATAATGATAATAATAATAATAATGGTAATAATAATAATGATAATAATATAAGGGTATATTCGTAGAAATCATTCGGCAAAGTCAAAATAGCTATATTGTAAGCATGAAAACCTTGAAGTAAAAGTTATATGTTTTATAAAAGACGCCAAAACGCCAAATCGTAGAATGTTCAGTGCAACAAATCAACCAAAGGCAACCATTAAGAATCTTAGATGACCATGTAATAGAACAAAATTCAAAGAAAGGAAATCTGTTAGTTCAAATGCTTTTAAATGTATAGCGAAAAATGTATTATTATGGTAGCAAATGAAAGATTAAAAAAACTGTTAGCTTAAAAAATCGACACCATGATTTTACTACTATAAGTCTTCCTTGATCATTCCCAGTTAGACTCTTCATGCAAGAAGCTCTGATTCCCATGTGGCAATTAGAGATAATTAGTAACGACTAATTACTCTGATTTTATTCAATTTTGCTTTGGCTGGGTTCATTATTTCTTGTCACTGTTTCAATTTTCCCCAAAGCTTGTAAACCAGTTAATTGTAGCTTTGCGAATTTGGAGAAACAGACATGTTTGCATTAAATCACAGCCGTTCATCCTGTGTAATAATTCACCAAAGCCTTTTCTTTTCGTGCGCAAATAAAGCAGCCGACCCTTTCAAATGATAACCTCTCGCACCCTCACATATAACGGCTGAATCGCAGTTACTAGCCTGTAAATTTCCCCAAAGATGCCAAGAAGAATAAACCCTTGCAAATTAATCCCCGTGAAATCTACATGCCTCGAAACCCGTAAAAACGGTTTTATCGCAAATGACTGGCGTGAAGTCAAGCAATCAGATGACGTCCTTGATGGTTTATGCTCCTGACGGTGAGCCCCAAAATAAGCGGAATTTAACGACTCATAATAAACTCGCTGGTGAAACCTCGTGGGTGTCATCTAAAACGCCCCGCGGTTATCATACCGAGAGCGGCAGAAGCGTAGCGGAATCTTGGCACTTCAAGCACTGTTGGGAACCTAAGGCCTTGGGGTAAACTTATCAAACGTCGGCACACTTTACTTGGAACGTATCTGCCGTAGTAATCTCGGGGAATACATAGGGAATACAGAAGTATTCCCGGATTCGGAATATTTTCAAGATGCTTACTATTGATATATCCAAATTCCAAGGTCGTAATAGGATCTAGGAGGTAGGTTCTGTATACTGTTTTTTTTAGGTGTTTTCTTTTTTCATTTTGTCAACAAATGATAAGACGAACGCGATCTCATAAATAATCTTAAAGATTTATGACCAAGATCTAGAGAACTCAATTCAAGTGTAGGAAATTACAATTCATGCACAAGTAACATGTGTAAAGAACCAAGCTTTTGGCTAGCACTAATATAATCATCTCCTATTAAGTAAGCACAGGAGACTGATTACTTAAAATTAAATAAGATTTTCCCCGTGATAAGCAATCTTTCAGTTAGCATTTAATGGTCGCCCAAAAATTGCGTATTTACAATTCAATTAGTCTAGCAATTGGTTCTCCATCAAACCCCTTAAGACTCATGATTACGCAAATACCTGTATAACTGTTACTTCCTTTGTTACTTCCTTTCTGTGATTTTACTTTCAGTTCTATGTAAAGGAATAGACTTGTAGTTGAACTTTGACAGTGCCATAGCATTGAACAGTGAGTGAAGCAATTATGTATGGAGCTGAAAACCTCACTCCGTCTATCTTCGCCAAAATGACCGAGTAGATCACGATTAATGATCGCAAACACCGCCGTCACTCATCCCCGATAAGTAGAAGCTTTATCGCTTTGATGGTCGCTGGATCTGACCTACAGCGATCCCGGATGACACGTCAGCTCTAGCCGGTGAGGTAACCATAGTTACCCCCATCTGACGGCCATCTTGTCGCCTGCAGAAGCTGTCATCAGATCCAATTTCACGCTTGGCGGTGCTCGGTGCGATGGGATCGTTGTCGGGGATCGCCGGGAGTCACACGTGTACATTGTCGGTAGATTATCACACCGCGCACAGGTCAACATGTCTGCAGGAAGCTGATGGCTTTGTTATCCGGCCAACAGCGGCCTTTGTTATCCAGCCAACAGCGGCCGTTCTGCACCCATTGTCACATTGAGGCGATAAAGAGAAGAGGCCCAACTAAGTTACACATGCCCAAACATACCAACATTTCTGGATGAATACTATCTTTTTGCGTCATCTTTCATGTGACAAACTTGCATCACCTACATTTTCAGATGAACACATTGCAATGTAGATCAGGTCTTTAGCAATTGGCTTAGTCATAGACTCATAACATTTCCGATAAAGCTTTGATTGTATTTTAAGTGCCACCATGGGATTCCTCGCGAAAATCTCTGGTAACACTGTTTCCTTGAATGCTCAGTGCACACCCCACGTTACCATTAGTCTTTGTAAAAGCGACTCCCTGGCCTGGAAATTCTGACAGATTGTTAGAAGAGATGTATAGATTGTCTCGCATCTGAAATTCTCTTAGCTTTAGCTATTCATGACAAATTGAAGCTTTAGGTAGGACTACAGGGAAAGATACTAGAGTAGATAAAGAAAATTACCATTGAGTGTCATTGTTACTCATATCCTGATGATATTTCTCTCTCCGTCTGGGTCTACGTAGATAGCGCGGCATCAAAGAAACTGTGATAAAAACGCCACAAGGCGGGATAAGTGCTCTCTTTCTCAGCTTGCGTTAACAGTTATGTTAGCTATCAAAAAGTTTCCTCGTTCCACAAATTGTAGTTATCATGTCCTAACTCCTACCGACCGATAGTAGCAAAACAAATTACATCAAGAAGTTTGGTGTTTGATGTAGAAAACAGCCATGTTTTTGTTCCCTCGGATTCAGGAGAAAAGGGAATAATCTATCATCAGCTATAGACCCGGCAGACCTGGTAATTAGACTTTAAAGGCGTTGCAAGAAACGGGTCATTTCTCCCAAATTGGTACACAATTGGTAGATACTCCAATTCCTTCTATAGTAAGTAAAAGGCAGTCAGCGTTACATCGAGCAAAAAAAACTTCTCAATCCATTCGTTAATCAATACTATCTTTCAGAAAATGACCCAATTTAGCTGGATTCACACCAAGTAACCTAAAAGTCGGGGTGAGGCACGGGTGGTAAGTATGCAGGATTGGTATCGACAGCTATATGAGCTCTGATGCTTTAGTTGTTGCGAAAGGCTGATAATAGAAGGATAAGCTCCTCAAGGAGGGAAAGGGGAGAAATATTGATAAATGGACAATGAGAGGGATGGTATTTACCGGTACCAGTGGTTGTCAAAGAGTTCAACCAAACTTCTACTTTAAGCCCCTATCACAAATAGCCGAATATGGCCGGCCTCCCGAACACTAGCCGAACTCCCCAACCATACTTCGGAACTTCAGCCAACCTTGGTCGGCTGGTGTTCGGGAGAAGATTCTGAATGTGTGATAGGGGCTAAAAGCAATTGAAAAGACAACCGAGAAGAAACTATTTTGAGAAATTCATAATGCATAGTTTAAGATAAACTTTGATGCCCTTTGATAGACGCTGCATCTAACCTCAAAGCAGATCTTGATGGCAATGGTAAGGTCCTTACAATATGCAGTTCGTTCCTTGCACTATTAGTATTATTGCTGTTTGTTTAAGTTAACATTATACAGCGGCCTTCCCTCTGTACTGTTTCCGTAGCACATATTCCCTGAGTTAGGTGATATTATGACTGGGTTGAAAGAATTGCATCATAAACATAGCTTAGTACGAGGAAATGACCGCTTTGGGACTCAGGTATAGTAGCAGGAAGCTCTGGATATCGCTGTGAAGAAGACTAACAATATAATCTATATAGCCCATCCAGTACTTAGTTGGCAATAGAATAGATAAAAATCACCAATCCCAAAGTTATGATTTCCGCATAGAGATTTTGGTAGATTTACTAACGTTTCTCCTGACTACCTCCTGAATAGAAATTGCTACTTTCTACTGACGAAACGACGTGTCATTAATTACAACCTCCGCGCTCAGAGAGGCATAGCTTCAGCACGACAAGCGCACGACAAGACCGTCCATCCGTATCGCGTACGTGCGAAACTCGGTTATGACGAGAGATTTCTTATTCAGATTAAACGAAAACCTTGACACGCCACGCTGGTTCTTTTTATCGGGGAATCACAAAACAGTGACGCGATTGGAGACATATGGTAGGGAACGGTAGGGGTCCGACTGCTAGTCCCATAACTACAAATCTCTGCTAGTTGCTGTTTGGTTGGTAATGAATATTCTGGCGTCATGCTTCGCAAGACTGATCTTCATCAGTGAGTAAAATGCGGCATATGTTCCGGCATGTTGGAGCTACAGGCAGTTTTAACGTTAGAGGCGTTACCTTGAAGCGGAAAATATGGCGTGTCAATAATAATCACCTGAGAACGACTGTGAATCATGGGATACGTCACGTGTACATCACATGTACGTCACGTGCACATGACATGTAGGTCACGTGCTTTATTACTTTATACTTGAGGGCAAAAGACAATGATGATGTCAGTACTAGTACCGTTGATTGGTTTGTTGTAAATAAGATCAGTAGCTTGGCAGGAATAAGTAATTATAAACATTTTTATCACATCAAATTTGCTTATCTATCTAGTATCAAACTTTTTTAATTGGTAACCCTAAATTAAATAGCATGTGTAATGGTTGGTCAGACATATTTACTGCTAACATGCACATGGTAACTTCACTAATGCTACACATACACTTTCTGCCAACAGTTGGAGCCAAACCGAAGGCGGCAGTCATGGTATTTATCCACCCCGGGTATTTTGAAGAAGGTGCGGGTAGTATGTACGACGGCAGCGCCATCGCAAGCTGGGGACAAGTCATCGTCGTCACCTTCAACTATCGGCTCGGTCTACTAGGTAAGTAACTACGTGCGTGCTTCCGGTGTCCTGTTGTATTGTGGGTAAGAATTTGTCGCCGCCATATTGGATGAGAATGCAATTATAAAGAAACATATATATTGCTGTAACGTCAGGGTGTAAGACAATGTACTTAATATAGTATATATTCAAATGCAGTGACATTGCTTGTAAACAATACCAGACCACTAATTTAAAGCACTTACCAGGCTAGATATCCCGGTGCCACCAGGTGCTCATTTTGCAGTCGCAGTTCCTCTGTAAAAAAAAATGGAAATTCAGTAGATTCAAAAGATACTCAATCCACACTTAGGCAAATTCTAGTCTTATCACCTACAGTAATGATTGTGAAAACAAAAAGAGCATCAATTTAGTGTACACGTTGCCTTGGGTAATGACATATCAGCAATGCATTTGGGGTTAAAATAGGCTGTCAGCTCGCTGTTTTATGACGGTTCATTGACAAGTTCAATGTCGCAAATGGGTAACCCTGGATGCTTCAATAACAAGGTCACTCTTTCTGATTTCCCCGCGGCTCAAGGTACCAAACACTTCTCTTTCCCCCTTTGATTAAAGACCAGTCCCTTGAGAGTACCACAACCCTTTACTTTTATTGTTGCTTTCACGTCTCTTATAATTCGTATTGATTCCACTGGCAGCAGACGACTTTTATCATCCATAATACTCTCTGAGGAACGCGTCTAACCGCCAAAATGTAACCTACACTTTCTGCTGAGCTGAGTCAACGTGATAAAGAAAGTATAGAAAACGTAATGAAATTGTCCTTTTTTATTCGTCTTCCTTTTGTGCCGTAAGGACATTTTTTCTGATCTGAGACCCTTAGAAAACGTCTTATGCGAGAAGTGTGGCGTGTCACTGAATGTATACGTTCTATGATAACTGATAGGCAAATGATCAGTTACTTTCTTCCAAGGGTGTGAGTAATAAAGGCTATGCTTTTACAAGCAATGGTCTCCTAGTACTTGGTCGTAATGGGTAGGTAGTAATCTGTATGCAGATCAGGTGAACGCATACTCAGCCCGTACGAATTTACTATGCACATGCACGATGAAAAAACGCTCGTGAAACCAACAACTATCAACATGCCCAACTGCAAATCTTACGAGTATTTCAGCTTTTCTTTTTTTTGTCCCAACTGTTAGACTTTAGAGGTTCATTTCCACCTGTAATTTCAAACTATCTACAACAATTGAATCATTGCCAATATCCGAAGGGAAATTTGTAAATCGAACTTTACAGTAACGAAAGCCACAATCTAGAGAACGTATGGTGCTACAATTGGCCTTGAATACGTAAACATGGGACCAGAAAGTTGGGCTCGAGTCAAAGGCTTCTGAATCATCATTTACACAGTATACAGGAGTATACAGTTAAGTAGGACTCAATGATATATATTCAAATTACATTGCTGCGTGGTGACAAGTGTTCAGTAAGCTCTAGATGAAACTAAAAAAATCCCAACACTAACTAGTCTAGCATTGTCCTTATATCTACAAATGTATTTCAGTTAGTCTCTCGTAGAGTGGTCTCATTTCTCCTCAGCCATGTATGCACCATTCACCACAGTCTCGCCCGCTCCTATTATAAACTAGAGCAGTGAATTCTGTAAACCCTGTTTGTATATTGTCTGGTCTGTTGCCAAACCAGGTCAAAACTACAGTTTAACCCAACGGTGTGATCTACTGCTCTGACTAATCAACCCTGTCTCCCGTTCCCAGGTTTCCTCAGTACGGGTGAAGACAACGCCCCGGGGAATTATGGGCTTTTGGACCAGATTGCCGCCTTGAACTGGGTGCAGCAGAACATCGTCAACTTTGGAGGCGATCCAAACAATATCACAGTCTTTGGGGCAGAAGCAGGCGGGGCGAGCATCAATTTTCTGGCGTTGTCTCCCAAGGCAAAAGGTGAGGATATCGTGCGAAAGGATTGTTGTACCTAACTATAATGGATACACATTGTTACTCTCTGACGTAGCTCTTTTGGCACTACTCAATGGTACCTTACAGTGATTGGCATCAGATCAACTTTGGTCTGGGAGGTTGATATTGTACTGAGAAATTAATTCACTTATTTACTCATTTCACCCACCGACTACCCCCCCCCCCATGTAACACTCTCATCCAGTCACGTGACCTGTGCTGACCTTTTAACCTCTTGATCACGTGACTGCCCTCGTCAGTAGCTGAAGAAAGATGGTGGATGCCGTCTGAAAGCTTCTTACATGTAGTTTTTACCTTAGTAAGTCGATCGTGCGTATCAGTTTGAATCCTTCCCGTTGCTCACTTCAATAAAAGTAAATTTAGTACATGTACAAGAATACGTAGGTATTAAACAACAAAAAGGATTAACGATCCGTGCAGCCTGCGGGTCATTGAATACTTTTAGCTTCAATCGCATTTGGATGCCATCAGCATGGAGGCCGAAACTTGCCGTTGATCAGAGTGCAGTGAAGTAGTTGAAAGTTGAGATTGAACAAGTTTCAAGAAAAACTGGTTGGGGAATATCTTTAATTTGCCGGCAAATTATGGGTATTCCAACGTGTCCTCAAATGTACACACAAATTTACACAGCCTATAGAGCTCTGGCTAACACTTTCCTATCTAGTTAACGAGCAGAACTTTGGGGCATGATTCCGTCAAAATAACGATCTTTTCCCCAGTCTCAGCTTAATTTGTTTTTATAGGTTTGACGCTCTAGGCGGTGGTATTATTAATTTTACGACATTGTGGTAAAAAAACGTGACCATTTCACCCATTTACACCCTCTTACTTAACGATACTGGAAAAAAAATATCATCCTGTTTTTAAGATACGCTCCTCGTAACCCATTTTCCAATGATAAAATCTAATCCATCCTTCTTTTAACGAGAAAGTTGTTAAAGTTGGACTGAATGGTGTCTTGAGAAGGGATATTGGAATGAGCCTTGCTCACAGGTCACTGATGCGGGTTGATTTGATAAGTCGTAAAGATTTCAGCACCCCTTGAGACGACACAATGGCAGGTTTATTAGTTTGCCCTACATTGGAGGTTTCTGGTGCGGATGCGTCCGATGGGAGCCCATTTATCAAGCCCCGTACAACAGAACTTAATCTAAGTGGTAGAGCGACACGGGGGACGCTACCTTAATAGCACATTAGTTGTTCGGGGGGGGGGGGCTTGATTGGTGTATCATAAGGATCCAGTGATTGTGAGTTTAGCCATTGGTAGCTGACTCCCAACATGCGATAGAAAAACCTAACGGGATGATAATTTATATCCACTACACCCATCTATTAACGCACAAAAACATAGACATTTAGATATTTAGACATTTTAGAAGACAGTCTTTTCTTTACACCAATGTCCGATATCTACAGAGCTGAATCTTTATCACATTCTGGATTTCTTCCATTCCCCGTTACATCGCCACAGTTTCTAACAATGCCTGTTTATAAGCCTCGCTTTCCGTACTTAGAAAGCATTGCCATTATTCTTCCTAGCTATAGTCTTCCTGGAACTATCTCGAAGTTGTTAGCGATTCACAGAATCCACAAATACATGGCATAATTGCGTTTTGACGAGGCAGAGGTGGAAGTTGAAACCTATGAGTTGTAAACGCACGGCGTCTTCCCTTAATGGATAGTAAATGGATGTGTGCAATGGCTTTCATGGGACTTACCTTCCCTTTGATAGAACATTTCTGGCACGGTGAGCAACGATACAAGGTAACGTTACAGATAATTCTCATTCCTGGCCAATGTGCTGTTGCTATACCGTATCTTTTAGGTCCTCGGTAAATGAGAGTGCAATTTGTGGTTGCAGTTTGTTGCAAAGATAATGATGTCTTTTGCCGCGCTTACTACATGCTGTAATTGACGTTCAGCCCTCTATAGTGATCACACCATTTGTTATAACTGGCGCGTTAGGGTTTCTTGATAACTTGTCATATAAGCCCTTTCTCCACCCTCCCTTTAAACATGCTCTTTTATGCTTATCTTGTCGTGGACTTCTAGAAGGATCGGACCTAATGAAGTTTTATCAAAAGTTTCACGTACATTTCGCGTTAAGCAATGTGGGTAAGAACACTGGGCAACTTTGCATAGTACAGTACTGGGTTTGTCATTTTCATTTAGAATTTTATTGAACACGAGGAGCAAAAAAAATATATTACTCGCGATTTTCGATAAAACATTCACATTACCATTGCTATGAAAAGTTTTTTTTAACTCAAAAAATTGAAATTCCTTCGACCAAGTTTTGACCAGGCAATTCCAATCTTCCTTAGAACGTTAAACAAATAGACTAGGATAAATTTGAACGTCTTGTACGAATGGCTACAATAATGTGACCAAAAGAGCTTCTAAATGCTGTTAATTCTGAGTGGCAAGATTAGAGCGGACCATTCACTCCCATGTAGACAAGGCCTTAGGATCTCCGTTTATCCTGATACAAACGTTTCCTTTGTATTGTGTTATTATTTTACTGGCCTGGCCGACAAAAACAATAAGTTGTTGTTTTCGTGTTCTCTTCACAGGTCTCTTCAGACGGGTGATCATTCAAAGCGGCTCTGCACTGACGACGTGGGCTTTGACGTCTGAACCTTGGCGTTCCGCCATCACGGTGGCCCACAAGATGGGCTGTTGCCTCAGCAACCTCACAGAGATGATGGAGTGTCTCCGCAGCACTGACGTTGACATCCTGACCGGGAGCGTCGTGCGGCGCCCTCCCTACTTCTCGATGTTCGGCCCGAGATATTTCTCGCTGTTCGGCCCGGTGGTGGACGGTATCGTTATAACGGACAACCCGAAGGTACTGATGACATCTAACGGTAGAGACAAGTACAACCTCTTCAAGAGCTACGATCATCTTATAGGAGTGAACGAGGATGAAGGCTTCGGGTACATCGAGACATTTCCAGGTGTTGACTATTATGGCATAGGAAGGGAAGGGTTTACATTCATTATTAACGACTTTGTCAACAAGGTGTATCCCGACCGGGAAAACGAGATAGAAGACGCCATTCAGTTCATCTACACGAACTGGGGGCAGAGTGAGAGCAACGAAACGCGAAGGACTGGTATGGTGCGCATGTTTACGGAACAACAAATCGGCATGCCGGTCGTGAGCGTCGCAAACCTGCACTCCTCTGGGAAGACGACGTCAGGCACGTACTTTTACACCTTCAACCACCGCCTGACGTACGGACGTAACCCATCGTGGGTTGGTGCAGCACAGCAGGAAGAGTTACCGTTTGTGTTTGGTGCACCCAACATCGGCGGAGGGGTCTACAGTAACTTAAATTACTCCAGAGCTGAATCTATGCTGAGTTTGGCTATCATTACGTACTGGTCCAACTTTGCCAAATCAGGGTAAGTCTAGATCTGTAGAAAATGGCGCTAATGACAATGAGATCTTTTGTTTTCCATACAGGTTTTGTTGGAACGTACAGCAAACCAAGGCATCTACAATGCTTATTAACATATATATGCATCTAGAGAGAATACCTGTAGGCCTTCACTAAACTGATGTACGGGATAAACGTCTTCTCATATCATTTACTAGTGCAATATTGAAGGTTATAATGTTTGGTAATCTTTTAATCCATATAGAAATGCTGCCGCAAATTAGTTTGGCGTGACATAGTATAGCATCAGAATAAAATTTCTGCAGATGTGGCGGCTTTAAAGACTGCACAATTGAAAAGAAAAAATAATAGTTTAAGTATTTACAATTATCTAAATATTTATAATTGTTTATCTATTGCTCGTGAAATCTCAAGTACATGGCAGCGCTAAATGGTGCTGAATTGCACACTTGGTTGAAATACTACACATAGCAAATAAATAATGCTACAGATAGGACCATTACAATTACATACAAATAAGCTCTAAAAGGACAAGTCTGGATATTAAGCTACTTACCAATATCGGCTCTACATACTAGAAGTAATACAATGATGATCATATAATAATACTGACTGTGCTGAAAGGTCTGGGCATGGGATTTTTACTGTCCATATTTGTTCATATTTGTTTTATAATGGGTTTGTCCTTTTTTTTTCTCCCCACAGAGATCCCAACACACCTATCCCACAGAAGACCTGGTTTGCGCACGAGCGGCCCAACCGGTTTGAGAACATCAAGTGGCCTCCTTATGATGCCGACAAGCAGGGGTTTATCTACCTGGGGATGAAGCCGAGAGTGAAGCAGGTGACAAGATATCACGTTCTTCTCTAATTTTTGAGTAAAGAAAGGAAGACGAGAAGAATGAAACGCTGGAATGAATGAAAGAAAATAAGGAAGTTCCGAAAATAATTTCATCAGGTTGTTAGAACACAGGATATTGGGATTTTCTTCTACACAACCAGGGATTGTCTTACCTTTCTTAAATTTCGATGCCTATCAGACAGCTTCCTCAGGGCTTCTGACTAGAGTACTGCTTTCCGCCACCTACATCGGCTACATATAGCGGCGAGAAGCAGTACTCCAGTCAGAAGCTCTGAGGAAGGTGTCTGATAGACATCGAAACGTAAGCAATGTAAGATAATCCTTGGATATGCAGAAGAAAATCTCAATATCCTAAGAAGGAAGGCGTGAAAGAGTAGATAAACGAATGAGGAAATATTTGAAAGAATGAGGGAATGGATAAATGATTTGTTCAGGCTCATGGAAAATTCAATCGTATGAGATCTTGACGTCTCGTTCCCTTTAGCATGCATTTGATAAGTATTCTTGTAAAAAGTGAACTTAAGTTTGCTAACGTTATTGGTGCCTATCCAACAGGGCTATAGATCCCAGCGCGTGGCCTTCTGGGCGGAGCTCATCCCGAAGTTGGTGAAACATCAGCAGGTTATCAGAACCCTGGACTCACCCGCAGACGTCACTGAAATCTGCATGAACCTCCGTAGCGGCAACGGCCCCACAGACACGGCCATAACCAGGACTCCTTGGAACTGGGGAAGGTACCCGGAGGGGGGACCCAGGTCTACCTGCCCTCCCCAGCCCGAGAAAGACAAAAACAAAAAGCCGACGACCAGGCCGTCGTTTAACTGGGTCGACGACTTCAACTTGTACAACGAAATAACGAGTAACTACCATTCTTCAGGAAAGAGAACCTATTCCAGCGAACTGAGCATCGTTATATCAGTGGGAGTGACTTTACTCGCTCTAAATCTCGTCGTCTTTGCGGTCTGTTATAAGAAACGAGGGAAAAGACGAGCAAGACACCAGGGCTCGGTCACAACATGCGCGTTCACGGACTCTAAAATAAGCCTCAAGGTCATCGAAACACAGGAAATGGCGATGTCACACCTAAAGGATTGTGGGAACACGTTAGAAAAAGAACATTCCTTCGCATCTATAGAGGGTCCCGCGGGAACAGACATAGAAGAGTACAAGGAAGCGCTGCCGGTGGGCGACAGACACCCCGCAGTGTTGCAAGACAGTCGCTTGATAGAAATGGGACCGGTTAAGGACTTCTCTGTTCTTGAAGAAATCTGTCCCCAGTCCTTACAGGCACAGGAATGTCGTATGATCAAACTGCAAGAGGTTCCTCGTAAGAAAAATGGCTGCCAACAAATTGTGTGACGTGAGCACAATTTGCGTGACGTATGCACTAATTGTGTGACCTGTACCTGTGACTGCCTTCCCTGCAAAACATAGCATTCATACTCATAATAAAATCACGTAAACAACCGAATTGTTTGCTGGCTGATGATTATGTCAACGATGACACTGATTTTCCTACGATTAGTTTTCTTGATTTCTACGCTTTCGTGACCAAATATTTTCAGCGATGATTACTCACAAAGAACAGAAAGTATTTTCAATCTCTGTGTCAAGGCCAGTACAAATTGGATGTTTTTGTGACTTTTGTTGACAAGTACGACTATCATGAAGATCTGTAATGTGCTATATTTATGGTGGTAATTTGTGTGTGCGTTATTATGGAAAAGTCAACGCCCTTTATATCACACAGGAGGTAAGAATGTACCCACCGTATCGGTGTTTCTCATTCCAGTCCAATTCGCCTTCTAATGGAATGGTACTTTTGTAAATACAGTTGTAGGCTTCCGCTGAAACGTACGTACGTTCAAGAACCCCTTAATAGAGTCAAACGCACGAAGAATGTTTTGAAAAGCCACGTATCTATGTTCTATATGTAACGTCGTTGTCATTTCAAGACCAGGTAGCTATATCGTAGGTGGTGACATTTGCCTGTTGTTGTTTAAGTGATCTGAAACCTCAGTGCCTAAACGTAACTGGGGAGCTTGAGTCGGGAACATCTCATTATAAAAAAACAAAAACAAAAAAATGTTGTTTGGGAGACGAATTGCTACATCTGAGACTGTAAAGTTTGGTGTATCAGATAAGAAGAATGTACTCTGCCATGAAGAAGACTTAAGTCGCCACGTGCCTTAAAGATCAGAGATCACACCATAGTTTAAAGGGAAAATCATCAGAATTCCATTGTTCATCCTTTGATCACAAATCATATTAACTTCAAATAAATGATTGCTTTCTGATATGTTTAGGATGGATGGAAGTGTTTGGGAAGATAACAGAGAGCACATGGTATGAGCTAGACGCATTACCATTGGTTGGCTGTAATATTGTGCTATACCGATTTATCTTAAGAACCGAGTAGAGTTTTTATTCCTATCTCTTAGATCCACCCAGACATACCAGACATACTTAAAATAAACAGGGTTTGCGTTTCAAAAAGGGACGAAATTGAATTTTGTGGTTTTCCCTTTAACATCACACTAAAGACTGGTTTAAAGAGAGACAAAACGATAGACTTGCTTGTTTAACGGGTTTCTCTTGAATGCCTATCCATTATAAAGAAAATGGCGGGATTGATATCTAGAAGCTATTTTAATCTCTTGAAGCTTAAAGACACCCACATACGTGTATGCCCAGAAAAATGTCCCTATTATAGCTGTATTAAGAGAGCTTGTTAGTTTTACAATTACTTTGCCCCATTTTCAATGCTTGAAAAAAGGTCACTTATGTAAGTTTGTGGATTTGTATTGTCCCGGTATGATGGGAAAGGTATCGAGATTTGCTAATATAATGTACATTTCGTTAAAATCGCAAGTGTGGGATAAGCAATCGAGATAGATTGTGCAGCATACAAGTTTCTTGAAATAGTTAAGATATACGTCTACTTGCGTTTGCGAAGATCGATGTCGGAAAATGTTCTTACTGTAGATGAGGTAATTTTATGCCTGTTGCACCTGTTGTATCATCATGTTTGTACAGTAAAACAAGAAATGTTCGTGACCACCGGAAAGATGTGTTATCCGTAATAAGTATGATGTTTACTAAAAAAATATTTCACAAGTGCTTTCATCTCCAAGTAAAATCGTACGTACTTCTCAAAGCCGAATTTCCTGACAATCTTTTACAACGTACTACATATATGGTTCTATACTTAGTTACATAGTTTCCTAATTGTTTAAAGTTAAAACATTTGCTACAACACAAAGGTAATTTCTCACCTAGAGCTTTCGACCATCACCTCTGGTCTTCCTCGGTAGCCACGTGACAGTCTCACTGGGTCAGTCTACCGAGGAAGACCAGAGGTGCTGGTCGAAAGCTCTAGGTGAGAAATTACTTTTGTGTTGGTGCAAAGGTTTTAACTTTAAACATGTAACTACCAACACAGATGAACTTTCATGATAGTTTCCTAATTGTTAAATAGATGCTGTGGGCAATGGGTGACTTAATTATTGTGTCTCTTAACAAAGTGGCACAAATTCCAATTTCTTCGGGAATCGCACGACCTGCTTGCCTCTTTGATACCAAAAAGCGATTTACGATACCGTCAGACATCTATAGACGATTTTAAAACATACACCATGGTAATGACATGTTTTTCAGCGCCATGGTATTCTACCAGCACCTTGTTTTCATACCCGTCAAAAATATTAGGAAAAAAACAGGAATTTCATGCCCTAAAAATCGCCAACTTAAGTTGCAAAACCATCACAAACCCTTCTTGGACATATTTTTCTAGGTTTGATGCATGTAGTTTAGTTCTAAAACACGTTAACCTTACACCTCATACGACATAGGATATATATGAGGTGATCTAAATACAGACAGGGGTATCTATAAAAAAAGAAAAACTAAGATTAATATATAAATCACCTTTCTGCCTACAACTTGTATCTACGGTTAAACGAGAATCCAATAGAGAACGATTCCCCCATTGCTTATTTGTCATGTTACAAAATCCACAAACAGTTTCTTCATCAACGATCTAAAGATATAAACTGGGTAAAGGGTAGGTCAAGATGTCAGACAGTATATTTTATGATGTCGTTAGATCGAACCATCACTTACTGTGGCGTTTGGCACAAACTAATGTTGCCATTTTCCTTTATGGCCGGCGGCCTGGACAGACTGGTCGTGAAAAACTACCTATTTCAGTAGAATGGGGAGGGTTTATAGAGTCTAACTCAATCAATAGTTCAGATAATGGCTTCAAGTTCTTTCCCCTTTGAAATGGGGAGGGTTACTAACTTACCAACTATCAGGTCTCAAAGTTGAATAAACGAGTTAACGACGAGTGTTCATTAAGGATTTTTTGTTGACGGTTGCTTGTGGGCATCAGAAAAAAAGAATCGCCTCAACAATCTTTATTGCAGCCTAGAACTATAACTGTATGCATTTTTGAATGGGACAGGATATAACGCATTTTAGGTTGAAATTCCATTTGTGCTCTCGATCTCATCTTGGTAGAATTCATTCCAGAGCAGGGTTTGAGTTTGAGTTTATTTGGATCCACAATCAGCATAAATAGTTGCTATTCTTCCTGTGGTCCTACATTTATACAACAGTACATGACACAGGAAAATAACACATACAAAATATACACTGACAATTAATAGTGAACAAGCAATATACGAGATATCTTAACATGAAGTCCATATACGCCAAATATAAAATGTGTATAAAGGGTTCAATTGTGATTTCAAATACGTACATGCAAATCTGGACTTACTTAGTTTTTTACTGAACACACCAGTCTTAAAAATCATGCTTTAGTGTGATTTATAACATGTTCAGATCAGAACTCGTTGCAAAAACACTGTTTTAAGTTTGTGTGTCTGCAAAGTTTTTGGACCAAGTTTTAAAACCAAAACGCAGGTACTGTGCGCGGGCCAATTGCAAATTTTTGTCTCAAGGGAGACCAGTACATGCACCAATTGCGCTTTGCATGGTCTGAAGTTCATTGGGCAGTCAACTTCGCCCTAACTACTTCACCCGAAAAGTCACTGCTTCAATTTGCCATTATTCAGTGACCTACATGCAGTGACATGTTGGGTGCAGGTTATTTGGAGTAGGCGTAGTAATAAGTGTCGCATGTGGAGAGTGATATATTTCTTTAGAGGGGGAACAGCGGTGAAATTAAAAATAATTTTCATCAACTTTATTCTGCAAAGCTTTCACTAACTACATCAATAAGGTCCTACCTTTCGTGTTTCCACATAGAACGTGTAAAAAAAATAACAGATACGTGTTCGTTCAGGAAGAGAGCATTTGTGGCTGAACTTGCACAACTATCTCAGGGATAGCATTTGAAATAATACCTTAATAATATACTGCAGATCCAAATTAAAACCTAATTACTTTTTTCGAAGCAAAAACGTACCCACTACCGAAGCAAAATTTAATCAAAAACCCATCGTGATGTTTTGTGTTATCTTAGTCACAAAGAGTAAAGCAATAGACCGATCAACGACCATAAATGCGTAACCTCCTCAACGAAGGTAATAAATCTTGCATTCATTCCACCCCACCCAAGTCGAGGCACGTGGCCTTTTAGATATTGCAGTTTCCAATGACTAATCTTACATCAATATATTTAGAAGAGCCGATGGCCCCGTCCTGACCTCACGGTCAAATCTAATCTCGTTGAATTTTTTCCACCTAAATCGCTGCGTAGCCGCTGGCTTAAACCTTAATCATCCTTCTTGGGCTTAGAAAGCTCCTCAAGACGGGGCAGAGAGGTGACGCTGTGTATTGATCCTTTAATGGCGTCTTCAAGGATATCATGTGTTAAACAGTTTTCTGAAGGGTCTTGTATATACGCAAAATGACGATGCAAAATTGACAGGGTTACCTAAACGTCTCTATTCTCAAGAAGACCCTAAGAATAAGACAAAGTAATTTTGCCATAGCTCCTCTTCTTATTGTAATATTTGTAGTGCTGAACAGTCAGCTTAAAACAAGAGCAACGGATTAAGTGGATTATGCAGTATCGCTAAGTTATAGCCAAAAAAGCCTGGCAACCATTTAATTAATAGTGTTACGTATAGACACGTTTGCTTCAACCTATACAGAATTCATATGCATATGATCTGTAGTGAATTTTTTGTTTGAAAAACAAGTTATTTCTTTAGAGCAGGCTGCCAATATTGTACACAAAAACTTCAGAGCTTCCTGTCTTGCATCATGGAGATGATCTTTTACAATTTCACTTATTTTGAAGCTTTTAGAAGCCATCCTAAACTTTTGAAAGACCTTCCGTACCCGTATGCGTAGCAGTCCAAAACAGAATTCTTTTATGCCAAAATTAAGAAGCAAATGTATGTACTTTCTACACATTCTGAATATACCTGATTTTACATAATGTAAAAGTTGACATTTTATGATGTCACAGGTTCATGTGTACGTCTTCTTCCTATTGTAGGCAACCCATTGTCCTCTTACACAACTCTGAGACCTAAAAATAGCCAGGTCAGTTTTATCGTTCAGCGGACGCGCACGGATGCCTTCCCATCAGTTAACCTGAGCCTCTATCAATCAGAGATCAATCGATCACCACAGTAACTATCCCGGCTTTTAATTTTCCACCCCAAGAGCGGAGCCTGGTCTGCTTCGCCGATCTCAGTCCACCAACATTCATCTCATTTGATTGCCCTGTTCCCCCTTCAATCAGAAACCTCTGAGTCGGCTATCCTCAGAGGATTTCGTGCGATGAAATCGTTTTTAGCGGTCGGTGTGTGCAGTGCCCCGATCAACCTCTTACTTTACGCTCGGACATCAAGAAAAAAGGGCAGTCGCCCGATTTGCGCTATCCGACCTAACAACGCCTTAATACACTAGAGAGTCGCCGCTGAGACTATCTATATTTGATAAGGGGGAGGGAAAGAAGGGACGTTAAGTTAATTGGTGTGAAAGCATCACAAGTTTGTGATACAATCAACGAAGCATGAAGGGCAAAATCTTAAATACACTTGGAGATAGCTTTTCTTGGAAACATTCCGTTCGAGACGTTGGGCTTGTTGGGTAGAGTTTTTAAATAAACCATTATCAAGTGATTATCTAACGCCCAACTATGATAATTGTTACTTTTTCGTTTTTTTACAACCTCACGCAAAAGTGGAGTGGAAAAATGTCTGACTAAAACATGGCTGACTATTATATTGTTTTCACACAAACTAGAGTTGCACGAGCTCATACCGTCGCTTAAGCTACCAACATACCATAAATCACGACAATTCGTCAATCGGTTTTTAGTTACTCTCCTTCAAATATTTCTCAACAAACGCCCCTGCAGTTCCAGGACAAGCTGCCAGGAGGCCCAAGCTTACACAACTGACTTCCAGCCCCAAGAGCTATCCACTACTTAAAAATCATGAACCTGGCAGAAAATTTTACCTGAAACTTTGAAGCTCCGCTGCAGTACCATAGGTACCCGCTAGGGGGCCCATTATTAAACTTGACATTCCTCTTTGTGATCCCTAACCATTCACTAAATATCATATACAACAATTCACAGCTTCTTGAGTTATGTAGACATACAAACACACATATATACACAGCCCGCCGCAGTACCATAGGAAAACGCCAGGTGAACTATCTTCGAACTTGACCATTGCTTCCACAACCGCTACTCACCTGTCAAATATCATGAAGAGCCATCCACAGCTTCTCGGGTTATGCTGTTGACATACAATCTTATGTAACCATGACACACGGTTGCATTTTTACTGATACCAAAATAGTCGTCCACGTATTTGGGCGGCATTTTCCAGAAGACCGAGGCAGCTGCGGCATCTAGCGATTAAAATATGTAGTACATGTCATCGCTTTACTTTCGGTCTTTTTGTAGTGAGCGGAAATTAATTTTGGGATTTCGCGCAAATTAATTTTTCGATTTGCGAATTTTGCTACTCCTCCCAAGCTGAAGAAGAGTAGTTTTTTAATTAAAGCATATGAAAAGAAATACAAGACAGCGATGGCGACACACTCAAGTTCATAAAACGTATATAAGCGCCGCCATCGAAATAAAAATAATTAACAAAGATATAACACTACATGAAAATAATAAATGAATATATAATCTAAGCAAACAATAGAAAGCAGACAAGATTAAATATAAATGAAGCAGTTGACTTGCATAGTTAGATCTATTATAATTATAACTAGGAAGGTAACATTTGCAAAGCAAATGCATGATATTTGCCTTTACGTGCTATAACAAACTACTGCTATGTTTTTTCTTACTCAAACACATTAATATACTAGTCTAGTATATGGTGACCAGCCCGTCCAGGTTTGTCCTGCTACATGATGGAACCAAAACACCACAGGATGTCTGCACACCTGCCTTGGAGACTGACGTCTAATCCAGGTCATTGACCTTTGGCCTTGTGTTTGGAGATGAAGAAGAAAAAAAAAACAATATGCGGGGGTAAACATATAATAGATGAGATTTTGCCAATCTACAATTGAAAGATACAGTTCGCATTTTAAACATTCGTTTCGTTACATATTCGTGTAAAGTAATCTGTGTTGTATAACCTAGCCCCTGGTGCCTAGGGGACCAATTAGCCGTGCCCGACGCTCGGTGCGTAGTAAATCTGATCTCCTGCTGTTGGCAACATTCAAAATACATACAATACAAATTGACTGATGAAATATGATGATTTAGGCATCTCGAATCAAAGCCTTTTCAGACATCACTGAAGGACAGCTGTTATACCCTAGTGTTGACTTCTTGGTCTACGCAGAAACAAGCACCCACTGCTTAGTGATTTTACATCCTAACTCGGCGCTAACTCAGTTAGACTCGAGTACTCAATACGTGCCCCAGGTGCGGCTATAGGACAGTAAGGTTTGAACCACTCACACTGAGAAGGACCCCTACTCTTTTCAATAAGTATGGTGGGTTCTTTAACGTGCTCGATATGTGGCTCTCCTCAAGCACGGGACCTCCATTTATCGTCCTATCCGAAGCTAGGTACTCATGTCCACTGAGGCAAGTGAGGAAAACCTTTCCCAAGGGCACAACTTCGGAGCGGGTCGGAGATTCTAGTCAAACACCTTAACCATTACGTCACACGACGGCATTGTCTTCTGTGATACTTAAACAAAACAAGACTGGATCCTACCTAACCTTGCACGTCGGCAAAACGTACTGCGCCTGCGCGGAACCCGTAATGTATTGTGCATAACACTTTGGCAGAACGTCTCATATAAAGTTGTATTAGAGCATATAAGGCTTACAGTCGACTGTCTGTAGTTTTCAGATGTTGTTGGAAAAGCTATCGTCTGCAACGTTGACCAAACATCCAAAGAAAAACGTTTAAAATCAGGGTTTTGCGCAGGCGCAGTACGTTCTGTCGACGTGCTACCTAACCCCATGGTATAGCTACAATTAATAAAGGCTCAACATCATCAGGAACAACAATGGTAAGTACACTGTCATACAAGGACAATGTCTAAAATTGTAGTTACTAAGTACCAGATCGATCTGTGGTACCTCTTCTGAGACTGTTTCCCATTACTTGCTACGCTGCCCACTCTACAGCCATCAGCGGCACATTTTAACCTCCACAGTTGAGCAGCTCACACGTCACCGTTTAACCGAATCCGTTCTACTACAGGGGCTACCAGGCTGTAACATTCACACAAAAAACAACTATTTGAGGCACTTAAAACATTTATTTCCGACACAAAACGTTTTGATGGTCCTTCCAGTGATACCACATAAGATAACCTCATATGATCATGCGTTATTTATATTTTCCCCACATATTGTATATGACCTCTGACCTCCTAAACTGTATAAGCATTTTTTTTAGTCCATGGCAGTTTAAATTTGTTCTTTAACATATGCATTTTAATGACTTCATTTCCAGATCAAACCACCAATGAATATAGGTAGTCAATCTTATCTCCTTCTGTTGGCAAAATTCAAATAGATTCAAAACAAATTACCTTATAAAATGTGAGGATGTGACATCTTTTGTGCGTCAGAAATCAAGGCCCTCTCAGAAATCGCTATATATGGATAGCACCTAAAGCTAGGTAGTGGATTCGATCATATGCCAGTGACAGGTGCCGTTACGTGAAGAGCTCCACATCCTGTGCATTTACTCGTTCGTCTACGTACGTAAGCTACGCACAAACAAGCGCCCGCTGCTTAGTGATTTTAATCCTGCTGATAACGTTTGTCTCTCCAGGACTGCGAGCAACCGGGTCTAATCGCAGCTCTGCCCGGCCGTAGCCTCACGGAGAGAGACTACTTGGACAGTTCAATGTGTCACTCCTTTGTCTTCTCTGGTACGTAACAACACAAGACTGTGTCCTACTCCTGTGTTAAAGAAAGCCTAAATACGGTGACAACATGGAGTTCGACATAGGGAGCGCTGCCATCTATTGTCTGACGGGACTTCTCATCATCAGCAGCAATACTGATGTTCTCCGAGGACTATCCAGAACACGACAAGTTCACGCCCTGACCTACATCTGTGTGACAAGCCTGGCAACGGCCGACCTTATTGCAGGGATAGGACTTTTTTATTACGCACTGTGCCTTGAACAGCTGTGCACACATCACTGCTTAATGAATAGTTTCTCGTTGATGGCGTCTAGCCAAGCCATGTCTGCATCAAGTCTATCTGTAATGTCTCTTAACAGCTATGTTGCTGTAGAGTATCCTGTCTTTTTCATCACCCATCCTGAGGAAATGAAAAGTTACACAGTTGTAGCAATAGTCTCTTTGTGGCTCCTTCTGCCCATGTTTTTTTTCTTGCCAAGTATGGGTTGGAACTGTTTGGATATGCCCGCATCACATTGTTTCGGCTTTATCCACATCACCTACGTTGGTATTGGGTTCGCCTTGTTCCTCTTCCTGGCTGGTATCATCGCCATCACAAACATCAGCACATTTCTGGCACTCAAAGAACAACAAGGGGCAAGGGATGGGCAAAATGAGAGGCAAACAGAATCCCATAGAAGAGTACACATGGCAAGGACAGTCATGATCCATGCAGTAGTGGCGTTTGTCTCTTGGCTCTTACCTCGCGTTGTAGTCGTCTTAGCCTGCCTTTTTGACAAAGACAATTGTCCGATGCAAACAGCGCACGGTAGACTTGTTGTGCTGTTCCTTCTGAACTCTGCAATCAACCCGATTGCAAGTACCATCCGAATACCAGAGTTGAGAACTAGAATGTCGCGAAACATTGCAACTGTCCGTCGGGTGCTTGCCTCCATGATGCAGAGAAACCGGGTAAATCAACAAGAGAAACGGAAAAAGCAGTAAACTATCAAGAGAAACAGGGAAACCAGGTGAAATAACAAGGGAAACAGAGAAACTGTGTGAACTAAGAAGAGAAACAGAGAAACCGGGTGAACTAAGAAGAGAAACAGAGAAACCGGGTGAAGTAAGAAGAGAAACAGAGAAACCGGGTGAAGTAAGAAGAGAAACAGAGAAACCGGGTGAAGTAAGAAGAGAAACAGAGAAACCGGGTAAACAAGATAATCTGCACCGAGAAAGACCCTAATCTGCAAGGGAGGTCCTGCAAGTGCAAGTGAACAAAACAGTGACGGGACAGCCCACCACAGGACACGTGGCATGGCAGGTCAACAGCAGTCTGGTCTCAGACGAAACGTAACCCTACTGCACAGCTGGAACAATGTTTCAGGAACAACAGTGGTAAGTACACCTCTATTTCATAAAGGAACAACGTCTATATTAAATTGTTGTTAGGTACCAGGAGTAATGCTACACGTTGCATGTTCTATAATTGTCGTGTAATAGAGTTGTTTGTTTTTAATGATATCTCCTGTAGGCTTGTTTCTTATGGTTGTTTCATCTATGTGGCAATTCTTAATTACGGGTTTTTAAGTGGGAAAAAATGGTTTTGCAGTGTCTCTACAGACATCTATACACTTTCAAAACCAGGAGACTGCGCGAAAAATACTGTTTTATCATATATAGTTAAGACTTGATGAAAACCACTTGGAATAACAAATGTCTAACTGAAAGGGTCAGACATCAAATAATAGTTCCCAGCATACAATGAGTATTCGAAGAAATATGAGACTAACGTCAATTAAGTTTGATTACCTGGGGAAACGCCTTGTTATATTATTCCACATGAATAACAGAGTGAACCATTCTGCGTGCGTGTCACTCATGTCATGCCGTGTCATGTAAAGTTCTTTCAAGAGGCTCTGCCATCACATTAACGACGAGTGGGAGGGGGGCGGTTCATTTGTGGCATGTTTGCGGGTTTTCGGTTTGAGAACTAATGCGTTTGTTCGGATCTGATGCCGACGAGCAAGTACCGCAGAAAGGAAAGCCAAGAAAGGGCTCTCTTCCGTAATAACCTTCCATAGTCCAGCTAGCTAACATTTCGCCAATGAGCCTTAATTTCCTGGCCTTAATTTTTTGTATCTAAAACAAAGACTTTTGGGGATCCTTTTGTGACGTAGTCTATATTTTCGTATTGTTAATTTGTATCTGTGTAGCCGGTATAACCGTCCCTCGGCGTAACACACCAGCATCGCAGGCAAGCGGTGCGGCGGCAGCTGGCTTATAATATTACACCGAACGACTTGTTATTACACATAGCCTTTGCACATCTAAATTTAAACATTGTTTAAAGCTACATGTATCTAGTGATGATGCCCCTACTCTACTTGGTGGCAGCGAGTTCTACTCTACGTTACGATAGTTCTAGGAAAAAACGAGTTTTGAACACCTTGGTTGATAACTCTGGTACTTAAAGGCACGACTATTTCTTGTTCTTTTCTGAGCTGGTATTAGGTACTTGGTAGTTGGTACATCCACCAGTTTATTAGTCATTTCGTACGTCATGCATAGTCTATACAGTCATATTGACCACATTTCAATTGGTAACTGGTTTATTCATTCAATTCAACCATTTTTGAAACCAGTAAATATAGCCACATTGCATAACCCAAACACACCAAGATGTTTTTAGGATTCAAAACTATTCATGATTATATACTACTTAGACAAAATGAAATGATTGTAGACATACTCTAAACATTTATTTACTAAAAATAAGTTACCTAATAGTATCCTAACCTTTTTTTTCTGACACTTTTAAATGTCAAGAATGCTGTTACAGTAGTGAGTACCCTTGTGTATGTAAACCTACACAAATATCTTGGTATACTAGTGCACCCACAGTAAAAATTATGTGCACAGTACCAATTTTGCGTGCAGAAAAGCACATAATATGCACCCAGTATTTCATGCCTTGTCATGTTACACAAGAAAAAATTGACAAATGTATTTCGAAGTGAGCAACTGTGTTTGCTTAAAATATATAATCCGTAAAGAAGTTAAGCTGCATATGCGTATAATACTCATATCATTATATAAAAGTATTACAGTACTTGTAACCAGGCAACATTCTTGTATCTACAAATGCCGAAATACACAAACATGAACTGTTGCATTCCTTATATGAAAATGGTAAACCACACAAACTAAAATTCATTTATTCATAAATGTTAAAGAAATGAATTTAAAAAACACCACAAAAAAAACTTGCATGCCCTGATTGCCATGTACATTAATGCAAAGATGAGTAAATGAATAACTTCCTAAGAGCAGTGACAGAGGCCGTATACATCAGGTCACTTAGACCATCCCTAAAGCAAAATGGGGCCGCTACAAACTGCCAGCCACCTTTGGCCAATTGCTGACGTTGCAATTCCACCCACAACTTAGGCTTTGGGTCATTTCAGCTTGAGAGGGGTCAGAAGTCTGACCAAAAGCTTGTTCGTAAACAATTTACTTTAATTTGTATACAGCTATGTCATTTAGTGAGTAAACAAATAGTATGCCTTCCCCAGGCAGTCCTTTGCATGCTGGGAAAAAATGGGAACTCTGGGTAATGCAGGGGGGCAAAGCAAATTATTGCCATGACAACCAGACACACTGACAGAGTCACTGACGAAAGGTAGTGGATGCTACCTGAAACGTCTGACTGTTTCCAAAATCATATCCAGTTGCTTGAGTAACTGCTTTTTGGCGTATCTTATTACCTGGATGTCTAACATTCACCAACGTACAGACATAGTATAGTGCATGCGTTTTCATGCACTGTACAGTACAGTACACAGTACCCTGCATTACCCATAATTGCGTACAGTATTCCAGAATATTATCTAATATTGACTCACTGAATGGCACAAGGTCAGACTTGTGTCTCAGTCTTATCCAACTGAAAACATGGAACTGGGTCTTCTTTATCTACTACCTCTTCCTTATTGCTTCTAAAACTGTCTCGGGCCTCATGATGCTGAAGACAAAGGCGGCTATCTTCTCGTAGATCAGAAACATCAGTGCTGCAGTGAGAACTGTCTGCAGGAGTTTGGCCTCCAACCCTTTGTATAAGCCCTTAAGTCCCTGTTTCCTGTGAAAACATATCACACAAAAAATTGAGGGACCAAAGAGCTCCACTCCTGAGGTGTTGCGAAAAAAGAAAATGAGACATCAAATACATCATAGTGCATCTAATATGATTTGGTTCCCAGACCTTTATATTAAATGAATCATATACATGCCCTAGGCTACCCTAGCCTATTTCATGTGAAAACATAATGAATAATAATTTTTCAGGGATTAAAGTAAATTGCAGAATTGGAATGGTCTGCAAAGCATTCATACTCTCAAAACATGAGTATGGAAAATTCCACAAGCTGAGACTAGAGTATAAACCTACCCAACAAATACATGTAGCACAGTCTCTCTCTTACTGTAAACTCACTATGTCCAGAACAAAGTCCACAATTTCTTCATACAATAGAAAAGTGAATGCTGTGGTGAGGACTGTCTGTGTAAGCTTGGCTTCCAAGCCTTTGTACAGGGCAAGAAACCCCTGGTGTCTGTATACATACAAAGGAATGTGGGCAGCAAAACAAACAAACAGAAGAAGAAAATAAAAAATAAAGAGAGACAATAGAAGTATGATGAAAAGAAATAAGAACAGAAAAAAGAAAGAGATATGCAAGAGATTTTTGTGTACAACAAATCATGGGAAAGTAAAATAGTGAATGGAAAATAGCATAGCAAATGCTCCAACAACAAGCACAGTTACCTGATAGCTACATGTATCATTCTGTTTAATGTGGTGGAAGACAATGCACTGCTTTTCTTGTAAAACACACCCTACCCCAAGAAAAGGTTTTTTTTTCTTTCTACATTTAGTAGAGCTAACTGCTAACTGACCTGAGGAGTTGTTGAATCATGACTACCACGCTACGGAAGGTTTCACTGGTCTCTCGCCCCTCTTCAGCCTTCTTGTTTCTCCCAGACTGGTGGAAAAGATTATAAGGAACGAGAACAAATATTTACCAACTAACCACTCTGACAGTTGGTGCAATGGCCTAATGGGTTGAGTAGGGTTCGCTTTACCCCTTCATGTGCAAGTTGGTGCATGTAAATTTGGTGTTGTACACCTAATTTTTTACCAGTCTGCACCAGTGCAAGTACATGTAAGTATTTTTGTCTCATGTGCACCTTTACCAAATAATGTAATTCAAGCCCTGGTAGAGTGTTTACCTTGCATTTGGTAAAAACAACATGTCATGAGTTTGATCCCTGGCTGAGTCATACCAAAGACTTTAAAAATCATGGTACATAATGCTTTCTCTGCTTAGCACTCAGCGTTTGGGAAAGAGTATGGGAGTTGAACACACACACACACCACTACCAGTGGACTCGCCCCCTGCTGTAGTAATTGCAGGGGTTTTTCTAAACCAGGGAATAAGGGAGTTGCTCCCTCATGTAACCAGCCAGCACCCTCATGTCAATTTTCAAATTGAACCCTCAACCCTATACAAGTGGCTACATACTAGTACACAACATTAAGTCTTTCTCAAAATGATCTTTTTCCAGTGAAAATATAAATCTTAAAACAAAACATCATAACAATTCATTCTATAACAAACTGTGTTACTCTTGTAAAAATTTGCATCGCTCCCTTGCCAAGCTAGTGATCTGCTCCCTCATGCAATTTTTTTCTAGAAAAACCCCTGTGATTGCACAACGTTGTGCGGCCCAGGGCTTCAGAAACAGAGATAGGCGCTACCCTAGCCTATGCACCACTAATGGTGTGGGAAGGACTTTGACTTTTGACTCTTACAGTTTAACCTGCCAAATATTCAAATTATAAGTATGAAATCTACATAATATTAAGAAGATATTGAGAGTACAATGTAGTTTCTGGTCAATGATACAGTATGTATAACGTGCCTTATAAGAGTATTTGTAACAGAGTTTTCAGACGTTGGAGAACCTTAAGTAAAATTGGAAAAGATGATGAGTACCCTAAGCTTGCTTTGGATGAGTTGCAGGGGGTAGGTAGAAACCGTAGCGATCCCTTTGGCGAGGGCTCCAACAAGGAAGAACTGCCACGCATTCAATTCCTGAGGAGAAACAGCAGAGTGCTACACATGCACATCCGGGGGGAGGGGGGCAGGTTATTAGTGATTGGAGGGTCCATTGTTGTTGTTCAATGCACGTGTCAATCATTCACAAATCACTCATAGAGAGCTAGAGGATGCAACAGGATATAAATGATTGAATTTATGCTGTATGTATATCATATTTGAAGATCAACGATAGGCCTGGCAAGAAACATGGGTTGAATAGCACGTGGGCAAAACATACAGCACCTGCGTGAAACCCGGATTTTTAACAGTTTTCAGTGGATGTTTGGTCAAAATTGCATAAGAATTTTGCCAGTTGCAGCCAATATCTTTCCAACACAACATTTGAAAACTAATACTTGAATACGACGGTCGATATTCTGCCAATTTGAAAGTACTATGCACAATACATTACAGATTTCGTGCAGGTGCAGTACGTTTTGCCGATGTGCTGCGTTGAATTATAAATAGTGTTATGAAAAGATTTATACACTTTCGTAGAAGATAGATCCTCTAGTAGATATTGCTTGAATTATGCTTTTCAATTTCAAAAAAACTGCACACTGTTATTCTTCCATATGATTAACAGTTATGCTCTGTAACGTAAAAGCAAAGGCCATTCAAGAAAGCAAACTAAAATCACAAGGAATTTCAGCCCCTGAAAATCAGGGAATCAGTTGTTACATTTGCAGGGATACGAGTAAACCAAATTACCTGTTTGGTAACCCTGGTGAGAGACCGTTTGAAGCCCTCATAGAACATGAACTGTATGGCAGGGTTGAAGACCAGGATCAGGGATGGGAGGGTTCCACTCCACAGGGCTGATACTCCCTCGTCTCGCACGATGCGACGGAATGCATCTGGGGTAACGATACATACTTATCGTTATGCTACGATCACATTTCTAAAACAAGGCCAGCCGGACTGTTTGCGTGAATGAAAAGTAAACAATTCATATGAAGAATATACACAAACAGGGCAAAATGAACTGTCCTTCCTATGTTCAAAGCAGTGATGTTCTTTCCTATTCTATGAAAAACCTTAATTTGGATACTTGCAACTCATAGAATACAGTACTACGAGTCCTCTGTTTGAGCATGTTAGAAGACCTAACAGTAGCAGTCTTCTCAAAGAAAACAGTGCACCTAAATCTTAAATACAGCGTATAGAGCTGATGCTTTATAACATGGAGTACTTTACCAATTAATTGTACTTTATGTGATGAAGTTCTAGATAGATATGTTGTTGATACACGGTCATCCCTAAGACTTACCCACGATGCCCTTGTAGTGTGGAGGTTTGTTCTCCCGCTGTTCTTCTCCCGTGAACTTTGCCCCCTGAAGCTTCAGCCTGGTGTTCACCACCCACATGGGCGTGGTCAGCAGTACATTCACCACACCTGGGAACATGCATCAAGAGGGTTGTCATGACAACAATATGGTTACCATGACAACCAACTGGTCACCACAACAACCATGTGGTCACCAAGACAACTAGGAGGTCTACATGACATGGCTGTGCTCACCATGACAATTTCATGTATATGGTTACCATGACAACAGTGCAGTCACCATGACAGTGATTATGACTGTCAACATGAGTGGACACACAACAATATGATTAATGTTATATATATATATATATATATATATATATATATACATATATATATCTACAGAGAGAGAGAAGGGGAGGAAGAGAGAGAGGGAGGGACAGGGGAGAGAGAGAGAGAGAGAGAGAGAGAGAGAGAAGAGAGAGAGTTAGAGTTAGAGTTAGAGTTAGAGCTCGAGAGAGAGAGAGCAATAGAGACCTCTCGATTCTTACCTCCAGAGGACAATGCACCCCAGCCATAATTTGGTTAATCACCAATAGCTTTGGACAACCTTTTCAAAAATTAACATTTGACATTTATACATCCTATGTAGACTGCTGTGTATTGTATTTCTAAGTGTTCCTACCGTTTTCATAACTGTATATTGTTCTACACGTCCGTGTCCAAAGTTTGCATTTCCATGACTCATTATCAATAAACAAAATGAATTAATAAGTTTATAAAAGTGGATTGTTAATCAAAAAGCTTTCACATACCTGCCATGAATGCCAGACACAGGTCCTTGAGAGGCCCGCTTGGTTGGTGGTTCATGATTGTCTTCAGCCCGTTGTATGTGTAGAAATAAACAAAGTTGGAGCAGCAGAGACTGGAAACTACAGGGAACCATCCTCGGTACAACGCCTTCCTGGAATACGTACGGAACAACTTAACCTTCTTCCTACTAAGCTAATCTTTTGGCAGTCACCAAATTTGACCTGGTTTTGGGTTTAAACCTTAAGCTAAAGAATAAAAGTGAAAGAGATTTACACACATGTACAACAGAACAATGTGTATTCACTATTGATTCTCCATACTCAGAATGAGATGCGCCCCCTAGTGGGCCAAGTATGCATGTGCAGGGGTACAATGGTGGAAGATCTAACAATTCAATTCATGCAATTTAAGGTTCTAAACAGTACATAGGAAGAATGCCTGGTTTCATTGGCCACCTGCTGTAATAATTTTCTGCAAAAATCTGCAAACCAAGAAATCATCAAATGGGTGTGTCTTAAACAAGACTTTTAGACATACATGTACAAGTAACATTTTTGTTGTCTTGGTATTGTTTGAAATGTGTGAATAGTGATGTGAACAAGTGGAAACCAGCCCATCTCTGATCATACTTACACGCCTTCCTCTTTTGAAATTTCTGAGATGACTTCGTGAGTGTACTTTGCCTTCCTCTTGTCATCAACTGCAAAATAGGTTATATAATCAATCAATATATCAATAGCTTTAATATTATAGAAGGAGATTGTCAATGGTTTTTGACAGGCACATTCTGTCAATAGTGTAAAAAACCTACTATATACAGTATACTCGGCTATTTCACAATTGAGTGTCCCATTTACTTTTCCAGATGTTACCAGTTGATAAGAAAGTCTACATAAGATATTACTGTTGTAGATTTTTATTTTCAAAAAGCTGGTGTGACAAGGAACACAACAAAGAAAAAAGTAGGAAAATCGGTCAATATTTGGCGAAACTATCAACAAAAATACTATATAAAAATGCCCTATTCTTAATGTTACCAGTCGTCATTCAGTTTTTTCACATTCTAACAATTGCAGCAGAGATCAAAAACATGGTTGCTACCTTATGATTTCTTGTTTTGTACAAGCAGTTATATGTAAACTAGACATTTATTACAATTTTTTGGCGATATGACAACTTTTTTTGGCAAGAAGGGTTAGTTTTTGATTTTACCCACATGTTACCAATTTTAATGTAATATCTACTTATAGATTTCAGAGTCTGTAGCATTGTTCAATTATGCTGTTATAAGTGTTAGTTTGACAAAATGTAAAGGTTTGATATGATGTATGTAAGAGAGCAAAGGTAAAATGAGATCTTTCCTACTTTCATCTGACTCACAGCTAAGGATTAACATAAGGGCTGTTATTTTCCGAAAAATTCTGTCCCGTCCGTACCCCCTCTTAATTTCTGCACTAAGTAAATACTACAAGCTTGTAATTGTGATAGTTTATAAGTCTCTATTGCCACATACCAAACTACCATATAAACCATTTCTGTGATAAAGACTTTGCCTGATATAGCACAATAAAACCTCAAATGTCCCGTCCGTACCCCTGTCCCGTCCGTACCCCCACCTGTCCCGTCCGTACCCCCACTTTTAGTTTTTAGCCAAATACTGTGGAAAATGGCATTCCAATTGCTTAAAGGACACATACTTAAGACTTAAAAGATACAAACATTTGTTCTCCTCAATAAAATTAGAAGTAATTTTAATGAATTCATCACCATTTGCTTTCATCCTAGAAAGCTCTTGTGGACATTGTCTTTCCCGGTCTCACAAACATTAGAGAACAGTTCTGGTTCTCTAAAGAAGATATTGAAAAGATTGAGAACAAGGTGCAAAAGAAAACATACCAGTTTATGTAGCTGTGCTAGAAATTAGAATTGTTTTGGAAGGAAGAGGGCTGCCAATAACTCTGGACTACATTGCATCCTGCAGTGGCCTGAGCTTGCCCCCACCCACCCCGTTTATTTTCTTTTAGCAAACTCAAATGTATAAATCGACATGTTCTGATATGTTATGCTAATGGCTGATTTTGGCAATATCAATAAGGAGCCTTTCATACCTACTATCAGCTGATATTTTAAGGAAAATACTTTGCAATGCCCTAAACTACATGTGCATGAGCCATATAGGTAGAAGTGTTCAATTAAGGTAAAAATGTAAAGAACAGTCTAATTAGAATGTCCATCTCTTTTTTTTCTTATTCTACACACTTACAGTGTTTATAGAAGCTTCATTTCACTGGTATTAGTGAATAGGTTTGTTTCAAAAGGTTTGGACAAGTCCCTGCAGTATCAGTTTTTTTGACCTGTTGTGTCCCGTCCGTACCCCCACATACAATCATAAAATAATCAGACAAAAGTCCCATGATGTGTTGCCCTGGTATAAAAGCTAGAACCTTTTGTAGAAATACATACAGGATGAAATACTACCAGAGTTTAGCAATCAAAGTGCCTGAACTTGAAAATTTGGTATTTGACCTTTCTCTCCACATGAAATGACAGTAAGGTGTTTTCATCGCTTTACAATAAATGACCAGAAGATGACACAGCAAGATGTTACTGCAAATCAAAGTTAGTTTTCTGATGTTGGGGATACTACTAATGGAAGAAAATATTCAATGGTGTTTACCTTTTATTCTTTATTTGGGTATACAGTATGTAACTGTACATACAGTATTACAGTTGTCCCGTCCGTACCCCCTTAGTGACCCATTATAAAAAAGACCTGTATCATGGTAACCGAGATGTGTTGTGCAGAGATATTTTAGGATACAAAACCCGAAGTATGTACCTTTGAATTGCCAACATAACTTTTGAAGTATATGGAAGTTGATTTTTCACCCCCAGTGACACCTGTTTGGGACACTCAATTGTGAAACAGCCGACTATATGTTAAATATACCATAAAGTTTGTACACTTACTTGTAATAATGGTAGGTTTATGAACCTTTAATACCTTTTCTTTTCTTTTAACACCAACAGCACACAAATTATTATGCCAAAAACAGTTACTCAACCAACTGGATATGATTTTGGAAACAGTAGCATCCACTACTTTTCATCTGTGACACCGGAGAATTCTTAGGATCTGCAGGTTTATAACCACCATTAATTGATATGCAAATAAATTGAAGACAAATTTTTGATAGTCCAATAGGAAACAAAAGTTAGACAAAGTCTAAATGTCTAACCTTCACCGACACACAAATTATTATCTATAGGGATAAAGAATGAAACCTTTCTTCACCCACCTTGTAACCTGAGTCTTGCTGTGTCTAGAGGAAAGAACACTGACATAGCAGTCACACTGCCCTATATGAATACAAAAAACAGATCCAATTTGAGTATAAAACACTCTGTATCATTTAATTGAGTGTATTATCTCCTTTGCGAGCAAGGGTAGTGAAACCATAGCGACTGACTTAATCACCAAGGTACATGTATCTTTAACCCTTGGCACACTGAAGTAGCCACTTGGCTACCAATTCTCTGTTGGTTACGGGGGTAGCTGGGAACAGGTTAAGCTCTGGTTAAGTGTTGTTAATCCATGGGCTACAACTCAATGCTAAACAAATTCCTCTTATGATATCTGTCAAAATTGAGTTGTCTTTACTAATAGTAAAGTGACCAATCTTTTAAAAATCCCAGAAGATATAACAGTTAAGTATTAAAAAACTAGCAAAGGAAGCCCCATTTGAACTGAGCTTTTTCATCATTAATTACAATCATTCACTTTCAGATAAAGCCAAAAATTTACCTCGAATTCCTCGCCCCTCCCCTTAAACAACAGATGTTCAAACTACTAGTAAGTAAAAGATCAATTTCTACCAGTCCTTGGTAGCCCCTAGCCTACCTACCAGTTGCTGAAAATGGTAAAAATTTGACAAATAGGGGAGATGATATAGCCAGAGGAAATAGCTGACCATACTGTTTGCGACCCTATAGTATATGACAAGTTAGAGACTACTAAAATATCTCTTGAGACAGAAAATTATCAAAATTATTTTTTACCGTAGCTCCCGCCACTGCGTGTATCAAGTTGTCGTAGCTGAATAGTCCTATAGGAGAGGGAATTCCATCCTCTACATCTCCCATCGTACAGACTGTCGAAATCTTGGACCCTGGACTGAACAAAAACTACGACAAAACGTCAACATTAGCTTTACAAAAACACTTCTGCCTGCCCTCACACATGCGGGATTTCACCGGCAATTCACGTAACTGACCTTTCAACTTTTTAAGGGAAAGTCCAGTAACTACTAGTATTTCTTCTAAGAGCTGTAAAATGATAAATTTTTCGCACAAAATACCGTGTAAAAGATCATGTTTTAGTTCAAAATAATTTTATATCATTTTTAATAAATTATTAGAATACAACTTACTTTTTCTGACTGTAACTCTACTGTTTCATACAGCTAAAGATTATTTAATGGTTTGTCCCTACATGGGGCGAGGCTTAGCTTAGACCAAATTTGAGAGAGGGGGTACTATGTTTTATATTTAAATGTTCCTGTTTACCATCCTAAAAGGCTATTATAATAAAATTTCAAAAACATTTAATTGTTTCTCTTACATATTCAATAAAAATAGTGCATTAAAGTTGAAAAATTTAATAGCAGTAAAAAATTGTTTTACCTAAAATTGTTCAAAGTGGTATGACCGTAGCATAGTTTCCAAGATGGCGACGTAAGAAGTTTAAAAATCTGAATTTTGCCGTCTTTTTCTCGTTTTCTCCCGTTTTGAACGAGATCCACGGCTAGCAAAGCTCTCATAAGGTAGAAGAAGAGTTCAGGACCATTTGCTAGGATGGATAAGCTGACTCTTATATCGGGTTTTCTGTTTTTCGCCGCCGATGTTTTCGCCATCGCAAGCCTGGCTAATCCGGAGTGGATTGTCACTGACGTCGACGCAGGTTTGTCTTCTTTATAATCTATAGCCTGGATGCCAGACAGTACACAGGCTAACCCCTAAGTTAGAACCTGAGGGGGTTTATGGTGAAATTTTCCTCTGGACATGTTGGCCCTGGAGCCGAGGAGTTAGCCTGTAAATAGGCCCTGGCAAGTCTGGTATCTAGTTTGTATATATATATATATGGCGAGTGTACTACCCGTAAAATTTTGTGTGCTAGACATGGATTCTTAAAGATATGACATATGACATAAAAAAAACACAGTTTTAATGCCCATTCATTACTAGTATTTTTTTAAACTTAAAAGCCATGTTTCTATGTGCCGGCAAAGTAACCAGACAAGTTACATGAAATTTGCATGCTTTGATATAATCTCTGGAGGTTAACCCTTTAAGTCTTACATAAATTTTATATAATGGAAGGTTTGTGAGATTTACGAGTATCAGTTGGTCAAATCGAATGGGCCATGACACTTGTAAGGTTAATGTTTATGAAACTGTTTATGTACACGTAGGCTCGGTGAACCTAGGTCTCATCAGCCAATGCCAGACCATCTACAAAAGGGAGAGAATATGCATGGCGCCGACACTGCCGGCGGAGTGGCTAACGTCGCTTCTCTTCATCGTGGTGGGCATCATCTGCCTGACGGTCACGTGCATACTGCTCTTCGCCTCCCACTGGCACCGCAGCGTGCTGAAATATGCCAGATGGATCGCTTTCCTTGGAAGTAAGTGCATGTATGACTAGCTCATGTCAGTGGTTACAACACTCAGAGCTTAAAGTATGTTTTTTCTGCATACTTGGACTAGTGGAGATAACATTGAAAGTTACCTGCACCAAACAAGTTTTAGCTACACCACTTAAAATAAAGTATGGATGATCATACTAAAAACTGATCAGAAACAATTGCCATTATTCTCTTTTCTTACCTCCATGCCAGTCCATGGTAACGGTCAATGCAGCAAATAAAAATCTACATACACCTACATGTACATACAAACCCAGTACATGGACTGGTGCAGGTTATTAGGTGCTGGTAGACATCAGAAATACCTGGGCAGCTCCAATTTTACCTACACTAACCTGCATATACAGGTGGTATTTCGACCCTTATTACTGTAAGCCACTGTTAATTTCATACCTGTAATTGATTACTACATGTAACACCTGCTATTCTCTTGCGCCCCCTAGTGGTCCTGTTCTGCCTAGCAGCCCTGATCTTCCCCATTGGCTTCTATGTTGATGAGATCGGAGGACAGCCCTACAAGCTACCCAACAACACGCAAGTGGGGTCGTCCTACGTGCTGTTCGTGCTGTCAATCTTCTTCACCGTCATCTCCGAGTTATTTGCGGGGAAGGTGTGCCTCCCCGTGTTTTAGCTTTGGAGGGGACAAACCTTCAGACAGCTTGAGAAGAATAGCTGATCAGACAGTTGCATATTGTGTAAAACTGTATTTTATGATGATATATATGGTACAGTCAGTGACATACATGTACTGTAGTGAAGCAAAACATTGGTTGGAAACTACATATGGCACAACCATAGTCAGTTGAAAATAGCAAACAAAAACTTCGGTTTGAGACCACATGCCAATGGCCTGTAGTGATGAAACTTCGGTTTGATACCACATATGATACTACGCTACCAATAACATACAAAACACATCACATGAAGGTCAATGGCTTGTACTTACATGTACAAAACTGGTGTGTTATGCCTAAAGGCGGTTTACCGGTTATGCGAAACAAACAAATGGTTTGACAGTATAGCCTCTTTTTCAGGTTCGTCAGAATATTGTGGGAAAAAATTATTGTAAAAAAACTGTTGGTTATTTCTGTATTTCTGTGTTGATGTAAGAACGATATGCAACATTGCAATGTAATGTATATGTACATGATATATCCAACGACATTTGTTTGGTTCTCTTTTGAAGTTGTCACAGCTTGAAGTTCTCAAGGTACATGTAGTAAATATACATTCATCATAGTAGTTACAACACAGCAGGTTTATATATGTGTAAATATTGACCACTCCAGTAACAGGAGAATATTTCCTATTGTATAATGTCCCTACATGTTTCCTATTAGAAATGACTGTACCTGATGTTTTGTTGTTTCATGTAAAGGAAAAAAAAGTATACAACAAACTGGATAGTGTGTGTTTGTAAAAAAAAGTAACAAGAAGCTTTTTGTATCCAGATTGAAGAGTTAAAACAGCATCATTTGTATCAGTTGGGTTTTAAAACTTTTAAAGATTTTGAATATCTTTCAAGCCAGTGTAATTACTACAAAAGAGACTTCTCCCTATCTCTATATGTTACACATAGCTCCAATGTTAAATCAGTAGTGTAAAGAAATAGAGAAGATTAAACTATATGTACGAAATAGAGCCACAGTGTTTTGTAAATAGAACTCACTGTAAATAAAACATCTTAGAGAATTTGTGTTTGCTACATGTATTTAGTAGTTGTTAGTTTGGAACTCTTTATATTTTCTGATCTCTTAGTCTTAGTGCACTGTAGACCAGAGCACACTCACATTCAAGACTTCAAACCTGTCAGTCACTAACAAACTGATGAGGTACAAATAGAAGGTTTTTGTACACTTGTGAAACTGTGTCATGTTGTTTTTGTTGTGAAACCCTGCAGTTTAGACTATATTTCATTAGAACTTGAATTTTGCTGTGCTTTTCAACTGCTTTGTGTATACATCATCAAAGGAAAATGATAAAAACTTGAAACCAATTTGTTGTTGACTGTATAAGTTCTCACCTAGGAAAATGACAGTGATTGAATACACACATAAGCATACAAACACACACATGCACACACACACACACACAAGTACAGAACTCAATGCATTATGTAGTGCATCAACAATTCCTATATTATGAATGGAATGCGGGCGACTGACCAAAAGCAAAAGTAAATCTATTGCAGTGCAATCTTTATTCAGAGCATTTCAATGCTACATAATTCTTATATCAAATACAGCATAGTTTTAAATACCCTGAAGTCCTCCCTTATTAGATGTCATAATTTTACCCCTATCTTAAGTTATGGCAAAAACATGATGGCATTGATCATAATATTAAGCTGTCTTAATATTTCTTTTAAAATGTGTAGGGCATAGAGTCAGCTGGATGTCATAATGTTACTATCTGCACATGAAATTCTGTACAATATGCATCCAGCACAATCCTTTTATTCATCTTTCACAGCCCTTGATATCTTACCTAACATTTTGGCTGCAGTATCATGAACTCACAACAACTACATGTACATATAAAAGCTGTGTTCAGCAATAGAATCCAGTTCTTTATTAGCCATTATATATCTTACTGCAACAAGTTGTATGAGTATTGGAAGACAGTATATCATGATACCACATTACCCGAATCCCAATTGCTTCTCAGTATATAACTGTTACAAGACCAAAATTTGCATGTTAGTGTACAATAACTTTTGCAGTTACAACTGCATGAATAGTAGACTTCATACAAGTTGCAATAGATGAATTCACTGTATTCTGTAATAAGACTAACGCAGAACCTAATTTGTAGCAGTGCCTAATAGTTACTGTAGCTTGAATTGTCTTATACCAGTACAAATTTGTCAAAAGGTTATCTTAGCATGGTAAAGGTTAAGTGTGTGTGTGTGCCATAGTTGCAGAGAACTCTCAGCATTGGAAGTGGCCCTGAGAAGACAAGTTAAAAATTCTTTTAGCCTAAGTATTACATGTAACGTTACATTTGTACTTTTTCAAATACGCTTTACATTTTTTTGTAGCTTATGATCGTAGTTGTCGCCATGCCACATAATGATTTGGTTTCTTTGCTACATATACAGTATTATAGGCAAAGATGCTCAAGTAGTCAATTTTTCTATTCAAATATAATAACTACATCAAACCTACCATATAATTTTCCAGCATAACAGCTTTCCTGTTAGTGCCAGTTCTTATGATGCTTATTTATTTAGTCCTCTGGTGTAGAAAGATATATGTTGTCTATTGTCATGATGACTTTCATGATTGCATTTTTCCGGATCTGTCTAATCTATTCTGAAAAGGGGCTGTTAGTCTTAGTATATTGATGCAAGTATACATGTCTAGCTATCTCTTACATGTATACATACCGTTACTTACTGTACATACACTATGTAACAGTATTGCAGTAATAACAGATATAAAAGTGTGTTGTATAATGATGACTATATATACATACATAGCTTCACTATGATATCTTAGAAAGTAGCACTGACATTTAAGTAACAACAAAATTAAATGTGATGTCGTCACCAACCTTTTCAACAATCTGATGACATATTTTCCCGGTTTATAGAAACATATTATTCCTATTAACAAAACACTTAGGATCTCTGCCATGCATACATTACATACATACACAAGGCCTAACATTATAGTGAACATTAATAATTGCAGAAATCCAGTAATTACAAAAAAAATTCACATTCATAATGTGCATTGTGATTGAATTTGTATACAAATGTCATTATTTATTATATTTCATGCTTATTTTGTTTGCTGTTTCAAAAAGACTGAAAGACTTATTGGTGCAAGTTGGCAGAAAATATGATGCTCAAGTGTGGAAAAGTCTGTCATACTTTTTTCATAACTATATATCTAAGGAATAAAAACATAGTACAAAAGTGTGGCAGCTGTATTCAAAGCAGGAATGTAGATCAATATTCATTGATTATGGTATTCAGCCTACAGAAACATGCCTCCACCCCCAAGGTGTTGCCAAAAAAATACAAGATCCAAGTCTTGATATCTATTGTATTTGTGCAGACACTTGCACAAAAATGTGCTAAAAAAAGGAAGATCTTTGGAAGCCCTTACTGTGTGACACGTTTAGCTTTGCTTAGTTCGTTGATTGTCCAAGTTATCTTTAAGTTTATACTTTGAGTGCAATAATCTTTACACAATATGCTACTTTTTACTGTCAACAGGCTATGTTTACCAAAAACAGCCATTTTAACTCTAACCCTTTTTCGAAGATTGGCGCCAGTGAAAGACTTTTAAAACTGGTAGACTATTTAACTGAGGTTCAGGTTGCTGTGCTTGTTGGCGGTTTCTCTGTCTGTTGGTAAGGGGGAGGGGGGGCCTGAGGGGTGCCCATTGTGGGGAGGGGGGCTCTATTGCCACTGGATCTGTCTTGAGCTGCAGAAAGACTGCTGGCAGACCTCTTTATCTGGCGAGCCCTGTGAACAAGCAAACAGACAGTTTGAAAGTAGGCAAAAGCTGTGGGAGATTATAGTTAACCATATGCAAACTTTTCCTGTAGTGTGCTCAATGTTTTTCACTCCAGAAAGTATCATCATGTATAACATGTACACCAACAGTATGATGATAATAGATCAGAGGCTTTTGATTTCCAGAAAGTACTTTGATTTTTTGTGACCTTCAAGTTCACCCCATTTCCTGTGTCTGACCTTTTGACCTGTCACTTTCCCCCTTCCCACATGATGTCAGCCTACTGTGTTCAGACAGACACACAAACCCACAGCTCAGCCACCCAAAGCAATACTTCTATACCCAGAAGTAACAACCCAACCAGTTCTATATCATTTTGAGCACCAAGGACAATCATATGGGCCAAAGCAGGTTTATAAAATGTAAATCATTGTTGTTTTCAGCACCAAGGTCATCACCAATGCAATGAACTGTGTTTATTCAAAGAATGTCATGTGTTGGTTGCCACTAGGTGAAATAAGGGACTATTGCCTCTGCCTGCCTCTGCCCTTAGGTGTCACCACAATGAAACAGCTGTTGCATAAGCACCAAGGACACAGCTAAAATGTACAGTCAAACCGGTACAAGTGACTGTCTCTTCTAAACACCACCTGACCAATGTGACCACTATTTAATGGTCCCCTAGATAATTTTTCCAATTGACACAATCAATCAAAATTCTTTCTATATAGTGACCAGCTGTCCACATAGGCTTGATTTTATAGACCCCCTCCCCCCCCCGAGAGATATTATGGGGCAGTTTTGACCGTATTGTATATTTATGTTGGTGAAAATACTGTTAATGTTACCTGTCATCTTGCCTGCCCCCTTCCTCTGTAAGAAGGTGCTCCTGAGAGGTGTAGGGTGGGGGTGGGGGGAGTGATTCCCCAGGGCTGGGGAGTGTACACCCGTACTGTGCCGTGGGTCTGACGTTGGTGGTGCTGTATGGTGGGAGAGAGGCGTCCGGCGGGTTCGGACCTACGTGGATGCTCGGTTGGATGGTACCATCTGGAGCCAGTGTGAAACTGATTAGAGTCATGTCTGAAAAGGATTCAAAAAGAAGTTTGAATAGCAAAGTCAACATTTATGAGCAAATGCAAAATGTTTCACCCCCAATATTTCTGATATGTAAAAATATATATATAAAGATTCCCATGTTTAGATAACCATATGGAAAGCCATGTAAAAAAAATATCATCTTTGATCAAAAACCAGCTTTGTTCAAGTGATAGTAGTTAGTAGACAGTCATACTCAATACACAATTTAAGATGCCAGACTTTACCAAAATGGTTCAAAGAATTGTTTTTGCTTCTCTATTATCAAAAGTTATTATCTAGCCTTAAAAAATGTTCTGGCTTATATGAATCTTGTTTAAAGAAGGGTACGGAAGAGTAAGAAAATATGAAATGCAACAATTTTTACTCAGTACCCCTTTAAATGTATTTTTTAAATACAATACCTCAACAGCATTCCATTCAAATAGAAGACTTCTAACCAATGTATGCAATAGATATTGCCTTAACAGTCAATTACTGTAACATATTGGATAACAGATCGATCGTTAGTCCCTCCGGCTTTACGCCAGTGTCCATCTATCCCTGTGAATAAAAGATGACAAGATGTTGCCTACGTACCCGCTATAGACTCCCACTCTCTCTGCTGATGCTCATGGGCCTCTCGGGCCTCTCTCCGAGCACTCACGCAGCATCCGATGGCACAGATGACCAGCAGTACTCCCAACACTGGAGAACAAGGTTACAACAGGTGTACAACCCTTCAAATTACAACCTACAGCACTGTAATGCACCCAACACTGGAGAACAAGGTTACAACAGGTGTACAACCCTTCAAATTACAACCTTCTGCAATGTAATGCACCAAGCACTGGAGAACAAGGTTGCAACAGGTGTACAATTCAAATTACAACCTTCAGCACTGTAATGCACCAAACACTGGAGAATAAGGTTACAACAGGTGTACAACCCTTCAAATTACAACCTACAGCACTGTAATGCACCAAGCACTGGAGAACAAGGTTGCAACAGGTGTACAACCCTTCAAATTACAACCTACAGCACTGTAATGCACCCAACACTGGAGAACAAGGTTACAACAGGTGTACAACCCTTCAAATTACAACCTTCTGCAATGTAATGCATCAAACATAACGATTGGAGAACAAGGTTGCAACAGGTGTACAATTCAAATTACAACCTTCAGCACTGCAATGCACCCAACACTGGGAAACAAGGTTACAACAGGTGTGCAACCCTGCAAATTACAACCTTAAGCACTGCAATGCACCCAGCACTGGAGAATAAGGTTACAATAGGTGTACAACCCTTAAAATTACAACCTTCTGCATTGTAATGCACCCAACACTGGAGAAAAAGGTTACAACAGATGTACAACCCTTCAAATTACAACCCCAAATTACCGAAAGACACAACCGACTCCTCAGAGATCAGGTCGGGGTTTGACGTCTCAACAGACAAGTCAGGGAATTTCTCAACCCAAGGGCATTCTGGGGCCAGAAAAGTCTGAAGACAGCAGACAACCTGGTATTTCACACACTCCCCAAAACAATGGCATTGTGGTGCCAGGACAGTTGTAAAACTTGGCAGAAAGGCAACCAGGCTTTACACAAGGCTGTGAAAAGACAGACCCTCAGGAGAGCAATGAATGGATCAAAGGGATGTAAATGTAGAAGCATGATTTTGTGGGGGAAAAAAACAAGAACCATATGATTGTTTTTGATTATAAAAATGTAAAATGTGCCTATATTGCCAGCATGCTTCGGAAAGGTGGTCGTGTTCTAAGTCAGTTAAAGGATGGGCGAATTGCTCGTTTATGTGGATTTAGTAACAGCCCCGCACCCCCCTCGGATTTTGTTGGCACCCCTCGGGTAATTTGCAGGGTTGCACACCTGTTGTAACCTTTTTCTCCAGTGTTGGGTGCATTACAGCACTGTAATGCACCCAACACTGGAGAAAAAGGTTACAACAGGTGTGCAACCCTGCAAATTACAACCTTCACCAATGTAATGCATCAAACACTAGGAAACAAGGTTACAACAGGTGACTGTACAACCCTTCAAAATTACAACCCATTCAGCACTGTCATGCACCCGACACTGGAGAACAAGGTTACAACAGGTGTACAACCCTTCAAAATTACAACCACCATTACATCAAACACTTGGAAAACAACAAATGAATACAACAGCCACCCCTTGACTAGACACTGTTATATTCCCAGCATATTGGAAAAACAACATGTAATACTCCAATGAATACAACAACAACACGTATGAAAACAACCATTCCAATTACACCCTATGGCAGTGTGATGCACCTAACACTGGAAAAACAACATAAACATTGTACAACCCTACAAAAACCTTAGACACTGCTGTACACTGTGAAAACAACACCATACAACCTTCAAATTGTAACCTTAGTTACTGTACATGTAATACACTGTGAAAACAACATAGTATTATTTTTTTCAATACCACTTTCAAATTACAGCCTTAAGCACTTGGTATACACTGGGGAAAAACATATGCAACCCTTCAAATTGGCACTGTTATACTAATACTGGAAAATGGCATGTCACAGTTATATTTTAATACCCAGGATTACAAACTCCCCACCTAGAGCCCCACGGCGTTAAATAGTCGTCCCCAAAACCCCTCTTAGAGCCCCATGGCGTTTAATAGTGGTCACCACACCATGTCAGGCCTCAACTGACAAGCTGTATATCAATGCTGTTAGTTCTATATCATACAATACAATACAGTATATCCATCACATCTCTGTACATTCTATATAATCTAAGCTTTTTTGTATGAAAAAACTACATTACAGCAACAAGCTTTTGGGTCAATACATCATCAAGAATGGTTTAAAAAATTGTTGAAAAGATAATAATCTACTTGGGTATGGAGTCGTCGAACTCAATAAAACCATTACTTACTTACAAAACTCACATTTTTAACTAAATCTTACATTTTACAATCGCATTAACAATTCATTACAGTGCAAACATCGTTTCCTGTTAAAGCTGATTATCATGAAATGTAGGTCAAGGTTTGACACATAGAATCTGACGGCAAATAGGTAAATAGCTACCATCAAACCCACGCTATATCCAAAACATAATTATACTACACTAAAAACAAATACGAAACTACAGTGTACTGTGTCCTAAAACTGACCCTGATTTGCATATTGGCATTACAAACGACAAGAACATTTAGGTTTTTCTGGCTTCATAATACCAGTAATATCATGCTTATATTTTTGTATCGATCTGTTATTCAGCAAAATAAGTCGTTAGTTTCTTTTACTTACCGATAAAATACGAATAATCCCACATATCGCGTGTGTGGTTTGGTTAAGTAAGAAATAGTATGTGGTTGCTATATTTATAACGGTGTTACATTACAGTCAATGGCGCTAGTCATTTGCCTTGCGGTATTGCATATCTATAGTAAGTAAATAGCGGTAAGGGAGAATGTTGGAACTTACCCAACAGACTGGGCCCCACATGTCGGAAGGCCACCTTCAGATTGGTACCGTACCCTAGGCTAGTTTGGAGCACGCCGACCAGGCCGAGAAACATCCCTAAAAATAGCATACAGATCCCGCACACCAGCTTTGCATGCCCCGGGCCTTGCTGTACGTGGCCGTTGCGAATCATGTTGTTTTTTTTCAGACGTTTGAAGGGTTTAAAAACTACAGCTCTGGTGACCTACGGAGGGGAACAGAAGCCGAAACGCCTCCACATAGGGGCCCCGGTAGGCATCGACGTTCTAGGAACAATAGACATACCCTGGAAAATGGAAAAAATAATTCTTAGAACCACATTCGTAAATATGCACACCAGATTCCAGAAATTCTAAGAAAATATATCATAAGAAATGACAACTTATCTCAAAATTTCAAGCTACCAGACCAAGGAATAAAATTTACTGTACGATATCTACAATACAACACCATTGCAGCTTGCAGTCCGTAACCATGAATTATGCAACCTATACCAGATACAATACCTTGCACAATTGATGTACATGAGAAGCGATGTCTCGGTATGTACCGTGCATCCGAGCTAGTCACCGTGTTTGAAGTTTACCGACCCCTGGGCCACCATTCCGCGCGCGTTTTAATAAAAACCCATAGATTATGCAAATGTGGGGTAATAACTCGCCTCAAGCGAAACGTGACCCGTACGAAATGTATTCCAGTCCGCCTACAGTGTGATCTTTATTTATTTGCTCTTAGCCTCTCACGGGCTATTAGCAACACATACATAAATGGAAACATAAAAATAATCATTAGTAGGATATACTTTTGCCCAATCCTTTAGAAGTAAATGGAAATGAATAATCATAAAACAAATAATCAAACAGGATAAAAAAACACATTCAGTTCAAAAACAGTTAAAGCCTTAAGACGTTATGAACAAAACCAAATCAATAATAGTAGAATATGTATAATGATACAATCAATGAAATAACTTTATTAATATTTTTATTAATTAATTAAAAGAAATTTACGTTAAGTTTTCTCTCTTAAAGCAACATAACGATAATGAAAATGAATTAAGTTATTAAATCAAATCAACACTATCTTAACGTACGGGTAGGCCAGCTACACTATGTTGATCTCTTAAGCATTGCAAATCCCTTGTTAAAGAACCCCAAAATTAGAAAAATTTATGAATTTTACGGACATGGGCTGTGGACTCAGACGCTATCACCATACTCTAAGTATGATTACTATATTATGCTAATGAAAATATATGTGGCCGTAAGAACATGTTTGATTACATCAAAGTCTTTTTTTGTGTTAGGCAATACAAACTGAAAATTTGGTTGGCATAAAGTGATAAATAATTTTGCATGATGAAATGAATTCATATATATTTTAGGAAACAAAGTACATGTATGGTGATGTCTCAAAATTGATAGATCCTACTCTGAGATGTAACAAAAAAAGTAAAGTGACCATTTGGATAGAAAAAAAAACAGAAGCAATGTATCAGTTTTAAGTATTAAAACATTTCCCTGAATGAGCAAGTGATGTGATTCCAAGTAACATATTCATAATTTTAACACCAAGTAAGAGACTAAGAACTTGAAGAATTTTCTTATCAGATTCGGCAAAAAGAAGAGAAACATTCCGAAGAAATTCTGAAAATCGTATAAAGGTTGATATTTTCGAATAGAATTCTAATGGCCTAATCTCCAATACTTCATTTGCCGAAGGACGGCTCGATGCTTTTTAGTAAATTGCCTTCACTGGGGACTCACACAGGCAGTCTATTACACGCGGCTGAACTATTGATGTCCGATACACAAAAATCAAGCGAGTAAGAAAATATGTCGGTCGAGGGACTCCGATATTTCGTTTGCATATCAGGGCACGACTCAAAAGTTTGCCTGATAAATCAAACAGTAAAATTCGCTACACATGTTTCTTGCCCGGATGCCCGTTAAAAACGTTACGTTTCAAATTTTCAAATTTAGGTTCAGCGAACTCTGGTTGCTGTATAACGTTACATGTACGTCTGTAAGATTTACGTTCACCTGTTCAAAAATTCAACTTGTAAGCACGTTTGCAATTACTCACCTGTAAGATATTAACGTTCCAATTTTCCACCAAATTTTGCATGACTAGCAGGTAACGTTGTATGCATGATCACATTTCCCTTGATACGTTAACGTTTAATTTCCTTTTAGGGGACGGGCTCCATTTTTCATCATCATTAATTTGTCAATAGTTAAGACTTTGATTCCAAGAGTGGCTCTTATTGAAGGGCCTAAGGGGTAATATAAATGCATTGACCTGTAGGTACATTGGTTTACTTCACTCATATCATTGCAAGAGTTTGGTGTCTATAAATAGAAGGGGGTGAACGAAAAGAAAGTATTTTCCAATGAAGAGGATCTGTGCCGTACCTTTTAATGATTGGGGTTTGTATTGAAGCCCAGAAAACGATTTGGGCAAAAGGGCAACTTTTAGTGTGAACCCTAATCTGCAAGCAGATGTAGAAGAGGGAAATCGTAACATTTTCTGACGGCCGGTTGAGCTCCTCTAACAGTCATAAATCTCTGACAGCACCCAGTCTGAGTAGGTTTTTTTTAATGTTTACCTTGTTCTCTGAAGGAAAACATATTGTTTTTGCTCTGTTTCTTCTTCTTCCTCTTCTTCCTCTTCTTCTCCAAACAAATAAAGTCAATGACCTGGACCAGACGTCTGTGACCATGGTAACTGGTGCTGTAGCAGACACCTGTGGTGTTGGGTTACAAGTTGTAGCAGTCGGTTGTGATAGCTCTCTCAGGACCTTTCAGTGCTAAGGGCAGGCTGGCACAATGTACTGAAGAGCTTTGTGAATTGGGCTGGCCGCCTTCAACCACAACCTTCCGTGAGTATGAGGGTGATTTTCACACGTGTGGTACACTTCATCATGCTGTTGTACATGCACGGATGTTAGCCTGGAGTGATCAGTTGGAGCCCACAAAAGCCAACACTGCTGACATGGATATTTACCATATCTAATCGCGCCACCTAGCGGAATGTATAGGGACCGACGTCACTAAGGAAAACAGGTGCAAAGATGGTAAAAAAAAACTATCAAAAGGTATCCCAAAGGGTAATGTAAAATCTAAAACCTTCTAGATTATGTTTAGAAACTGAATTCTGTCATCGAACACAACGTGTCATGATGATGTGGAGCAGGTACATAACTAGTTGACCTTTGACCTTTTAAAGTGACAGGTGCAGGGGTCTGAGCACTTCCGGGAAGAACAGCAGACAACTTGTATGTGAAGAACAACCGCTGAAAACATGCTTGTGGCCACATTTTATCAAAACTACGAAGTCAAGCACGTCCACAAGTCATCAGGACACTTCAGGTACTTTGAAAATCCGGCTACATTTTCTGTTGAGGTTGCACGGAACGCGAATTCCGATACATGAGCGATTTGCTTGCAGTTCGGGTGTTGACGATCGATGTTTACATGTTCAATTTTTAATGCAACATCGCGATCTCGTGACATTCCAGTGTTTAACGATGTTAACTGTTTTTAAAGAGATGCATACAGACCACAAAATCACAGGAATCTTTATAGCAATGACTGAGCTAATACTAACAGTTTGTTAGTTTCAACTTGCCCCCCTCCCTTTAATTTGTAAACACAGTTACTATATAATAAATAGATAAATTGACAACAACAAAGGCTCTAGGGTCATGTCAGTGGGCAGCTACGAATGTGATTGAATTGAAATCTCATAGACAGGATACAACTGTTTGTTAAGCTCGCTACTTTTTCGCTTTCTTAAAGTAAGCCCTTCTGTTCCAAATGTAACAAATACTCTCAGAGCACCATCAGTTTTTAACAGTGCCCTGAAGGCATATTTCACACTCCAGCTATTTTGTTCAAGGATATCTAGGGGTAAACATTTCAATCTCTGGACCTGGAGCATGGAGGTTAAGAGTTCAAATCCTTAGATTATTGTCGATCACCCCCTTAAGTACACACTAGCCACTGGAAAGGGTTGCAGACTCCTTTGAAGGGAATGTCAGTCATGTTCAGATTATACCAGCTACCATCTTATTCAGAGTATAGTAGTCATACTGCCCTTTATTATTAAAGTGGGTCAAACCTGTCAGTCAGGTCATATACATGTATAATATAATATACTATAACTACACAATTTTCCAAAGAACCAAACTGCTGTGTTACAGCTTGAAGCAAATTGATTGATGCAACAATAACGTTATATTATTAAGAATTGAACTTGTCCAAGTTTTTGGCTGTGCAATTTGTTGACACTTTGATGGTTGATAAGACATGATTTTTATGTTACACATAACTAAATGGCCTGGTAGCCTGCTTTTATTCCCAGGTCTAATTGACTTTAGGGCCTAGTAGGATTTGTAGCTTAATCTGGCCCCACTGAAAAATTCAGCATATCGTCTCCCTAACAAAGACTTCCTTATAAATACTGACACGAATTGAGCAATAACTTGTACGTGTGACATCATCAAGTACCTTCCATTTAGCCAAATTTGCACAGTTGATTATTGAGTTATTTGCATTTGATTGCAATGTCTCATGTGCAACAGTCCAACATACTTGTCCAAGGATATAATTCAACAATCAATTTAGTATCTGATCTTCAGATTAAAGGGATCCTTGGATACTAGTATCTTGAGAGAGTCTTGTCAGAAAAGAGGGCCCAATATTTGCGTGGCGACTGATTGATCATAACAACATCTGTCTCTTTGGTTTGCCATTCAAAAATATACAAGTTTACTTTTGATTCATGTGTCACTTGCACCTTTTGTACTAGTGTTGTATAGTATTATTGACAACAATACAGTGCCAGATGGCAACTGCTCCATAGTCTGGCATTTAAGATCCATCAATTTTAACCTTCTCCCTGCTGCCTAATCCTGTAACTAATACGAAGTTGGTGCCAAAGGGCAACTTCTGCAGGGAGAGGGTTAAAAGAGCTGAGGACCTTCATTCTGCCAATGATAACAACAATCTAATAAATTATCCTTATTTTATAATGCAAAAAGTAATCATTGAGTGTTTGTGGACACCATTGCAACATATGCCTACTAGTATATTTGTGTTTGACCTTCTTATTTCTGTCTAAACCCGTAGTAAGAGATTTGGTAGCTATTGGCTACTTTCGTGTGCTAAAGGTTAAAAGGATCTTTATTTGTTGTCTGTATGTCTTTTTGTTGATACACTCATGTAGATCCTTGTTAGGTACCTGAGAATTACAAACATGCAATCATTGTTACAGTTACTGTAGTAAGCTAGCATGTTTGTATACTGTAGTGGTAGCTAGTATATTCAGTTCATATTACAGTATTTTGTTAATCAGTATTCCGAGTGTCGTATTAATCCAATTACTGAGCATGAGACACCATTGGCTGCTTTTAGAGGACATTGTGATTATACTAAACTGGGGATGGTGTCTAATATATGTATCATCAGTTAACATACACGTAGCCCCCTTATAGCCTGGTACAATTGGTAATTGTAACTGAGTAATTTATCCTAAAGTTTATTTGCTCTAGGCATTAAGCTTTACAAGTGTTGTATTTTTTCTGTACAGTAGTCTTTCAATGAGCCAAAACATACACATTATATAGTGATACTCTTACCTACTTACATGCACAGCAATTATAATGCAATTATAATAATGTATAATTGCCAATTTTTTACAGAACAATTTTGGCATTACTATCATTTTCATTGCCTCTTCCTGCCATTTGTATAAAAAATCTGGACTGTTCACCCCTCTAATGGGGTATCAAATGGAACATCCCTAAATCTATTCATCCATCCCTGCAGGGCTTGTTGATGAATCTCCATAAATCTGAAACCAGGTCACATCTCCTGCTGACCAATCCCAATCCCCATCTCAACTGGGGGCATCCACCAATGAGGAGGCAGGAGACAGATGGATTGGAGCTGGTTATCCTACCTCCTGCAGTTTGATTGACAGTGAAGGTGAAGGTGTGAAGAGGTGCCCGGCTACAATATGGTGCTGGAGTCTCTTGTGGCTGGTTTGCTGAACACTTACCTCGGCAGATACATCGAGGATTTGGACACCACAAACCTTGGCATTAGCCTCTTCAGCGGTAAGAAGCAACTCTTCTGTCATACTAACACATACTGTGTCATGGAAAATTGTCTTACTTTGATTTCGTGTTCAGAAAATCAAATGTAATCATTTGTCACGCCATGTCATTTTGCATCTCTAAATGTGTCAGGGGACATGTGTTGCTTTCTGAAATGGGTTTTGTAGAATTTTTAATCTGTGATTTCAGTATAATTATTTACATGTTTTCAGTGACACTAATTATACCGGGGTCATGTAATAAATGTATGCTGACAACGTGCTCCAGTGAATTTTAATTGCCATAACAATTACTATTAATATGCAAATTATTCCTTCGTGAATCTGGTTTCTGTAATTGTTAGGGAGGTGGTTGTATACCCAGAGGACAGATATGCAAATCAGCACCAAGGACAGGCTAATGTACACAGTGTCAAATGCCAATTCAGTCCGGATTTTGTCTAAAAGGACATCACAAAGACCTATTTACTGTAAACAATATTGTTGTGCTTTTCCATGTGGATTTACTGAAAAAAAGACCCACAAGCTACCATGATAGGTTTTCTAATTTTTATTCAAAAACTGAACTTCAGAAAAAATAAAAAAAAATTATACAACCTACAGCAGTTAGAATGTACAGCACATACAATTCTTACACAATATGAATATAGAGCTTAACTATTATGTTTGAAATGCTTAATGAATAAATTATTTGGTATGCATTGTACCTGCAACCATTCAGCTTCCTATTATACTGTAAATTCATGTATTTTTGCAGTAGTTTTATTTCGTGGTACATGTAGAAGGGAAATGGACATTTTTGCAGTGTTTTACATTGAATTTCGTGGTTGAAACAATGCTGTAGTGCAGTTAAGTCATACAAGGGAGACATATTTACAGTGTTATGAATTTGTGGTGGCCACTATGAATTTCAAACAGTTACACAAGTTTTAAGATTTACAGTATATTTATACAGTATATTGACTGTAACAAGTAAACCCATATCTTGGGGAGTCAGGCCTCGTGTCACATGCTTTTCTTTTTTTGTTACAGATATTCTAATGTTTGGGCTTCAATATCTTCATAAGTGTCCAAAAATCTGTTGTACATGTATATGTAAGAAGAAATGTTTATGAAATGTAATAACATCATGTTAGAATTACTGTAGAGTGGTTTGAAAATCTTTTTTTAGACAATTGATATATATGTTTACCTTCTCCCTGCTGCCTAACCCCATAGATAAAACAAATTTGGTGCCAAAGGCTTAACTTCAGCAGGGAGAAGGTTAACCCTCAAAGTGTCATGGGTTAGTTTTAAATTCTACTTCTAATATTCCCTGACACTTTGAGGGTTAAAGGAATACAGTAGCTTACATAAATCATAATCACTTAATACATCAGATGGATGCAGTCCAATGTTGGAACATATGAATTATTATAAAATCAAAGGTAAACATAGAACAACACTGTTTGCTTCACTTATGATTTGTGTTTACTTTAACCTAGCCTTTTGTTGCATCACATTATACAGTTTCCTATATAATTATGCAACATAACTGTTGAATAATTTAGTAATCATTGTACATATCACAATATACTTTTTTGTATAGTCAATCTCTTGCATACTCATAAGGCCACACCAATTTAATTTGTTGGTTCTCGGATTCGCCTCTTCATTTTTTTCTGATTTGCAAAAAAAAAAAAAAAAAATTCTGGTTCTGAATCAACTCAAAAATGCTCATATTTTGCCTCCAACAGTTCAAGAAAGACCTGTTACTCCTAGTTGTTACAGTTATTACATCTACTAATGCACTGGTTTGATTAAAAGTTCAAAATTCATTATTCAAATTTTAACCCAGTCTTTTGTGTTGACTTCATGGCACCAATTCTAGCATTTGGGGCTATAATAGGATGCCCAGGCCTGTTTTTATTTTTATTTTTTTTCGCCCTGTCGCTTCATATTTTTTCTGAAAAAATCCGAGAACCAACAAATTAAATTGGTGTGGCCTAAAGGACAATTACATGTAGTTTGGGAGCCTAAATCCCTTGTTAGCTTGGCGTGTTGCCTGCAGACAGGGTATTACAGGAATCATTGGCATATAATGTGTATTATTAATCTTAGACTGCCTCCTGGGCATTGGGCATCGATCAGATAACGACTCATTTGCAAACACAACCTATCCCCTATTTTATAGATTAAACTTAGACATGAACTAGAAAACATGTATTTCAAATACAAGATTTTTCTTGATTTATAGAAACTAATTAAGGCTAGTTTAACAAATATATTTCAATTGGACAAAGTAGTAAGAATTTTGTAATGCTGCTTTGTACTTTTTCACACTGGTTTGTTTGGTTTGATTTTTACTCTCTGCTCTTGATTAGTTGTTTCTGCTCTCTTCCAAGCTGTGAATGTTAACATTCAGTGTGCATCTGGATGGTTTAATTTGCTCAGAACAAGGTGTGCCCTGACTACAGGGACACGGTTTCCAGTACACATTAGGAATAAATTGAACAAGACTGCGTCTCTGAATTGTTATTACAAACAGCCATCTCTCTATGCATTGACAATTGATCTAATTGGGTTTATCAATATACAAACCTAGTGTAATTTGTATATTACTAACTACCAGTGGTTCTTTGAAATATCCTGATTTTTTTACAAAACAAATAATAGAGATAAGTTAAGAATTTTCTTGGCACTGTAACATCTCTATGTTCCATTTTGAAATTTCAAATGCAGCAGAGAAATGGCAAACCCATTTTAAGTGCCCTGGGCCATTTTAATGTGCCCGTGCTCTTGTGCTCAAATGTCAGGGCAAGTGTACAAGCCATATACATGTAGGTTAGTTCTATAAGTACATTTTATGTTACTTTGGAAGGCTTTTGAATCTAGTATATAATTTATCTGACAAATAATACCTTTCAGCCTTGGGGGCTACACTGTCATCATTTTACCATTGCCTATGGTCTCTATACCTTTCTGTTGGTATTGTTACTGTTTATTTTTAGGGCACTAGTTTCTGTTGGAACACAATGTATTTGAAAGAACTTTGATATAATCTTATGTTACATCTCTTTCCTTCTAGGTGATGTTCAACTGACAGACCTTCAACTTAGGCCAGAGGCTCTGGTAAGTTTCTCAAACAAACAAGCAAACAAGCAAACATGTAAACGAACAAAAAGTTTCCTTAGGCTAATACTTTTACAAAAAGGCTAATACTCTTACAACATGGACAGAGTAACACCAATAAATCAAGTATACAGATTCTGAACATTTGAAGATGTTGTTGATGGCTGTAATGTTTTTGTTTTTTTTTAATTTGAATTTTTTCCTGCATCCCTAGTATGAGCTGGAGCTGCCTTTGGAAGTGAAGGCTGGATATGTAGGTAAGGAACTGTTGAGCTTTCAAAATGTTTGTCTTTTTTCTTTGCCTTTGGAGCAAGAAACTAACTTAGGTAAACAAGAGTCCTGGTGTATAAGTAACATTCAACCTCAAGCTCATATTTTGTAAAAAGACACACAAAGAAGAAAAATTATCTTTAGAATACACTTTAAGCTTGTTTTCTCCATCTTGAAAATCTTTGCACATTTTTTCAATTATCCAATAGTTGACTTGAATAATCAATAAATCAATAGTTTATTGGACATAATGAGGTCATAATTTTTGTTCAACTTTGCAGCATTGCTTGAACTAGATTGCATTTAGTAAATCACATGACAGTTCATAACACACAAAATAGAAGTCTAGTATTTAATTTAAATGAAGTATTTAGGATTCTCAATGAAATTTTTCTACAATTGCAGAGAAACTGTCAGTGGACATTCCGTGGACCAGTCTCTATACGTCCCCTGTTAAAGCCAGTTTGGAAGGAGTGTATGTGGTCGCTGGGCCAGTAACAGACAGGTATTTGACATGTGGTTGAATATTATATTTATATGATCATATTTTGAGTAATCATCATAATTAATATTAATATCATTGTCAAGGACAAAATATTTTTAAAAAGCACACATGACTGCCAGGGGGATGTTTCATTGTTGGGTAGATAATGGATTATATTAAGTGCCGAAAACTTTCAATTGGTGCAATTATATTGATACACTTTTGACTTGCTGTGTTATCATTTCAATCAATTCAGGAAATATGATGCTAAGAGAGAAAAGAGACTACTGGATGCTGTCAAGAGGAAAAAGTTGGAAGAGCTGGACACGCCCCAAAACAACCCTGCACAACCAGGTTATAAAGACATCTTACTTTCAAAAATTATTTGAAAATTTGTATTTTTATAGAATGTTGTAAGTTATAACGTATAAAGTGTCTTATCCTAAGTCTTTGTGACTTACAGATGATGAAGATGAAAAGAGGAAAGAGCAGACGTTTACAGAAAAGCTGACAGCAACAATTCTGAACAACCTACAGGTAATTAAAAAACAAATTATATTAAATTGATTCTTCTGCAGGTCTTTATTTTCCTGCATCTTATTTTAGAGGAGTCTCCAACCAATGATTTCTTATCATGACACTAAACTTTGGTTATATTATATATTAATTTAAGGTTTAATTGCAAGTTATTTGAAAAGGTAGATTGGCAATGTTTACAATCAGTTGAATTGTATTACTTTTGCAAATATAACGACTTATAGAACACTCTAGAAAATGAACAACGAGAAAGATGAGAAAACACTGTGACAGCAATTTTGTTGAGGTGGAAACATTAATCGATTAAAAGTTTTGTCCTGTGGTATTCTGCCAAAAGATGATGACCTTGCCTTTATGTTTGACCTTCAGCTAACCGTCAAGAAGATTCACATCAGATATGAAGACAAGGTATGCCTTTGAATCTGTTTATTCATTTTTCGGTCTACCTTGAAGTGCTATATACTGGTAATATGTGTTTGTTTAGTTTGGTGACTGCTTTCTTGCAATACACCTGATTTTTAATGATGACACCTGATGCGCCTGCTACAATGCAAATGCAGGTGTCCAACCCTTCCTCCCCGTTTGCCCTTGGGGTGACCCTGCGGAGCTTCAGCGGACAGTCAGTTAACTCCAGATGGGAGCCAGTCCAGGTAGACTCCAGAGCTACACAAATGTTCAAGGTAAGGGAAAAAATCAGTCCTTTCAATATAATTCAGAGACTTTTTGACAAATTTTTAAAAATAGCCTGAGGCTCCTACGAAACTCTATCATCAAGGTATGACAGAAATTTTAAGATACTATCATGATATAAGATATTACAGGAAAGCATGATATCTTAGTAGTCATACATGTGAAACTTCACTACCTTACAGTTGATCAAACAGAGTCCACAGAGTAAATAAATGCTCATCATCTATTGCTGTGCAGTTTATTGTTCTTTGATTAATTTTCCAGCTCATCAAACTAGAAGACCTTGCTGTGTACTGGAACACAGGGTGTAAGAAACTTGTCTGTGACTACCTGACTACAGACTTGTGGAAGGTAAGAGGGTATTTTGCTATGACTAGGTGTGACAAGAAGTGTGCAGTGTCTTGTACCTACTCCAAAAATAGTTACTCAAGCAACTGGATATGATTTTGGAAACGGTCAGACGTTTCAGGTAGCATCCACTACCTTTCGTCAGTGACACTAAAGGACTGCAGGAGAATTGCTGGTTTATAAGCACAAACCATTGATTGATATGCAAATAAGTAAAGACAATTTTTTGTGAAAGGCCAAAAGGAAACAAAAGATATATGAAAGGATGTACAACCCCACCCTCAACAGGGAGGGGGGGCTACGGGTAGACCTCTCGGGAACTTGGGATTTGGCGCTCCCAGCCCCAAGGACAGACAACACTTAAGCTCCTGTTCTGAAACAACAGGAGCTTCTTCACTAATTTGCATTATCCTTGTCTAACTTGTGTTTCCTTTTGGCCTTTCACAAAAATTGTCTTGACTTTTGTTTCCTTTTGGCCTTTCACAAAAAATTGTCTTTACTTATTTGCATATCAATCAATGGTTTGTGCTTATAAACCAGCAATTCTCCTGCAGTCCTTTAGTGTCACTGACGAAAGGTAGTGGATGCTACCTGAAACGTCTGACCGTTTCCAAAATCATATCCAGTTGCTTGAGTAACTATTTTTGGCGTATCTTATCACCTGGATGTCTAACCTTCACCGACGTATCTTGTACCTACTGTACAAAAACGGTGTGTTACACCAAAAGACAGTTTACTGGTTATGTGCAACAAACAAAGAACTAGGTAACATTTGCAAAGCAAATGCATAATGTTTACCTTCACATGGTCTAGCCCAACAAACTCTATATTACGTAAAAATATACTACACTACTCTGTTCATTCTTACTTAAACACATTCATATATATGATGACTAGCCCCTCCAACTTTGTCCTGCCACTTGCTACATAATGTAATCCAACACAACAGGGTGTCTGCTACATCACCAGTTACCATGGTGACAGTCGTCTGGTTCAGGCCATTGATCTTATTTGTTTGGAACAGAGCAAAAACAATATGTTTCATTCTGCGAAGGTAAACATTATGATAATTATCTTTGCTTCTAGGACCTGATGGAGGAATGTCTGGACACCTGTCGCATCATGAAGCAGGACTTGGACTTTGTCGTCAGGCCGATCTCTGCCGTCACCAAGATAGCCTTTGACAAGAGCCAGATGGTCGACCTGGACAAGCCTCGACTGTGGACTGACCTGGCAGTGCAAGAGATCATGGTGTCGCTTTCAAGACAACAGGTCGGGTGTGATATTCTGTGAAATACATGTATGCCGTGGAACAGTTACACAATATAATAGTCATTTCCACAGATTGCAAAATTCTGGAACTCTCTCCCTAATAAGTATTTCCTTCCTGAATACAGCCCACAAGCCTTTAACCCTCAAACCCTGTTAGGGAATATTAGAACTAGGCTTTAAAACTGGCCCATGACACTAGGAGAGTTAAAAACAACATTCACCGCCATCTCTTGGCATAGTCACCCATACCTCAAACCAACTTAGTTCAGTACCCAGAAGTGATATTTTGTTTGAGCAAGCTTGTTAAAACGAGCAGTACAGATCTGATGAAACAGTTAATTATTTGTCTTTTGATAGGAAATTATGCATTCAAGTACATGTAGTAGCGCTCCACTCCAGCCTTTAATGTCATCCTGACAAACCTGTACTCAAATGGTAAATATTTTGGTTTATAATAATAATAATAATGATAATGGTTTATTGGTCTCCAGTTCAAGAGTATGGTGTGTCTGGTAGAATCCTTCAAACTCATGGCAGTGAACAGGCTATACAGAAAGTACCACCCAAACCTTCCTGTCAGGGGCAATGCCAAAACTTGGTGAGATTTTAATGTCTTATATTTAATTCTAATTTCATTCTTCTGCTGTTATTCTTTGGAATACATTGTATGCATGACAACTATAATTTCTTTTGTGTCGGAAAACTTTCCCATGATTACATGATTGTACTGTACTGTACATCTATCTCTTACAGGTGGCACTATGCTTACAATGCCACAGTCCAGGAACACATCAGACCTCATTCCTGGGAGAGTATAAAAGCTTACAGGTACAACCACTTGATGATTTAAGAAACTTAAGTCACATCATGACCTAGATTTACTTATGAAGAGATTTCTCCTATACAAGTACATAAAAGTTGATTATTTTACTAAGCACTACATTCATGTTTTATACAAGATCAGAATGAAAAGTGTTTTTAAGTTAAGGTATTTTTTACATGCTATAATTGCTACAATGCTATACATTTACATTGTATATCACTTTCCATACCTTGTCCATTCTCCTTGTTACAACCACTTGAAGAGAAGCTTTTCAACAAAGTCAGATGGAGACACATTCCCAGTGTCTATGATTAAATTATCCTATTGTCCTCCAGACAAAAGTTCAAGAGGTACCAGGTTCTGTTCAAGGAGAAGCTGGAAGAGTCGGAAGACGTGGCTGCCATCTCAGGGGTTCTTGAGGAGTTAGAGTCCGACCTGAATCTCACCAGCATCCTTGTAGCCAGACAGCAGGCTAAACTACAGGTAAAGCAACATGAACCTCTTTTTATGGATGACATGGTGGTAACCAGGTCTTGTGGTTAGGGTTGTTGACCTATACATGTACGTTGTTGTATCTAAAGGCTCTAGGTTCAAATCCCTATAGCTTACCCCAATGTCTGCCCTTGGGAAAAGCACACCTATTTCCTCACTCGACTCAGGTGAAAATGAGATACAGTAGCTTCAGCTGAGGATTTCCTCTTAGATTGGACAATTATGTTATGTTCAACTTTGTATTGAGTTCAATTTTGTTTTAAGCTCAACTTTGTATTAAGTTCTTTAAGTTTATTTGTTGTTTCCAGTCTGACCTTCTGACTCGGACATGGATTTATGTTTATGTTTATATGACTTCTGTACCTTTGTTTATGTTTATGTTTATGTTCTGGTGTCTTATAAGCCTATATGGGCTGGGCGACAAAAGTCGCAAGACACGTAAATAAAAATTCATGCATTCATTCATTCATTCATAAAGCCGGAGGTCTCTTGTTTGGAAAGAGTCACACCTCGAACATGTTAAAGACTCCAACACACTTACCTTACAGTCTGGTCCGATGCAGCTAATGTACCAATGGTGCAAAACTGGTAATAAATTAGTACTGCTAGACTTCAATAAAAAAAGTCTCAAATTCATACAGGACAGAAATGAATTTTAGGATTATATTCCAAGTTCCAAACAGAGTGAGAAAACTAATATTTATCGTTTTATATTTTCTTCCAGTTTGCTAAAAAGGAAAAAGTGCAGCCCAAGAAGAAGAAACCCTCAGGAGGAGGAGGAGGCTGGTTTTGGGGATGGTTTTCTGAAAGTGTTGAAGAAGAAGAAGAGGTTGAAGAGAAAGAGTCAGGTGAGAAACAAATTTAACGCATTAAGTTAAACTTTAGGCTAACTGAATTTTGTACTGCTTCTACAGCCTTCTTCAGAAATAATGACCCACAAAACTTTGACATGTGACATTATGAAACCTGTGATTTCAGTGGTCAAATGTGCCAGGAAGTCTGTACCTTTCCAATTTGGTGAAAGAATGGGGCTCCCGTACTTCTGTGTAAATTGTGATCATCTTCCTAAAATCTTAATCATGTTCATCTACATGTAAATGTCACCATAAAAAAGTGACATGGATATGGAAAAAAAATCTTGACGTTATTTTAGTTATCATAAATGTAGTTTGTTTTCAAAAATATTTCTTTTCCTGACAGATTTCCTGTCCAAGTTGACAGAGGAAGAGAAACAGAAGTTGTATGAAGGTATCGGTTACAGTGAAGATGATGTTCTAGCCGACAAACCAAAGGAGGTTGGTTTTGATTTGAATCAGTCTTTTATCAAGAAACTGTAATTAAAGGGCTGACATTTTATTAATACTTCATTATGATTAACTTTTATATTTTGAAACTAAACTGAATTGGAATTGGGGCTAATTGGAATTACACAATTGTTGGTTTTTAACTAGAACCCTCCTTTTTTCTTCTACAGTATGTTGAAAACCGCTTCAACTTCTCCTTAAAGAGCTGCTGTTTTAAACTCGGGAACCATGGGTAAGATATTAATAAAATATGCATCACCTATCTTCAATGATGAATATATGATGTAAAGCTTTGACCAAGCAGTATTTAAGACATAACATGATGTTACATGTAATTATAGTATAATACTGACAACATTTTTTTGTTTTGTTTGTCTACAAAGGGAGAAGTTGTTGATTCAAAAGTTTATTTTGTCTTCAGGATGGATCTTGTGAATTCCAAACTGGAGGAGGTCTTCGCCATGTTTGAACAGAGGCCTTCAGCTAAAGCCTTCAGGTAAGACTGTATCTTCAATCTGTAAAATATGGTCCTGTCAATTTCATCTTAAATTAAGAATCAGGGAGAAACACTAGAGTCTAATATTGTCTTATAAAATCCAAATTGTTAAAAGTTGAAGATTTTGGTATTGATACAAACTGAAAGCAGCCACTAAAGCACATTATGTCAAGTATGTAAGCTTTAATAGCTTAGTTAGAGGTGGGTGCTTAGCATTTTTTTCACTTATTTTTCAGGTTCAGCCTGTCGACAGAAAACCTGATAGCAGAAGGTGTGAAACAGGATGACAACAGTGCAACTGTCATTGTCAAACCCGACATAGCGTACAAAGGTAGTTATAATTTTCTAATTCTGTAATTTCCAGCTAAAAAACAAAAGAGTAGATAAGAAGTAAGTCTATATCATCAACATGTTGGATATTTTTCTGGCCGATGAAAACAATATTTGCTGCACACATTTTTTAAAGTAACTTTGGTAATGTTTGTGATTTTATCATTTCTTATAAAGCATATACTGAAGAGCTTACTTGTCATCTACTGAAGAGCTTACTTGTCATGTAGAAAACAATTAACTGGTAACAGATAAAACATTCTTTTATCACCAGCAGAAAGTGTTTTTTTAAGTGACAGCAGCAGCTATTCCTTATGAGCTTGTAATGAATTAGTTTGTAGCTTATCACTTCGTGTCAAGTAAACCCTCCTGAATTACCACTCCCTGTCTTAAGCCGAAGCTCCCCATGACAAAGAGCAGAAGCATGTTCATTTTGCAGACATGAAGGAAGATCTCATTCAGTACTTGCGAGAAGCGAGTGCTGTTCAGATGTGGAAGCCCAAAGACCTGGGTATACCTAGCTGTTAGTCTGGTGATATATGGCTGGAGGAAAAGGTTGCTTTGCCTAGTACTCCATATGGTGAATATACGGTGAAACTTTGCAGGGGGAGATGTAGCAAAGCTTGCATCTGACCTAAGGCTCACTAACTGCCATTACAGCTTATTTAGGCACAGACACATCTCTGATCATGTCCTAGGCTTATTTTTGATGATGCCACAGGGGTGGAGCCTATTTTCAGTACATCACATTTACTTTGCCGACATGTGAGAAGGGTGCCAGTTAGACCACTATAGACATTTCAGTTAGACCACTATAGACATTTCAGGTTTCCTCTTCTACAAATACTGAGGTGGTGGTCCTTCCTGGGCTTTTAGGGATAGTTGCTGTACAGTAACCTTTGTCCTTGCTAGCTAGAGCTACAGGTAATATAGAGATAAGATATGCAACTAAACTGTCAGTAACTTTTGTTTCATTTGCTGCCAGGTCCAGATGAGAAGCTGTTTAGTGCAGAGGTTGAAATGAACCCTCTGTACACCACGGCAGACTCTGCACTTAGAGTGGCCGTGCAGCCAGTCAAGATACTCTATGATGCTGTAAGTAAATTTTGGGGCCTTTTGACTTTGATATTTTGTTTTTTGTTATTTAATTGTACTTTAAATACAGGCTACATGAAACATGCATGCATGTAAGATATGCCAGTGAATTATAATGATTATTTGATTAATGTACTGAAGTAACAGAGACACTTCTTCTTTTCTAAACACCCAATTAGCATAATATTTGATAATTTTTCGTCATAATGACTTAATGGTTGTTCATTAATTTATATTTTGCATTCACAGGTGACAGTGGCAGAAACTGTACATTTCTTCTCCATGTCCAGCAGCAGTTTTGAAGAGTAGGTTCTGCTTCTACTGGTCCTGATGCCATTTTTCGTCAAAATTGTCTATCTCATACAATTAAGACAATTCTAAAGTAAAGAATTGTGCTAGATCATACATGTACATGTGGAAGATTGACTCAAGGTATTCATGGTTCTGTGCCCCTCTGCTCTATTGCAGTCAATTAAAGTAAAGAGACATAATTTAGAATCTCTAATGTTTCAGCACTAAGGACAGGACAGTTTTTTTGTATACGTATGTTATATGTTCTATGTTTCTTTATCTTTCCAGGTTAAAGAATGCGGCCAACAGACAGTTGGCAAAGCTGGCTAAAGTTGGCCGCCTCAGTGTTCAACATGCCATCGAAAAACACAAGGTAGGCACATATTGAATTTTTCTTTTGGGAGTTTGAAATGTCTGAATATTCTCTGGTTGAATTGTGCTTGAAAACTGATCTCAACTTATTTGATGCCACGTTCTTGCTTGTTGATTTGTTTATATTGCGGTTCTGATGAAAATATATATAGCAGTGATGTCTATTATTGCAAAGATTTGACTGTATCTAAAATTCAATTATGCTAAGTTTTCTTATATGAAAATGAAAAGGAAATTTTTCTCTGCCCTGCAGACCCTGAATGTAAATATCAATCTGAAGGCACCTTACATCATCATTCCAGAGGGTGGAAGCTTCTCAAGGTATGGCTAACAGACTCACTCACTCACTCTCTCTCACTCACTCACTCACTCACTCACTCACTCACTCACTCACTCACTCACTCACTCACTCACTCACTCACTCACTCACTTACTTATACACACTGACTCTCAAGTGTTTTTATTTTACTTTGCAAGATCAGCAAGACAAAAGCTAATTGTAGGATATATAACATTATATGAAATTATATAATGTTAATGATGTATATTTTTTCAATATCCTTTTTTTTGTTTCTTTAATGCAGTGACAGTCGTCTGTTGATGGCTGATCTTGGCAGCCTACAGATCAACAGCGACCTCCAACCAGATGATGTGGTACTGCAGGTCAGTGACTTCTTAAAAATAGATCCTGCCATAGCTGCAGATTATGGCAATGCTGCATTTTGTTTCTGAAATCTCTGAAAACCAATTGAACCTGTGTTTGATACAGGGTGCGACCATGAGTGAGCTGGTCCAACGCCTTTATGACCGCTTCAACATTGACATCAGCAACATTCAACTCCTCTTCCTACAACCAGGTACGTTTGCCAATTGTTGTATATTCAATTTGGTAAAACCATAATAATCATACAAACATTTCTACTGAGGACCTCTTCTTTTGTTGAATGCGGTAGCTCAAATCTAGCACAGTGGACTTGTCCAAGAAAATTGTGTTGGATTAGGGGGCCCCTAGCATCTTCCTTCAGAACTGCAGTTGTTTGCATATTAATTGTTTCAAATAGGTGTTGATATAGAAGAGGCTAGGCAGGAGGAAGACTCTCCACATCATATACTTCCCAAGATGGGACTCCAACTGTCCCTGTACAACAGCATCAACCCACAGTACAGCGCACAGCCACGGTATGCTTGGTGGTGCTCTTCTCTCTACATCAATTTAGACTGTACATAGCATTATTCAATAGCTCATAGAATGGGGTCTAGGCCTCTATCACATTGAAATGTTTCTATACTGGGCTCAAAATAAGATGTATTGAAATGAGATTATTACTAACTTAGGCTTATTGATTTTAAGAATGTTGCTCTATGAACCTAATGTTTTGAATGAAACAGACTGTTATTATTTTGAACCTCAAGTGTACAAAATGTACTTTGTCTGACATTGTGTAATCACCTCACAGAATTTTATTTACAAAAAGGCAGTAGAACCTCACTTTTCAATTTCATTAAGTGACTATGAAGCTCCCAGTTTTGGATGATTTTAAAGTCATAATGATCATTTTAATATAATGTTGATACGTTCTTTATCTTAATGCTGCATTGTTCTTTCTCCAGGCACAAAATGGAAGCCCTGCTGCCATCTTTGAAACTGAACATATCAGAGACCAACATCTTTGCCTTGCTCCAGGTAAAACCGCTGTCACATTTATTTTGCCACAGGTTTATTATTATCATCTGATTCATAATAGTTTGGACAGATGGGGCACCACACATAGTCTGTCAACCACCTTTCTGCAACCTTCTTTGTTTTCTGAGGATCTCGCTCAGGCTAAGACCTATCCATTATCCGATGTATTACATGTTTTAGAAAATTAGGGACATTCATTGGACAGTATGGATCATACAAAATTCAGCTATCTTCTGACAGAAAATGTTGCCAGACATCCTTTTTCATCTGATACTGTAGTAGAAAAAAATTGAGGCATTTTAACGTGTTATGACACAGACTTTATTTCCAGTTCCTGAACACCTTCCCATCACTGGAGGAGTCAGAACTTAGTGTGGATGAAGTCGATTCCACAGATGTCCCCACCAGTATGCCTGTGATGGTAAGGACACCTATCAGTTTGTCATAGAATTGCTTATTTCTGGCTAAGTGCATGTTGTCTGATACTGATAGTAAGAACATTGAACATTGTAACTGTACATTGACATTGAAAGCCGCATGAACAATAGCTGCTTGGCTACATTTGTTTACCTATTAGTATTGATAACAATGACTTTGTTCCTTTGAAAAATGAATGTTGGTAATTTTTCAAACTATTACAATGAATCATGTTCACTTTTGTTTATATTGTTCATAATCTCTAGGACTATCGTGAGGTAGTAAGTGATGAGACAGTGAAGCAACTGCGAGCCATAAGAAGGACCTTGAACCAAGCACCAGTAGACAAGGAGAAAGTCGTACTGGTGACAGAGGAAAGTGAAGAAGCTGTAGAGGTTGGAGCTGCACCTCAACCACCCATCCAGGAAGGTAGTAAATGTCTTTATACAATGTACCTTAAGCCCCTATCACACATTCAGGGCAGCCAAACAGTAGCCAACCTGGCCAAATACAAGTAGACCCAGCAGACCTTGCTCCCAACCTACTCCTAACCAGCACGTTGGCAGGACGTACTGCGCTTGCGCAAAACCCGTAATGTATTAAATGTGCATAGCACTTTGGCAGAACGTCTCATATAAGGTCGAATTCGCGTATATAAGGGTGACATCCCGTCTGTAGTTTTCAAATGCTGTGTAGAAAAAGATATGGTCTGTAACAGGCAAAATTCTGATGCAACGTTGACCAAAAATCTAGCGAAAATCCAGGTTTTGCGCAGGTGCAGTACGTTCTGCCGACGTGCTCTCCTACCCATGGTTGGGGGGAGTGTTTGGGAGGCCATATTCGGCTATGTGTGACAGGGGCTTTACTTGTCTAACTCTGAGAAACTGACTCATAGATGAAGAATAAAGTGATATGCTGTAACAACAGTTCTATGGCTGAAATAGCATCATGTTCAGAAGCTGCATTTTGCTTAAATAATATGAAAGAAAGGTATAAAAGAGTACAGACAGTTGATGATTACAGATGATGTAAAAGATTATTAAGAAAATTTAATGATGTATGGTGTAACATTTGTTTAACATTCCTTTTGTTGTCTTTCCCTAGTACCAGCACCAGAGAAGTTCTTCTCTGCATCTGAACATTCAGATGAGGACTTGAGTATTTGGTCCAGGTAGGTTTTATTGCATTCTTAGCCAGTTGATAAAATTATTATGATTTTTATCTAAGATAGAAGATTTTGTCACTCAACAACTTGTTGTGTCAGATTATTTTTTAGTTAAACAATGTCATATAGAAAAATCTGCAAGTTCAAAACCCAAAGACCAAGTTTATGCAGTGTAGAGTTTGAAAAGGATTCTACATGCATGACTGTACATGTATAGGCAAGATGTCACCAGTAAGGTTTTGGCTACAACATAATATGCTTGAAGAAACTGGTTATATTTCACTCCATACCATCATATAAATGAAATATATTGTTATATTTCACTCCATTCCATGGTGTGAAATATGCTGTATTTGCTCCTGAGCAAATTTCAGCCTTCCTAGTTTTCCATTGTCACTTCCAGATCTAAGTCCTTCAGTGAGCCAAGCATTGACGACACCACTTCTGAGAGCAATCTGGTCAACTCTCTGGTCAAGCTGACCGTCCGTGAGGTGGTCATCTCTGTGTCCAAAGCTAAGGATGGCGTAGAGGAGCCTTACCTGATGTTGAGACTGGACGGAATGTGTACCGAGATGGCTATGACTACTTATGGGCTGTCTGTACAGGCTGGGCTGGCAGAGTTACAACTGGTGGACAAGCTACACAAGGGTGAGACAACCGACCAGCAGAATTTACTGCGCCTGTGTGAAACCACGGTTTCTGTTAGATGTTTGATCAACTTTGTATCAGAATTTTGTTCATTGCATGAGAGATTTTTCTCGACATAACATTTGAAATCTACAGACTGGATGTCATCCTTAAGTATGCAAACATGACCTTAAACTATTATGTTCTGTAGAAGTGCTATGCACGTTTCGTTCCGTATTTCATGCAGGCACAGTATGTTCAGCCAACATTCTGGATGAGACTATACAATGTATGTTTGTACATAATGTACACTGGATATTTGTCTTGTCATGTGTATCATCATTTATTCGATTATTTTATTTAATATTTAATACTCTTTTAGCATATAGCTAGTCTTACAGACTTCAAATAATTTTGCTGCTCGGATAACATTTTGTTTCCTCCAGGTAAGAAGGGCCAGTATACCCATCTACTCAGCTCTGTGTCCAATAAAAAGCTCATCAACATGTTATACAGGAAGGTGAGTACACTACGGCACCCTTACAGAATAGGGGGAGGGGGGTGAAAATGGAAATCAAATTTATTAACAGTTAAAGAGAACTCCAACAGTATTTGTTTACTAGTCGAGGAAACTATGGGAATACATGAAGAAACATTTTACAGCTGCAGTTCAATGAGCATAAATTTTTCATTTTACTGTAAACCATGCCTCATTTCAGCCTGGCAATGGTTCAATAATATCGTCAATATATTATTGATTAATCTGTCAACCAACAGGTGGACCCAAGCTGCCCAGAGTTCAGGTCCAGGTTTGCTTCCACGGAGCAGTCTGTAGAGGTGGAGTTCTCTACTCTAACTATCGTCATGCACAAGGAGAGCTTCTTGGAGCTCAAGGACTTCTCCAACAAGTTTCTTACAAGGTGCCTTATTGCCCAAGGGGGTGTAGTATTTTTTTTGGCTTGTGTGTCTGTGTGTGTGTGTGTGTGTGTTTCTGTGTGTGACCCATGTAAAGGCTTAAGGTCTGCCATCTCTGTTTGCCTTGTTGTAATAGGTTTGGGGGTCATCATTTGCTTTTTAAATGATTTTTAACAAAAACAATAGCAAAGAGGTGGAATTTGAGAACTGCAGTTTTGAGCAATAGATAATTGTTGATGTACAAAATGTAGAATTTCGTGGATCACACCAAACCAAGTAGCTGCTAGTTTTATAGATGACACAAGTATCAGGCCCAATTAAGTTACCTTGATCCTTTGTGGTTTGCCACTGACATTTTATCTTTGTAGTCTCTCATCTGGGACAAAGGAAGGTGGAGAGAAGGAGGGCAAAGTAGAGACAGGTGACGAGGAAGTAGAAGAAGAAGAGAGCACCAAAACAAAAACTGTTTCAGAAACAGAGACAGAACATGCCAAAGGTAGATTGAAGGAAACATGTTACGTACATGTATTACATGTATTATCATTACTTGATAAGTACATGTACATGTACTTGAGTGTTGAATTAAAGTAATTATTTAAAATCTACCAGTGCATCCTAACAGTTTTTAAAAATCTACTGTTCTTTTTCTGTGTTTTCAATGCCAAACATCTCATAATTATATCTTTCCCTTCCAGAGGATTCATCAACTATAATGCTACATCCAAATGTTGTGAAGATGAATGTAGCAGCTAGACTGGGCAACCTGGGCATCCTGCTGTGTGATAACTACCACACACTAGCACAGATCAACATCAAAGGTACAGCTATTAGATATGGGCTAGCAAAACCTAGCATACATCAGCATCAAAGGTACAACTGATACAGCTAGCTACTAGTAGTCAATTGGGTTTAGCTATTCATTTGTTAGCTATTCATTTGGGTTAGCTATTCATTTGTTAGCTAATAGTAGTCATTTGGGTTAGCTATTCATTTGTTAGCTAGTCATTTGATAATTACTACAACCTACAATGTAGCATACATAAACATCAAAGGCTAGATGTGGGTTAGCTAGTCATTTGATTGATAACTTCTACAATCTAGCAGAGATCATTGTCAAAGTTACAAAATACTTAGAAAATTCTGACTCTCTTTCAGGACTGGAGTCCAACATCCTTCAGATGAGGAGGAAAACTATATTTAAAGCCAGGTGAGTTATGTTGAGACTTTTGCTGATAAAGTAAAAGTTATGATCAAGACGGAATTTGATTGATGTAAGACAAAAGAACAAATATTTCATTTTTTTCTATCTCTTAGATTGGAGGACCTTCTGGTACAGGACAGTGCTCAGAGCACTTTATATCCCAGGGTGAGTACCATGATAATGATTCATATGTGATGATATTCATTGGGGTTTTACTCTGTTTCAACAATTTTAGTTACTACTCGCTGTTGCAGGCTATTAGAAGTTTTATACAATTTGCAAAGTAATTAATATAAAATCTGCATTGCTTTTTATCCAATGGCATACTTAAAGTTAACAAATAATTTGTGTTATTTACAGATCTTATGCATCGAGGACGAGGATGTGTTTAGCTTAAAGGTCAGTCTGCTTTACTCAAACACAATTTAATTCTTTTCTATTGATGTGTTCCATGACAACTTGCTAATAGTTTGATATGTACAGTCAATGTTTTCTTTTAACATGTAAAATAAAAATCATACAATTTTCGGATAGCTGTATTCATTTTGATAGAACTCAAAATAGTCTAAAACCATGTTTTATTACAAACTGATTTTATTTTCAAATTCTTACTTCACAGTTTGTAGCCTATGACCAGGCTGCTGAGGCTGCCCCTCCTGTAGGGGCCCTGGACTATCACTGTAAACTCAGGCTAGGGAGGCTGCAGCTGGTCTATCTGCCCAAGTTTGTCAACAATGTCACTGTAAGTGGAACAAAGACACTCATTTATTGTTCTAGATTATTTTTCAGCTATTTCTTTCCTGATTTAATAGTTTTAATTTTTTTTTTTAAGCAGCTTCATGAAGAGGTGGCCACTTGTGCAGGTGTGCCTGTAGTATACATGTAGTTTAATTATATGCAGAACTGAGGTGTCTTCGGTCAGTTGACATAATACAATAACCCAATTTCAACACCATTGCATGCTGAGAAAGAAATATCATGCAGAAAGGGCAGTTATACCAGTCAACTTATACATGTAGCAGTTCGAATGATACATTGTCAAGTACAGATCTGAAATAGGTTACTACATGTATATTTTTTATGTAATTTTTCCTCAGGATTTCTTCAGTCCTTTCAGTGCACCAGCTGTGGCCACCCAGGCTGTGGACACAGCACAGACAATCCTTCAGCAACAGGTAGGAGTTTGTTATAAAATTCTATTTCATCTGTGTTAGAGAATTATCAATATCCACAAGACTTTCTCTAAAAGTTCTTGACTCTGTGAAATTGTCAACAGCACTCTTATTAAAAGTCATTAATATACTCAGGTAGCGAAAGAAGTATAACTTGCTTTCTTCCAATTAATGACACATAAATACAGTAACCACTCTTGTTAGTAATGTTCAAAATCTATTACTCAATGACAGACAAAATGTTCATGCAGCTTTTTCCATTGAAGCGAATACTGTTCCAATTTTTCTGCCATTATGCCTCATAGAAGCCCATATTTTCCGTCAGGTTTTTTATATGATTGGTTAAAAATTCTGATTAATCATGCCATCAAAGCTAGTGGCATAGTTTTTGTTGCACACTCGCTATTCTGTTCTAAAACAAGGAAATTTATGCATGAAAACAAGGATTTGTGATTCAAAGTTTATTTATTGCCTGCCCCTTGAAGACATGAACAAACTAAGCTGGTGTTGGCTTTTGACTTTAGTATCTCTAATACATCATACTGATAGTGTTTCATGCTTGCCTTCCATTCATGCCTTCTGTGATATCTGTGTGTACATTTTGTACGACCTTGTGGCGACCTCAGGCCGAGGAGATGGGCACGACCTTGGGGGTTGTCACACCCTCCACCGACGACAGCGTAAGACAAACAAAAACACTTTTCACAGATTTGCGGTGATGGGTTGCCTGGTGATCAGCTATGTTTCTCCCACCATAACTGCTTCTGCAAATTGTCTGATTAAATGATATTCAGGAATTTGTCAAATTCGATTATCTATACTTAGAGGCTAGAGGATGTAAACAATGAAAGAAGAGGCTTGACTAAGGGTATTTGGCAGTTGGTCCTTATCCTTGATACCAATTGCCCAAAACCCCTTAGCAGACTCCACTTGCAATGTTTTGCCCTTCCAATGATGCAGTCATTTTCAATTCTTGAATGATTGTTTCCAATGTAACATCTATGAACATAATTGTAACTTTTTGGCCTTAAGAATGATCATAACAGAAATTAAATGGTGACAGAAAATATTTTCCAAAATGCATCTCACCTCTGCAAGTGGAATTGTTGATCACTATGCATGTGGAGTAAGAAGAAAGAGGCAATGAAGACTGTATTTGAAATCTTACATTGATGAACCAGACCATGACCTTAATACAAACTTTTCTTTTCAAAAATCAAATTTTAGTCAAAACCTTCCAAGTAAACATGGGCATGATTAAATTGAAGACCTAAGTGACATTGCTAACAGTTTTATTTCATTTTCAAACCCATACACAACTTTTCATCCAAGGTCAAAGATGTGGAGGACAGGGGTCATCGCGTGGGTCTCCACATCGATATCCAGGCACCCGTGGTCATCTTACCAGAAACGTCCACCTCTCCAGACGCCTTACTGGCCAGGCTGGGTGACCTCAGCATCAGGAACAGCTTTGTCCAGGACAAGAAAGTGCCTGTGGACAAAATCATCGTCAACCTGAGCTCCATGCAGGTGTCGAGGTAGGTAGACCTGACCCTGGTGCTGAAAACACAGTCACTGTTAGTTTTATGGAATGTAAGCATTGCCAAGTGTTTCTCTTGTATCAGAGGCTTATGATCACATGATATGTTGTTTCAGGGTACCAAAATGTTTCTTAACTTGTTCTTGGAAATTAAAGGAAAGGTACATCAGTTCTATAAACCTGTTTTGGGGTCAAAGACAGTATAACAGATTTTTTACAGTGGAACTAACATGATGTTCTAACAAATGAAGTATGTAAAAGAGAGAACTAGACTAAGTATATTTAGAACTGCACAAGGTCTCTAAGGCCAGTTAAGTGGACAGAAATTGACTAAGGTTTACTGTTTGGTGATAAATGCTAGAATCATGATCCAGAGATGTAAAGACTGCCTACAGGTTTGCGATAAACAAATTAATTCCATTTTACCAACCATGCTTGCCTGTCGTCTTTATTGTCATCTTACTGGTTTCTTTTTTTCATCTTTCAGAGCCAAATTTGGAGACCAGCAGGCTCTGAGTGCACAGCGACTGCTACTGGAGCCGGTTGGTCTCCATGTGGAGGTCTGTCGCTTACTACAGGTGGGGAACCCAGGTCTGCCCCAGATCAGCATTTCAGGAAAACTAGAAAACTGCAAGGTATGACCTTAACAGATTTATACAGTCATGACAGTATATCTTCTAAATTAGGACATGACAAGCTGTTTTACTTGCTGCATAAGGCCCTTCGTGAATGTCCATTATCGGTAATGACTATTAATAACTGCTTTTTTGCCACAGATACACCTTGGACAACCTGATCTGAAGACAATCTTTGCTATCCTGTCAGGAGAGGAAGAGAAGGAAGGTAGCTACCATATCTATTTTACAGTTTTGTTATAGCTTCAATCCTATGACATTGAAACTCTCTGTATAGCACTTTTGTACCACAACATTCAATGTGGTATTATTAAAAGTATGCCCAATTTAACAAACACTTGCAGTTTTCAAAACGTTCCTTGGGACATTTTCAAGAAAGTTTTAGACCAACAGTTCTTGCTAAAAGACAACTGAATGAGGTAGTCAACATTAGATCTTTTTTTGTTAAATCTCTCACATTCTGCCATAAAATCTGTGACAAACTATACTGTTTTCATATAGTAAAAAAACTCAATGGACTAGATGTTCTCCATTTTCAATGACTGGTACATATTCTTCACAGGCATTGTTGAAGTGGACACCTCTGAACAGCAGCAGGAGGAAGAGGACCCTGAAGGGAACAACGATAATCCACAGGAGTCAGGCACTCAAGAAGTTCCACCTGAGACAGCCCAAAGTCCCATCATCAGGACCAAACTGACCTTGAACTTTGACATGGATGGTATGGACCTCATTCTGTACAAGACCAACAACACGGAATCCATTTTCTACTCCTTGGACCAAGACGGCTTCTCACATTTTCAACTCCACGGGATTTCAGTAGATGTCGAGACAAGAGAAGACAACACGATAGAAGCGTGTTTCCTTCTTCAGATGGTGATGCTTGACGATATCAGACCCAAGTCTCCTCTTGCTGTCAAAAAGATGATCTACCATTACAACAAGCAGGGTACGACCGATACCAGTGGGCAAATGCAGTCAGAAAATGACAGTGCTGCAGATAAGGAAAATGGGAACGTACCGCCCGTTGTGTTGACAACATTGGATGTCGTGGATGCTGCGTCAGCCCTGACGCTGCACAAACCACTGGTCAAGATGACCTACAAACAGGATAAAGATAGTCAGGACATTGATCTCAGCATGGAGGGACTTCGGATCAATCTGTGCATCCCTTACCTGCTTGCCGTGGCAGAGTTCTTTGCAGTTGGCAACACCAGTCAAGAAGGTGACAGCAGAGAAAGGTAAGCATGTTGTGAACATTGGTGAGAAAATTACTGAGAGAGTAGTCAGAATCTTTGTAGGTTGGAGTTGTTGTGTTTGTCAGAAGTGTAAAAAAGTATTTTTAAGTCCCTGTCACACATTCAGAACCTTCCGACGAGATTCTGGCGAGATCCACAGTCTGACAAGATTTAGGCCACACCCACCTTTCAACATTAATTAAATCAAATTTGAGTTAAATTTGAGTCAAATTTGACTTTGCCATTGACACTGATGGCCTACTCCCGAACACCAGCCAACCATGGACAAATTTCCCATCCACACACGAATGGTTTATACATTTTTAAACATTTGGCTGGCACAGCCAAACAGTAGCCGACCTCATCAAAAACCAACAAACCACAGCTGACCTTGCTCCTGACCTACTCCTAACCATGGTTGAGGGGAGTTTGACAGTGTTCAAGAGGCCATATTTGGCTATATGTGATAGGGGCTTTATGCAACTCAGACAAGCACTTAGACTTAATTCGAAAGTAACATGATTAATAAATATATTGCACACTGTCAATTCTGCAGAAGCAACTCTGCAGAAGGTGAATCCTCTCCTCCTGTGGCCTCCCCCCCTCCCACCCCAACTTCTCAGAGTGCACAGCCAGGGAGAACATTCAGAGCAGTTGGTCGGCTCTCCAAACCAGAGATCGTACTGTTTGCCTACCCGTCCAGCAAGGAAAGCCGGATCCTTGTCCTTAGAACTGAGATTGACTTCAGCTATGAGAGGAGCTCCCTTCAGGACAGCTTCAGTGCAGGAGTGAATCAACTGGAAGTTTTCTCTTCTCTGTACTCTGCTCTGATTGTGCCGGAGGGAAGCTGCAGTGTCCTCAGACCGTGTAACATCAAGTTCGAACGGACGGTTTTCCCTCACAACAAGGCAGAGAAGCTGTCGGCAGAGTTTGAAGACATCAACATACACATCTCACCGACTGTGCTTCACATTGTCATGGCGGTACTGCGCTCATGGAACTCCGGTCAGGTCCTGACAGAGACAGACGAACCAATGAATAAAGAGCCGCTGACTGACCTCTGGAGCCCTAAAGCTATCTTGCCAAGCAAATTCAGGAAAAACAGGAAATCAGAAAATGGGCCTGGCGCTACAGTGAAGAACAAGGCCCCTCCCCAGACATTTGTGATTGACATGGACAGCATTCTGTTTGTTTTGGAACTGGAAGTTGGAGAAACGTACATGCCATCACTGTGTGTGAAGAGTGGGGTCGAAGCTGTTATGTCCGATTGGTCTTCACAGGTGGGTGCTGAAAATATTTTTTCAAGTAGCAAAAATGTGGAATAGTGTGGAAAAACTGCAGCTATTATGACTGTCACAGTTTTTGTTTTCACGTGGTCAATATTGTTAATCATCCAAAATTGTCGTGTCCACGTGGTACAGTGGTTTGCGCACTTGCCACATAAGTTCAAATTCTGTGAAGCCTGCAGCCTGGGTTTGCATCTGTTTGGTCCGCTTCCTTTTGGATGGGGACAGAAAGCCAGCAGCCCTATGAGGGAGCTTATGGCATCAAACCTCTGCACGTAAAAGAACCCAATGAATACACTTGAAGAGTAGGCCCTACTGGGGTGACCTAGTGGGCTATGAAAGCAAGCCTTAGTGAAGCCGCATTGCTCTACTGGCTAATGAAAAAGTGTGAATTGCTTCATCCCTTTTTAGATATTATTTAACCCAACTCTCTTCCTCTGATCAGATGCGGATGAAGGCAGATGTCCACCTGGAGGCGACCTTCCACAATGAGAAACTCGGTGTGTGGGAACCTCTGATAGAGCCCATCATGGAGAAAAATGGCATATACAGACCATGGGATATCTGTTTCAAGGTCTGTGAAATTGATTTTCTGTTAACTTATTGTTTCAAATTTACAGCAAAGTCCAGTTTTGCTCTTTACACAGTTCCTGCAAAAGATGATTTTGCCTTTCATCATGAGTAAAATAAACTATTGTCCAAAAAATGGCCTTTTATAAGCTGACATTCAAGAATTTTAGCAAACTGTATTTGAAAGAGGTTAATTGAGAGTGTAACATACAAAGGACTCTTGGGACAAAATTAATATTAAAAAATGTAGTACACATAATGCTTCTCTCTGGTGGTTGACTCTATGTAGGTATAAGGTTAGCTGTAACAGGTTGTTTGGTGTTATGTAGCCAGCTGCCGCAGCGCCGCATGCCTGCAAAGCTGGTGTGTTACGACGAAGGGCGGTTATACCGGCTATACAGATACAGATACAGATGAAGGCACTCATTTCAATAAAGGCAGATAATGCATTATGTAAGGATGTAGCATTCTGTAATTACCAATGGAGCAAGTTGAAGTTTATAGGGTGTCAAGGTTTCAAGTAGACAGTCCATCTTTGTTATTCAGATGGTGAATGCCCCCAGTAGGCATCTGTGCCCAACAATGTATGACTGTGAAGACTTTGGCAACATGAAGCCTGTAGACACGGTCGTGAGGACGGCCATGTACAGAGACGACAGTGATGAGTCCGAGACGAGTCCCGACGACACTGACAGCTTTGGAGACCGAGCGAGTTTGCTGGCAAGACGACAGAGAAGTTTTAACAGAGGTGAGGTAGACTGTTTCAAAATGTATGCTACATGTATGCCAAGGTCATATTTCCAAACCAGGGCCAGGACGGGCAGTTACTTTGCACCAACGAAAAATAAACAGTGCATATCAAGAATATAGTTACACGGATGGTGCTTATGACTAATTTTTTCAGCTTTTTTTCAGTTTTTTGTAATAATTGTTTTTTATATTCATACTTTTCATTTCTACAACCTGCCTGGCTGGTGCACCATTTTGAAAATGTTACATTTAGCATAAGGAGGGATGGAGGGGCAGATTACCTTGTTCCAAATACTTTGGGCTCTTTTTTAATCGAAAAATTTGTTAGGTCTTCATGTACCCCTATTTGGTCGATTCAGTCTAGATCTGATTCTGGTTAATGTTATTAAATGAGTCTCCATATCACCCCACAGACCAGGTTGATAGTGGAAGGAAAGTGGCTAAACCTGTCAAACAAGTTTCCATGGAGACCGGCCCCGCCCACAAGTCTGATGCAGACCAAAGGGAAGACGATGAAGAGGAGGGATTCTGGGATACGATAGAAAATGCTCTGCTCTTTTCCAGCAGCTCTGAGTCGGAGGGTGAAGAGGATGCTGGGAAGGAACTTGTACCAAAGTAGGATTTTCGTATTTTAATCTTTTTGCAATCTTCATGCTGTTCATCATCATTCATGATCCAATATTGTAGATATATCAGGGCAGCTAGGTTTCTTTTCCTTTTAATTCAATTTCTAAGCTAAATTGTCCTTGGTATAAGAGAAGCTCCAGGACTTGTACTTGATTTTGTTGCATAAGTTACATGTACAAGTTCACTAGTATACCATTTCTTCTCAGTTTTTGAGCCTCCATATTAAGTTAGTAGGATCTGGTGAAGTCATCCACATTCTGATTGTGTCTGGCTAAAGAAATACTGAAAGGCAAAATTGCATGACTTTGTACAATGTCATGTAGGTCACCTAACTTACAGTAATACATCATTTAATACACCATTTGACAAATCTACAGTAGTAGATTTGACTAATATGTAATACTATGTACTAGCTACAATTATAAAAACTATTAAATCTTTTAATAGTAAAAGCAAAGTAGGACTCATTGTTTTGTTATGTGTTTTCAGATTTGTCCCGCCAGTTTCTGACTCTGACTCTGGGGAGGAAGCAGACAACGAGTCAGTCACAAGTAAATCCATTGATGAAGGTAAGATGTAATAAATTTATTAATATATCGGATGATCACATGGTCATTTGCAAGTCATACTGTGGACCCAATTGTAATGACACCAACAGGGTTCGAAAATAATTGTTACACATGTACCTGCACTGGTGCAGATAACATTGAAATTACCTGCACCAGGCAAATTTTACCTGCACCACTCAGAATTTGAGAAGTATGGGATCATACTAAAACTGCTCAGAAAATATTGCCGTTATTTCTTTTTATTTGTACTTCATAAGTCATCAATGCAGCAAATAAAACTCACATACACCTACATGACTCTATAAACCTAGTATTGGACTAGTGCAGGTTAAGTGCAAGTAGACATCAGAAATACCTGCACAGCCCCAATGTTACCTGCACTATTAAACTTGCATATACACCCAGTATTTCAAGTCCTGAACCAACCACCCCCCACCCCCCTACAGTTGATGCCCCCACAAAAGATGAGGAGGAGGTAAAGATGGCGACATACCTACTGCTGGACTCTGCTGACCTCCTGCAGATCACACTCACTCCTGAAGCTATCGGTGCCATCAAGGACATTGCAGAGGTACATGTTACTCCTGTGTGAGACCTATTCTACATTTGTATGAGACCTACATTCTTTGTGGAAAAAATCTGCACCATTCTTTAGAAATAAACTAATTATAAAAAAGTTATACATAATTGTTAGAGAACAAGTTTATTATTTGTCAAGAAGTAACCTTAAGCCATCATGTATGAGCTCTTTATTAAGTGTATCTGCAAAACAGGAGAATTAATTATTTACAACAAAAGTAATGATGACTAAAACCCACATGGATGGATGACAGAAGCTCTGTACAATCTAGCAAAATTATTCTTTGTTCAACTTGTCAAAAATATTGGATATTGAAACTCGGATGATTTTTCACTGTGAGAAAAGTCTCTGTACCACCCAAATTTCAGAGATAATTGCCCGCTTCAAAAACATGAAAAATTTTTTTAAACCCCATGTAGAAGGAATTGACAGAGGCTCTGTTCAATTCAGGAAAATTGCCATCTACATGCATGTACAAGTTATTTTTCTCTTACAGGCCTTCTCCGCTGGGCCATCAAAGCCGTTTAAGACAGGGAAACCAGAGTTCCCATCTGTGGAAATAGAGAACAAGCTTGGGTTCCACTTGACTGTTCATGTTCACCCAGATCTGCAGGTATGGGTATTAGAAATCAGTAAATGCCGGCATGTCGGCAGAAAGTATTGCGCCTGCACAAAACCCGTAATGTATTGTGCATTATTACTTTGGCAAAATGCCTCTTTTAAGGTCAAGTCAAATTCATGTATTTAAGGATGACATCCCTTCAATAGTTTTCAAACGTTGTGTCGGAAAAGATATCTTCTGCAAAATTCTGATACAATGTTGATCAAACATCCAACGAAAACCATGAAAAATCTGCAGGCACAGCACACTCTGTCAACATGCTGTAGTTGCCATGTATTTTTTTTTAGTATATCTGGCAGTTATAGTTTCCTTCATTCAGGAATTATGATTCTTTTGAATTTCAAAGTACAATCGTCTACTGAGTCAGACTTTTATAGACTTATTAGACAAACTCGTTTGAAAAGTTAGATAATACAGTATGTACATGTACATGTACTACATAATTTCTTTAGCAGTTAAGCATAAATATTGTTTGTATAATTTGTATTTTCAGATAGAAGAGGTCAAAAGTGAAACTATCACCATTCTCCATGAGGAAAGGAAGACACCGGAAGAAGAGGAGGACACTGTTGACTGCTTTAAGAACCCGTTTAAGGCTAAGTAAGTGAAATCATGACTTTTGTATACTCTTGCAGACACTTCTATAAGTCTCTGCAGATGTGTAGAATGGAAAAAGTGCCCATGTTTGAATGATCAACCATTAAGTTAGTCATTTGAATACAAATGAGATCATCACAAGAATTGAGGTGTCTGTTATTGTTCCATTTTGAGATTATCTGTTATCTTGGGGTTTTTTTTAGAAATAATACAGTAGTGCAACTGTACAATCTGTATTCAAGTTGTCAAAACGAATGCTATATCATCAGATTTTGTGAAAGAGTTTGTGACAAATCAATCCTCAGTTTATATTTTCCTTTAATTTTGCATTATGCAGCAGGTTCCTTTCACACAGTAGCTGTTTGTTTTGTTGTTTGTTTTGTTGATTGCATGTTCCGTAACGTTCCTTGTTACCAGCGACCCCCCACAAGCCACGCCTCCCACCATGGAATCCCTAGGTTTCCAAGCAACCCGCGGTGATAGACAGCTGCTGCCATTTGGCCCTCCCCGCCCACATGTATTGTAAGCATGGAATGTAGTCTGCCAGGACTTGTACAACCTTGGAAATAATGTTTTATTGAGAAAAAATAATCCTGCAAAATACATTTCAGGGATTTTTGAAAATCAGTTTCCTTGTAGCTACTAGAAAAACAATTTTATTCAGCACGATAAAGAACATCATGTCAACATGACTTTGGAAACTTAGTTTCTTCCAAGAAAGTTTGACATCAAAAGTTGTATGTAATTATATATATAGGGGCTCTCGAATTCAATTGTTTGCTCATTTCAACTGTATTCTTATGAGAGGAGGACTGTGAAAATGTATCAAAAAGCCTCTAAATTGCTCTGCTCATGTCCAAATGTAAAGAAGCTGGTTGTACAAGCCTTGGATTGTGTGCGGAAACAAACACTGTGCTGTGGTGGTTTGGACGCTTTCACTTCACCTCAATGTTCATCAACCCCAGCTTATCTTCAAAAGCCGGTATGCCTAAATACCTCAACCGCCCTCAACCGCCCTCAACCTCCCACTTCCTGGGCTAATATGCAGTGAACATGTGCTAAGAACGCTTTTTAACGCTCTGGATACATTGCCTATGCAATTATAAATAGGAAAATCACTGTAACTCTGGCGTTTTACCAGTTTTTTTACGGCGCGCCGTGCGCCCGAGGAACAGGGTCCGCCATCTTGTTTGTTTACGTCGCGCCGCCAGAACGCATCGTGCCGCAAGTTTCAAGTCAAAATAAGGAAAGTGAAAAAGCTTGTGCAGCACGGAAACTCAGCAGATATAGAGGGAAACCTCTTTAAACATCATGTTTCTGGTGGTGGATTTTAGCGCTCAATACTTTAGGGTGGATATTTTGCGGGGTGTGTCACTCCCTAAAGATGATATATTAAAAGTTATAACTTGAAAAAAATCGCAAATACTTAGATGTTACTATGTGATTTTTATTTATAATCGTATAGACAATGTATACAGAGTGTAAACAAGGGTTCTTAGCACATGTACACTGCATATTAGCCCAGGAAGTGGGAGGTTGAGGGCGGTTGAGGGGGGTTGAGGGCGGTTGAGGTATTTAGGCATACCCTTCAAAAGCTATAGACGTGCCTACTAACATAGCAAGCTGTAGTGAAGCCACATTGCACTGGCTAGTCAAAAAAACTCAATGACATGCTTTACCTCTTTTTACCACTAACATGCATTCTTTGTGCTTCTTGGTAGCACCATGGAGTTATTATTATAACTCCATGGTAGCACGTATCACTCTAGATCTTCTTAGTGCATAACTTTTCAACATCAACCTTCTGGAGCAGACTTTGCCAACTTGCTGTTGTGTACTGGTTGTTGTGTATCAATTTTATACTGTCTTTCAGTTGTTGTTTTTTTCTTATTACTTGTACCTAATATCAGTAATATGTTTCACAGAAAACCAAGCCACAGTAGCAGCAAACTCGCGTCAGCCTTTGCCAATGTTGGTAACTTGGCACTTCTGTCGGGTGCCTTTGTCTACAATGTCGGTCTTCAGAAGAACCAGCCTGTTAAGACCAAGGACCACATCAAACTTGAGGTCAGGCTAGTAGGAATCACCAGTTTTATCTTTCTAATTGTTAGGAAAAGAAGTCAATTTCCTTATTCTATGCACTGACATACACTTGACAGTGAGGTATTGCTTTAGATTTGTGTGTGTGTGTTTGCTTGTGTGTGTGTTTGTATAGTTGAATGACAGCATGTGGGTTGAGGAATTCCCTAATCACAGACCACAAAAGGTCAGACACAGGAAGTTACATGTAGGTCCCAGAATTCGAAGCTGCTAGCCATGAGCCAGCAGGAAGTTGGGCTGGAGACTGTTAGGTGTAAGATGCATAGACATGATAGAAATTCACAATTATATAAGAATAAAATGAGGAAATAAAAAGAAATCTGAAGATTTCACAAAGATAGAAAATCTCCAATTGTCTATTCCTTCTTTGTTGTAGGTTCCTGGATTTGACCCTCTGCAGATTTCTTGTAGACGTGCAGGTTCTTTCATACACCAGCTGACCCCCAGCAAGGTAAAAGTGACAAACAAGCAAGCAAGACTGAAGCTATATAGAATAAGATCTGAATTTTAACTTCATTTTACAAAATGTACTTTCACGTCTGATTTCAGACAGACCACCTATGAGTTGACTGGAAAGATATTGACTTTGAATTTGTCTAATCTTACGATTTAGGTTGGATTAGTCTATCCCAGTCTATCTATTGCAGATTGAATTTGTCGATTTTTTCACACATTTGCAGTGTTTATTGAATGCCTTGTGTTTTCAGAAGAAGGCGTACGGTATTGTTTGTGATGTGGAGATCAATCATGGTAGGAGGAGGATCACCCTCAGGTCACCATTGCAGGTACAGTTCAAACCCTTTCCCTCCTAAACTCTGCTCTAACCGATTGAAGTTTGTCACCCATATAAGCCCAGAGGAAAGGTAAAGGGTACTCTAACAAATTCAGCCCAATCTGTCTTGTAATCGCTGCAGGGTACAGATGTATTGTTTTGGGTGGCTGAATTCTTTCGTTTGTTTGACCAAATAGCTTCTAGATCTGTTGCATGGTGGGTGGGAGGTGATTTTGACAGTTGATTGAGGGGGGACCTCAAAGGGACCCAGAACACACCAGATGGGAGTAAGTGTGCCTTACAGGAATTGGTGTAATACCTGATTAAATTACATCATACAATCCCCTCCACCCCTCCACAGTTCCAATACTGAAAACCCTTCCCAGAGGTCTGAAAGTCACGAAAAACCTAAATACTTCCCAGAAGTCTGAAATCATTGATTTCTTGTTAAGTTTAATTTTCTTGAGACTGTACTGTCCCTTTTTCTTTGTATTAGGTCAGCAACCAGCTTCCAGTATCCATGGTGATGACCTGTGACCTGTCCCTCCTCCCTGATGTGGAAGATGGTTGCTTGGAGACTGATGACAACAAACGAGCCCCGCTTGGTAACGTTGGCCCTGGCCAGACTTGTCCTGTACCTCTGTTTGCTGCTTACCAAGCTGCACTGGAAATCAAGCCCGAGGGAACAGAGTAAGGCAGCAGATAGTATTATTATAGAACTGTCGACTAAAAGCATCGCCATAGAGATCAGTGTTTAGATAAACAGTGTAGTCACATTTGTCGTTGGTCGTTGTACAATTTTGATGCTGTAGAATTTTTAAGCAGGATGTGACAGAACCAACTGCCAACAAGGATCTAATACTGTAACAGCCTTTTCTATAACAAAACTGCTTATTTTTGCTGGGAACATGCATGATTATCCCAAGAATGCGCTCAGTTTGCCATCGTACAATGATTAAACAATGTATGTGACCGGGCTATGTCTCTTTCCATGGTGCTGAAATAACAGTGCTGCTTTTCAGATGATGTATCCTCTTTAGATTAGTCCCTAACTCTTACAAAGTACTTTAAAACTCTTACTGTTTAGGTTTGTGGCTTCTGAGGAGTCTCTAAAGTGGCAGGATGTTGCCAATGACAAAGGTGTGAAGACTATCGCATGTGGACCAAAGGAGCCGGGGGCGGCCATGTTTTTCTACAATGTTACATGGGAGGCCTCTCCTGTAAGAAGGATGGTCAAGAGGAACATTAACAATGTTGCTTATGGTACCCTGTGTCTCCATTCACCAGTAGTGCTACACAACTATCTACCATATGAGGCAAGTATCAATTGTAAGGTTGAATCGGAAGAAAACATGAACGGTTTGGGGCACAGTGTTTAGGGGGACATTGTATAGCTGTTTTTTTTTTATATGGTCGTGAGACTGTGTACATGTATTTCTACTGTATAAATCTTTTAGTTGTTTCTGTTGTTCTGAGTTAGAATTTTATACCCTGTCTAGACAAAAATGATCATTTTTGGTAATGCTTTGTTTTATGCAAATCTAGCATTCAGTTCTAGAAGCTGATGGCTATATTTTATCATGGCAGAAGGTTTATTGATAATGAACTTGATAATCGGTGATGATTTGATGATGGCCATTCATAATCATGATGTAGTAGAATGACGGAAAGAAATATGTGGATTTTCTGAACTAATGTATCCCCCACAGGTAAGTTACACGATAGGGGACCGTCCAGAAGTGTGTCTGTCTGCTGGGGTCAGTGTGCCCTCCTGTAGTCTGGACATGGAGAAGAACCACAAAGTGGACGTCCACCTCAGGGGCTATCAGGGGCTGGACTGGGCAGGGAAGTTCTACATCTCTCTGGACATGGACGAATATGAGATGGTGAGAAACTGCATGGAATGAATGAATGTCATTAAATGACTGAATGAGTAAATGATTTTGATTGGGTGAAAGAATAACTGAAATTCTTGCATGATTGTTCATAGACTATTTAGTCATGTAGTCCAATAGCCATTTTCAGGCCATATGGGCAGTGGGTTGTTGATCCACTATGTCTAGAGGTGTACTGGAAGGCAGAGCTATCCCTCTCCTTCCACCACCTTTTACCCCCCCCCCCCCAACCAAAGTCAGGTACCCATTTTACACATGAGTGGAGTGAGAAAAGTCATATTAAGTGCCTTTCCCAAGGACACAACACCACTTGCTTGAATGCTGTTAACAAATTCAAGGTCTTGCAATTTGATCTCATTGTTATTTTGCTTTTTTTTTACTGATGATCTGCAAAAAAAGAGCTACCTTTTTTACAAATTTTGATATGATAATGTTCATTTCTTTATTACTTTCCTACATGTATCATCTAGTATGTATTGAGTTGATAAACAATTTTGCTGTGCTACTGGAATCTCACATTCTTGTATAACAAAGTTCTTTATTCACTACCAAGGATTTTACAAGCTGACGCTATTTGCTATACAGTCGCTTACCAGCCTGAAGAAATTATAAGCAGATTTCATATTCTTCTGACATTGCTGGTCCAGGTTGTCATGGAAACCACAAGTTTGAAGGGTGAGAAGAAGCAGATGGCGCTCGGAGTACACACCACCGTCGGAGGCAGCAGGGATGTCTTCCTGTATGCACCCTACTGGCTCGTCAACAAAACAGCTCTGCCGGTGGAGTTCAGGGTGAGATGGACTTTCTAAGGTCATACTTCAGAGTTAGAAAAGTTTCTGGGTCAAAGTGCAAAAATCATAGGTCATAGTTCATACAAAAATTTTCAGAGGTATCAAAACTTTCTTTGACATATTTGATTGATACAAAAGCCTATATGTCATTGGTCTAAGTTTGAAAGCCTTTAGGTCATAGTTAAAATTTACAGTCATTGTGCTTATGTCATACCTAGGCCATGGTAAAGTTTGATACGGGTGTTCCGGCCCATGTGATAACTAGCCATATCACTTTTCTAACGGTTATCACACGGGCTTCCAAATGTTTCATAGAATAATTCATAGTTACGTGTTTCACATGTGCCGAGTGTGCTGCTTTCGAAAATTCGAATACCGGATGTGCAACTTGATGTTGTTACAATGTCTTGTTTAGGGACACCAAATTTTGGCACAATTTGCATAGGAATGAGTGTTTTCTAGGGTGGGTATGACATATATTGGATATGAAGTTTGTAGGTCTTAAAGAGTGCAAAAGTTATAATTTTTTAGTTGCTTGTAGATAATCTAGTAGTCTGATACTGATTACATGTTCCCTTGCCTACAGGGTGCTGGCAGTTCCACAGTTTATCAGGGTAACACCACAAACGACCCTGCTCTCTTCAGCTTCCACAGGCACAGGAGAAAGAAGGTGAGCAAAGGATTCAGTCTAGCAGACAAAAGTAGTCATGATAAACCACAAAATTATGAGGTTGAACCAAAGGATGTGAAACATTCTGTTTCCTTGAGACTTTTGCATTTATTTTGCCTTCTTTAACATGTATTCTTCAAGCTGTACATTGTTTTGAATAGATAATCTTCAAAGTAATTATTTATTAATTATTTTTTAAAGTTTTCTATAACTTTATCCTATAATTTCCTTACATGTGTATTGGTGCTATTGTGAGCAAAAAAATGTCATAATTTGCCTTTTTTTAAACTTCAAGAAGAAATCAGCATCTTACTGATAGGTAGATTTTTAAGGAATAAAATAAACTGGGTAGATTTTGCATATTAAATCTTCATATTGCTTTCAGAGGAACTTTTCCTCTCACAGTGTTAAAATCTGTTCACCTTTTGTCCCCCTAGTCGTGGACAATGCTCCTCTGCCACTCTGCCAGAAAGAGAGAAACCCATAATGTGGTAGAACGTCACAGACTTTTAACTAACACATTAACAATCTGTCTTTCTCTGAGTTTGTGCTTGTTTGATGCTGCGTGTGCCTCTCATTTTTAATTATTATAACTTGTTTGGTACCCTACCTGTCTCTGAGTTTTAGCTCGTTTGATGCCTCTTGGTTTGGTTTTGCTTGACCCTCTGCGTGTGTTTGTGTGAATGTGTGGCACTGTACTCAATACCCTTCAAGTTGATTCTTGTTAAAGACTGCTCCACAGCTGCCCCAAAGTTGTGACATTAACACAGAATAGTTTATAACCTTAAAGCGGCATTATGTAACATTAGGACAATACAAAGTAAGTTGAAACAACCCTACTTGATTTACCATTCAGGAAGAGAAGGTGCCAAAATATGACACCTTATGAGTGTGTTTTAAAGTTGAAAACACAGCTGTCAGCAATGTTTGTTTGAATAATGGTAGTTTTTGGTGGTGCCACAAACTGAGTGCACCTCATATGGGTTGTTTTAGTGCCAACCATAAATATCAGAAATGTGAGATAATTGCACAATATGTTGAAAAGCGAAGTAAATTACAAATCACACCAAGATTTTTTCAATTAAAATATGTCAATTTTTGGTGCAAAAATGTTACATAATGCCCCTTTAATGTAATAGTGTACTATGCTGGATTTTTAACCCTTCATAAACTACTTCTTACCACCCTTGTCTTGCCTTCACCCAACCAACCTCCTATCAAAAGATGGGAAGTTTAGCATGTGCCTGTACATGTGTAGAGAACGCAGAAAAGAGAATACGGCCGGTAAGAATAGTCAAGCTGAAAGCTTTCCGCTGCATGTTTTAGCAACAATAAGTGCAAATATGTGGCAATATTGGGAGCTATGCTGCATACATGGTGGATGGTGATTGGTAACAAATACATTATCATATTCTCTTCTCTACAATTATCATAGCCAACCTGTTTCTTTGGTAGGAATCTAAGGCTGGGAAAAAGGTTCTTCAGTATGGTGGCATTACTGTAGATCAGCAAAGTCAATCTAAAAGAATATGGGTACAATAAACTAGTGGACCAGGGTAACATTCTTGTTGTGTAAGGTCCTTTTTTATACTAAATCCTTAAAAAAAACTCACATTTCAAGGTTTAAATTTATGACATAAAAACCAATATAAGCCTGGGTGTGTTTTGGTCATTGCCAGGCTTCTTTATTTATTTTGGTGTTGAATTTCAAACCATTTGTTAGATCAAGTGCTGAAATTACTTGTCATGCGCTGTGATAGGGCCGGAGGAATCACGTGATGCACTCACTCTATATAAGGGCAAGCGGATGAAGATATTCTATCAGTAAGCAGTCCAGATCTTCCCCGTTCACCAGACGGCTCAGTGCGTCTCCGGGACCGCCACCCGAAAATGTCGAAGAAACCGCGTCTACCCTCGGGCGGTACGCTATAACTCTCGTTCCAGTGGGATTTTGTGCATTTTGGTTATTTTCGTTGGTAACGTTTTGCTTTCAAGTTTTTCAGAACGTCGATAACGAAGAGTTTGACGGTGAAGTCGGCACCGCCAGGTTTTACTGGGTCCACCACGTGCGGAGCTTTTGCTGATATTTCTGGGCTCTGTGACGGTTTGTTTTATCTTTTCCCAGCCTTCAGGAGATACAGGAGTTTGATACCTCGTTTGCCGCTGTCGTTTTTCTGTTTCACCCCCGGTTTTGCTCGTTTTCAAGGGGACTCAGGTTTGTGACTTCTAGTTTTCAGGATTTGCATCTTTCAGGAATGCGTCACCTGGCAGTCTTTTGTCTACCTTTGTTCGTCTAATTTGTGGCACCTGGTGCCCATTGTTTTCCATTTAGTTAGGTATGCGCTCGGGCGCCACGTGTGGATTTTGTCTGTGTTCTACTTTGTTCGTGTTTTCCGTTTTCAGTCGGACATTTTCCTCCTTCCAGGTTGAATCTTTTTCAGATGCACAGCCCACAGGATTAGAGGAACTTCCCAGATTCGTGACGGAGTACCGTCGGCCGAGGTTTTGGCCATCCTATTGTGCTCGTTTTTGTTCCATGTTTTTTCTAGCACTCGCAAGGCTCTTGAAGAGAGGATGTACGGCACAATTTAGGTTTGGTTTTGGTACTTTCGTTCGTCGTTTTCTACCGTTTTCTACAGGATTTGCGTTAGATATGCGTGGACGCCTGTTTTCAGTGAGAGTAGATTGGAACAGTGAATGAATGGCCTAGGCAGCTCATGTTATTGTGACGTTGTGCACCTTTGAGCGCCGAAGCAGAGTGTTTGTTGTCGGTTAGGGTTCGCTTTTCGTTGCCTGTGTCACTTTTCGTCGACTCGGCGCTCACGGTTCATGTTTTTACAACCAAAAAACAGGTCTCAGCCTTCCAGCCCCCGCACCGGTGGCCCAGATGCAACAAGTTGCTGCCCCAGTCCTGCAAGGCCAGCCGCCCGTAGCGCAGGCCGCCGCCCCAGTCCAGCAAGGACCACCCCAGGCTCCAGTAGCAGCGGCTCCAGTGCATCAAGGACCGCTCCAGGCTCCGGCAGCAGCGGCCCCAGTCCAACAGGGACCGCCCGGCCCCCTGGCTCCGGCAGCAGCGGCTTCAGTCCAACCGGGACGAGAGGACGATGAGCGTTTACATTTCACGCATTTGATTTTCGTTACTCTCGCTCGTTTTATTTCTCATGTTCCTCTTCCTTGCTGTATTTCGTTAGCTTTGTGAATGCCTGGTGAGTTTGAAACAGTGAGTGAACGGCTCGGGGCAGCTCATGTTATCGTGTCGTTGTGCACCTTTGAGCGCCTCGCAGCAGGGTGTCTGAGTTTGTCATTTAGGTTCTCGTTTCATTGCTGAGTCGCTGCTTATCTGGTTGGACACGGTGCTCACGTTTCATGTTTAACTTTCACACAGGCCTCAGCTTTCCAGCCTCGCAGCGACGCGTACGGCTCCAGTCCAGGCGCGGCAGCACCGCAACCAGTCCCAGTCCAGCAGGACCCAGCTCAAGCACCGCAGGGCGCAGCACCAGTCCAGCAGGGGCTACCTCCACCATCGCAGGTCGCTGTCCTGGCCCTACACGCTGCAGCTCTGGCCCTACAGGCTCCAGCTCCAGCCTCAGCGGCTCCCGTACAGCAGTTCACTGCCCCGAGCCATCAGTTATCCACAGGCCTTCAGGATACAGTCGGACCAGCTTCAGCACCTCACCTGTTTAGTCTTTTGGGCATTTACTGTTGTTTTGCTTCTTTGTTTCCATCTCTGGTTTGGCTTGTTGGCGTTTTGAATTATTTTAGTCGCGGGTTGAATGCTAGTATTTATTATTTTTATTGGAGAGTTTATTGGTGTTACTTTTCCCCAGGTACGACATTAAGGTCGCGGGGCGAGTTTATTCCTGACACGTTTCCCCAGGTACGACATTAGGTCGCGGGGCGAGTTAATTGCTGACATGTTTTCCCCAGGTACGACATTAGGTCGCGGGACGGGTTAAATTTCTGACACGTTTCCCCAGGTACGACATTAGGTCGCGGGGCGAGTTTATTTCTGACACGTTTCCCCAGGTACGACATTAAGGTCGCGGGGCGAGTTAATTGCTGACACGTTTCCCCAGGTACGACATTAGGTCGCGGGGCGAGTTAATAGCTGACACGTTTCCCCGGGTACGACATTAGGTCGCGGGGCGAGTTAATTGCTGACACGTTTCCCCGGGTACGACATTTAGGTCGCGGGGCGAATTTATTTTCAGACGAGTTCCCCAGGTACGACTTTTAGGTCGCGGGGCGAGGCGTTTCTCCCAGGCACGACATTTAGGTCGTGGGCAAAGATACGATTTTCCAGAGCAACAAGCCTTGGAGCATATCGATTGGTTTTCGAGCAAACGCCTGCGTACTACACAAAACTGTTGAGAGTCTTGGAGTGGGCTAAAGGATGTTTAATGAAACGACATACTTAGGAGTTTTTGAGCATATGGGAAATGCGCCAGGAATAGGGTGTCGTAATGCGAGGGGAACAAAATGAGGATGGTGAGTAAAGAACAGCAAGAAGAGAAGGAATGCCCAAGAACATTCTCAAGGAGGCACATAAACGGCGTGCATGAGCAAAAGAAGAAAGGATGAAGAAGCCAGCAAAACACGGCATAAGGCTACGAGTCATTTTCACAAAAGGGCAAAAAATTAAGGAAGAAGAAACATGAAAATGGATAATGGGAAGGAGAAATATTAGGAATAAGGGACGGTAACAAAAGGGCCACTTAGGGTACATCGGGAAAAGGAAGGCAGGCAGATCAGCGCGCAGCAAAGGTGGAAGAATAAAGAAACCAGTAAAACAGATCATGGTGTTGCGAGTCATTTTCACAAAAGGTCGAAGAAGGAAAAGAAAATGCGAAGAGTTTGAGGAAGAAGATGAAAATGGGTAATGGGAAATATTGGAGATAGGGGAAGGTGCCAAAGGGATTGCATAAGGTAAGTCAGGAAAAGGAAGGCAGGCAAATAACCGGATGTAGCGATGGCGGAAGACGGCAGTTTCTCCATCACTCATTCCGGAGGACCGATGACTGCGCATGATAAATAGGATACTACTTGTCATGCGCTGTGATAGGGCCGGAGGAATCACGTGATGCACTCACTCTATATAAGGGCAAGCGGATGAAGATATTCTATCAGTAAGCAGTCCAGAGGTTCTCCGTCCGCCAGACGGAGCCTAAAGCGACCCACCCGCCCAACCCTCGACATTTTCGGGTGGCAGTGGGCGTCCGCTAAAGAGCGGCCGCCATGACCTCTATGACACTTTAGGCTCCAGACGGCAGTTTCTCCATCACTCATTCCGGAGGACCGATGACTGCGCATGATAAATAGGATACTGTTTTGCTTCAAGCAGCTTAGGAAGGGAACAAAAATTTCCCAGACCTTTTCGAAAAAAGTGATGAAATCAGTGAATTGAAATTGTATTCCTACCCCATGTAGAAGTCATTGTTTGTAATAAGTCAGGAAAACTTTATTACTCATACAGTATAATGTCCTGTTTTTGTTTTTCTGGGTTGTAGGCTAAGATGCGAATGTTCCGGTCAAAGTGGTCATCTGCCATACCACTGGACACAGTCGGACATGCTGGGGTGGTCACCTGTCGAGACAAGGACAGTGGGAAAGTCTACCAGGTGAATTTTTTGTGATAATAGAATTACATTGATTTTTTGTTCTAATATTATGGTAACACCACATTGCTAAGTAATTAACATTGTCTAAAGTACTTTGCAGGAAATTCCACAAAATTGTGACTTGGTCATTTAAGATATGTGAAGTTCAACCATGCTATACTAGCTAGTAAGTAACATCAAATTTCAATGGTTTTTGTCAACAAAAAAGTTAAGACGTACACTTTACTCTTGTAGGTTTAATTGCTTAAAAGAGATTAAAACCGAAAAGTGCACCTAAACCACTAGGTTTTGACATGCGATAAGAGTTTTTTTCAAACCATATGTAGATCTCTACCAGTATTTGAAAGGGCATAATTGTTCCTCACAAATGTAGGTGTGGCTGGAGATCCAGTTGTCTAAGCTCAAACTGACCAAGATGGTGACCCTACTGCCCTTCTTCATGGTGGTCAACAAGACTGGTGCAGAGGTGACCTTCACTGAGGAAGGTCAGGAGGAGGAATACTGGACTGTCATTCAACCAGAAGAGGTAATTGATTGGTTGATTGATTGATTGGTTCCTTTGATTGATTGATTGATTGATTGATTGATTGGTTCCTTGGATGGATGGATGGATGGATGGATGGATGGATGGATGGATGGATGGATGGATGGATGGATGGATGGATGGATGGATGGATGGATGGATGGATGGATGGATGGATGGATGGATGGATGGATGGATGGATGGATGGATGGATGGATGGATAAATCAATTGAAAATCTTTGTGTACTTTATTATAGGTTTTACCATTGTGGCCTCACTCCGGAGTTCTGAACCTCGTGGTGAGACAGCCAGGTGTGGAGAACAAGGGTGCGGAGATCCCCGTCCTCTCACAGTACTTCCCCATCCACAAGTCTCACACCACAGTTCTCAGGATGTGGAACGGCACGGCGCTCACCGTGAACGTGGCTGGAGGGACAGAGAGCCCCACGACGATCACGTTCACCCCGTTCCAGCCGGGAGATGCGCCGGTCCGAGTGGTGAACTGCTGTCACAATGCCTTTATCAGGTTTCACCAGAAGTAAGTAACATCAACATCCGCGTTTTGATGGCAAAAATTTAAATAGACAAAATGGTCTGTAACTGTAATTGTACCAGGTGAGGAATACTTTGTATCATATGATTTTTGAAAAACATGTACCAGCATTCATAATGCAACAAACTATTATAATAAAAACAGCAGCATTCTATGGGTGTTGCACACATACAGTCAGTTCTGTTAACTACAGTAGAACTTCTGATGACCTCTTTGTTGTATTATTTTGATTGCCAATGAAAAGAAGCAGGAAAAGATCAAATTTTATTCATCAGAAGACTTGTAAACAAGGGTATCCAGGTTCAACCTTCCTAAAGTTGTTTCACCAGTGACCCCTAGCAAGTTTTCATTAATCTGCATCCAAGTACTTGCAAGCAAGAGCAAAATTGTCATCGGCAAGCAATATGTTGTCTAGTGTGTTTGACAATAAGGCATCATGATCAACTGTGCTTTTGACGGATTTAACTGATTTCTCAATGTTCCCTATAGGGGTATGAGCCAGGTTATTGTCCTGACACCCAACCAGTCTGTGCTGTACACATGGGACGATCCTACAGAAGAAAGAACTCTGTGGTGGAACCTCTACAAGAGAGACAAACCTTCATTCCCTGCAAGGATCAATCAGGTAGGACAAAGAATATGTTTGGTAAAACTGGTCTGCTTTTACCCTTTCTCAAAATGTGCAGTCTTGTTGATGATTTACGTAGTGGCACAAAGCCCGAAATACCACCTGCATATGCAGCTTAGTGAAGGTAAAATTGGAGCTGTGTTTGGTGTTTCTGATATCTACCTGCACCTAACCTGCACCAGTCCATGTACTGGGTTTATAGTGTAGGTGTATATGGATATTTGCTGCATGGACTGTTACTACCTATTAATTGAAATTTAAAAGAAATACTGCCAATGGGTTCTAAACAGTTTTTAGTATGATCCATACTTCCCAAATTGTGCAGGTAATATTTGTCTGGTGTAGTAGGTAACTTTCAAAGTTACAGTGCAAATATGTATAAAAAGTATTATTTTCTATTCCTGTGGTAACATGTTTGTTTTAACTGTGTTTGATGTTATTCTAATCGCAGGACAATGCTGGAATAGAGACGGTTGTTTTGCCCGGCACAGAATCCCCCCATGGGGGTAAGAAGAATGGACCAGGCCGAAATAAACAAAAGAGAACCAACATCCACTGGGTGTCATACCTGGACGGGCTGCAGAGGGTGCTGTTCTTCACAGGTGCATGCTGGGAAAATTTTTTGATTTTCATTGATTGAGCAGCAGCTAAGGCTTCCAAAGTAGTGTACATTTTACAAAGGGCTATCCAAGATAGAGATGAAGGCATTATTTTTCATAAGAAATGATACCTCCATGAATATTTTTATTGAGATGTGACTTAGTAAGTCAGTCAGTGAGCTAGTGATTGAAGGAGTAACGTCTAACGTTACTAACATAATTCCGACAAGTCACATAGTATTACGTGTATATCTGCCATTCTGAAAACTACATCAGATTCTAAACAGGTCTCCAAAACAATGTCCACAAGTAAGATGCCCTCTGTGCATACCTGGGGGGTGCTGCACTAGACATCTCTGAAACACACTGTTTTTCAAGGTGGTGGATATATGTAACCTGGCAGATAGATGTTCATGGAGGTGGATAAACCAGAAAATTGAACGACAGTTTTGTTGAACTTATTATATATATATATATAATAACTGTTTACAGAGGATGCTAGCCTTGCCCAGGACGTACGGGAGGCCTCAGGAGAAAAGACATCGCTGGAAGCCTTCTTGTCCCTGGAGGGGCTGGGGGTGTCACTTGTAAGCAGCCTCTACACAGAGATAGCCTACTTGAGGTACAGTATACTCCTTATATTGTCTGTTCATCTGAGTGGCGAATAGGTAAACATGAGAGATTTACACAGTAGGAAACTATCAGAGTGAGAAATGATTAAGCACTGTCCCTGGTGCTGAAAGTTGTGCTTCTCTTGTTTTAGGAATGATTCCATTGTTTAAGAAGCTATAATTGCACAAAGCACATTACATGATATGTGTTTCAATAAATACATGATTTGGGTGTATTACATATCATAAAGAATCCCATTGCTGTAACCTACTTCTTGCTGCCTAGCCCTGTAACCAATAGACAATTGGTAACCAAATGGCTACTTTAGTTTGATAAATGTTAAAATGCTGTCTACATGTACATTGTAGATACTTGTATCCAGTTAACTGGATCCTTTTGAAATGGACTCACATTTATAGATTCTTTGTTTTTTATAACCCTATAGTATCACCAGCACTCCACCACTCTGGGAGGTCAACTCCAAAGGGGACAGTTGGAAGATGTTGAAACCAGAGGTTGCGACGTTCTTGGAGGACCAGTTTCGACACGGGCATCCAGAGGCGGTCATCCCGGACAAGGTCAAGGTGGACTTCCAGACCATGCGAATGGTCAAACCTACACCTGGAGGCCTTCGGAGAACGTACCAGCCGGGACTGTGGTTTCAGTATCGCAGCTCGGACCACCATACAGGCAAGATGGCGGCAACTTCTGACTTTGCTTCACCAACAGTCTACAGTCATTTTACATTACAAGATTACTCCATTGAAAATGTTGCTATCATTGAATATGAACTTTTTACCATTTTGAAGAATAATTGATACTTATTAGATAGATAGATTGTCAGATAGATATATATAATATATTTCTTTATGAACAATACAAAATGAATATGAAAAATTATCAATTTTGTACTGTCTTGGTTGTGATACCAACTGTAACTCATTTTAGGCCATAGAAAACAGAAATTGTCACATCTACATATTGTGTTTCTTATCTGATTCCTTACCCTAGCATCCCAACACTTTGAGAGGTCAATTTCAAATGTGACAGTTAAAAGATTTTGAAACTAGAGGTTGCAACAACTAAGACTCCTGGACCAATAGCTATGCCATCCTGCCCCCCTCCCCCTCTATAGGTTAACATGTATCATTTTCTGTTCTGTAGGAATGCATGCCAGACTGCAGAGGCTCCAGTTGGATAACCAGCTGCAGACAGCTGTGTTCCCCACGGTGCTGTACCCCGCCCCCCTGCCCAGGAAGGTGCTGAAGAAGATGGGACCACGACCCTTCATCGAGCTGGCACTAATGAGAAGACAGGTGTGGTGGTGAAGTGGTTTTATATGATGACATTAACCCTCCCCTTGCTGATGTTTACAGCTGCTGCAGCAAATTTAGTGCATTGCTTAGCAGTAATGAGGTTAAGGGCCACTATTAGATTCTGTTTCATGGAAGGTTTTGTATTGTCCCCTCTGAAAACTTGAAAGCCAAATCTTCACATCATATGACTTTGCTATATATTTCTAACAGATGATGGCCTTTGATATTCCGTCCATGTGACATGTACTGTATGGCTTCTGCCCAACTGCCCGTACATATACATCATGTCATTGAGTGTTTGAAAAAAATGATACACCAATTTTCTTTGTCTGCTTATTTGCCAATTGGCTGTGCCAAACATCTGTAAAAAAAGTCTTGCCTACAGATAAAGCTTTAACTTGATACAATTCATTTTGTTTGTTTGTTTGTTTGTTTCGCTTAGGTCCCAGAACAACACTCCGACACCATCAAGTACTGCAAGCTGCTACTGCAGCAGTTTTCTGTCCGAGTGGACAAAGGTTTCCTGCTGACTGTTGCCGATTTCTTCACCACGCACATGGAGGAGGAAGAAGAGAGCGCAAAGCTCCAGTCTGACTACGGGAAGATCAACCTCACGCTCCGAGACACGGTCGCGGCCCTCGCCACATCCGGTTCCGACAAGATCTATCTGGAATACTTCCACTTCTCGCCCGTCAAGCTCTTCATCAGTTTCAGTCTGAGCGGAGAGCCGCACCTCACGCACGAACAAAAGGACACAGTCACGAAGGACGTGGTGGATTTCTTCCTGGGCACCGTTGGAACGACCTTGACAAGTCTGAAGGACGTAGAGATGAAGCTGGCGTACTTTGAGAGACGAGGGGTGATGCTGACCCAGACACAGCTGATCCAAGAGGTGCAGAGTCACTACACAGGACAGGTAAAGCAGCACAAAGCTAAATGTGGTCATATTTTGTCAGTCACCAAGTTTTGTCCTGACTCAACAAGTGAGTCTTCAGCTGTCTGTACTACAGCCTTTAGCAAGGGAAAATGACTCACCCAGGAAATGTGCCCTTACACATGTGATATCAAGAGTTACTCAAAAGTGTCACAGTGTTAACTCAAAACAACATTTTAGACAATAATGCAATAACTGATCAGAATTGACTTGATCTTTTTTATCAAAACAACATAGTACACTTATTTTCTCTGCTATTTTTGATGACTGTGATGGTCACAGACGTGTTAATAGTAGGCCCCATTATTTCTTTCATCGCACTATTTCAGAAACAGAGATGGTTTCAGATTCATTAAAGATCCTTACAGAGAATGCTTTGAATTAGTTTTAGTATTTATGTCAGAGCAAAAGCAACTGTTAAGTCAAATATAAAAATTGTTGCTAACTTGTAGATTACTGTTGACAATTGTAGGCCATCCAACAGTCTTATGTGCTCCTACTTGGTCTGGATGTGATTGGAAATCCGTACGGACTCGTCACCAAGATTGGGAAAGGCCTTGGAGATCTTTTCTATGAACCATATCAGGTTTGTGACAATTTTTAAGAACAAACGTTGTACAACATGTAAGAACATTTTGTGTCCCTAGTGATGGACATGCTGTCATGCTAAGAATGCTGTCTCTAGTACCACTGGTGCTGTCCCTAGTGCTGAACATGCTATCCTCATACAAAGGTTATGTGCAATGGTGCTGTCCTTAGTGCTGAACCTGCTATATTTATGAAGATGCTATCTCTAGAGGCAAAGGTACTGTCCTTAGTGCTGAACCTGCTTTATTAATGTAAAGATGCTGTCTCTAATGATAAGGGTGCTGTCTTTACTACTGAACCTGCTATATTTATGCAAAAGATGCTGGCTGTAGTGCCAAGCTTGCTGTCCTTAGTGCTGAACATGCTATCCTCATAGATACTGTGCCAACATTGTTGTCCCAAGTGCTGTTTCTTTTGTTATCTGTATTACATTTCAATGGTTGAAACACTTTTTTGTTTACTTTTTCCACCAGGGTGCTATTGAGGGACCAGAGCAGTTTGCAGAGGGTGTGGCCAGAGGTGTGCAAAGCCTGCTGGGACATGCTGTAGGTGGAACAGCAGGAGCGCTGTCCAGTATTACAGGTGAAGAGAACTTTATGACAGCTGTTGCCTCTGCCAAGGAGGTTATTTTTTCACAAGCACTGTTTGTACTGGATAACTTAAAATGTTCATGCTGATATTTTCAAGACTTTTTGTTAGTGGGTATGCTTTATTCAAAGGAGAGATTACTATAGTTTGGGACGAATCTGGATTAAGTTTCAAACATGGGAGTAGTTTTGTCTCTATGAAATGCAAAAGTTAGGGTGTTTGTGGGACTAAATCCTTTACCATGCATTGGGACATAGCAAAGATGTGTGATGCCCAAGATCAATGTCGGTTCTTAATTTACATTGAGTAGTTTTGGATGTTGAGGCAGCCTTGTCTAGATGTTAGTCAAACCAACTATTTTCTGAGATAACAGTTACTCAAGCAACTGGGTAGAGTTATCAATTGAAAATATATCCAGTTACTGGAGTACCAGTTACTGTTATCTCAGTACCTGGATGTCTAACCTTCATCAACATATATACAATATATATATTAACCATTAATGTGTAACTTGATACGTAGGGAGTGTAGGGAAGGCGTTCTCCCTCCTGTCCATGGATGAAGACTACAGCACCAGGAGGAGACAGCGTATGCAGCAGCAGCCCAGCGACATGCCATCAAGTCTGCTGCTGGCAGGACAGAGCTTCATCATGGGCATAGTTATGGGCATATCAGGTTAGTGAGGCATGCAGCATGGTTCAGATTGGCATGGTGTTATAAAGTGAGCTGCTATAAGTTAGTAGTATGGTTAGCACCAATCTGAATCATGATGTTGTGGAGGACAACTAGGTGGGCATTGCTATTGGTCTCCCATTTCCACACACAAGTGCATTGAATCTGTTTTTTAATTGAAGAAACAAAACTAGCTTTCCTGGTTGACCTGTTTTGTTCCTCTCCATAGGTGTGGTGTTGCAGCCAGTCAAGGGGGCCCAGCAGGAGGGGGTAGAGGGGTTCTTCAAGGGGATCGGCAAGGGACTCCTGGGGCTCTTCTCCCGCCCTGTCGCTGGGGTGTTTGACATGGTGAGTTTTACTCATTTTTGCACAATACTCTCATAGTAGTGCTTTCAAATTGGCTTTACTGTTCTGTTTGTTTATGAAAACCTACCTGTTCATTTTGCCCTAGTGTGATCATGAGAATATTAAAAAGAAGCAACCAGGGATAGGAGACTCTTCCACATTTACCTAGGTTGGAAATACACACATACATGTAACTCTAAAAACAATCAAATTGTCAAATTTCTGACCTTTGTAATTAACAACTATATAGCCCATTCACATTGATTGACAGCGGGAGGAAGAATGACAGGAGGTCAAAAGGATAGACTCAGGAAATGGGGTGAACAAGAAGGTCATGGACATGTCACATGAGCCAGCAGATATTAGTGGTTGACATGGGGGAATTCAGGAAGGCGACGATTGCACACTTCCCAGGAGTCTGAAATCTCTGATTTCTTGTTTTAGTTGCAATAATATGACTACATTGTTTTGTTTCCAGGTGAGCATGTCGTTTGACGCAGTGCGCCGGTCGGCGGAGGTCGGCCATATTGTCGTGCACAGACAGCGGGTACCGAGATTCATCAACCCTGAGAGTGGACTGACTCCGTACTCAGCCTACCAAGCCGTGGGGAACACCCTCCTACTGGTGTGTACCATATTCTAAAAATTCTAGTAGGTCACACTGACTATGATTATATGGATGACATAAACATGCGTATCAAATTTTGTCCATTCCCCAAAAAAGGACTTGACTTTGAAGGATGACAGAGATCGAAAGGTAAAGAAGAAGATGCCAGAGGAAGGGAAGCAGGGCTCGAATTTTCATTTGTTAAACCTTTCTCACCACCTAGATGTCATAATTAAGACAACTTTTTTCCCAATTTTTTTTTCACACACTTGCATCAGTTTTGTGGTGCTCAGAGGATGTCATCCATATATCAATCAAACCAATATGGCTTTACATTGTATAGTACATACACTCAGATTCCTAACAAGAATTTCAAATTATAATGCAATGTAAAACATAGTTTAAGGTGTCACCATTGAGCGCATACCAGAAAACACAATTGTTCTTATTGTATAATTATATATATTTTTTACTACATTGACAATCTCACTAATAAATGGTTTGTGCACTTTGACTCTTCATCTAGAACATTGAGAGGGGGAAGTATGCAGAGACTGACATGTACGTGGCTCACGCTGCTGTGAACACAGAACAAGATGAACAGATGTTACTGATCACAGACCAGCGCATCCTACTGGTGGACAAGTAAGTGATGACATCTTATGTATATGATGACCTCAATACAACATGGATGAATTGGTGAAGTGGTGAAATACATGTACTGTTTTACATGTTTTATTACTGCAGCTGTAGGTTTATCCATGCTGTAAACTATGATCCAGGAATGTCATCAAGCATATTACAATTGTTTTAACATGTGGCTAACACTTTTAAAGACATGTTGACAAAGGAGAAACATTCTTAAAAGATTCAATAATTGTATAATACAGGCCTAAAGTTTTGTCCTTCTGTTATAATGGGTTAGAGAATAACCTCATGTAAGCTATTATATATACTGAATTAATCATTGTATCATTCATTGCTAGAACAGTGACATACTTCTTGAAGTATCACATTGACAATTTTATGGCAATGTTCTATCAGGTGCTTCTGGTTCTCTGGGTGGGATGTGGAGTGGGTCGTTCCACTTGAGCACATCGTAGGGGTGCCAACCAAGGCTGATGGCAAACTGTCCTTCCAACACAAGGTATCATAATATAGCAGAATGCAATTCAACTGGTAGAAATCAAAATTTTTTGCAAGCATCTTGTCGTATAACCATTATAAACATTAGTTTTTGGCAGCACCTCAGGAGTGGAGCCATTGAATTTACCTTTGCCTTCAGTCTCCTTATTATAAGGTTAACCATGCCTGTCTACCCCCAACAGGAGGAAGAAGAAACACCAAACCTGTTCACGGCTATTGACAAGGAGGTGGATGTAAAGGATCAGCAAGTGTTAAAGGTAATTTTCTTATTTTTTCATTATTGTAACTTTTTTAGTTTATACGGAACACTGTGTTTGGTACTAAATTCAAATTCATAAAGTCTTCAAAAGTTCTCAAAATTTTCCAAACTTCATGGGCACATTGGCTCTTTATTTAAATTGTTACTTGCTGTTACAGTTGATTTTCATGTTATTTGGAAGAGAATGCTTCCTATATACAGTAATTATACTTTTACGTGATATATCTTCTACACTAAGAGGCTAGAAGAGGAAGAAAATATACTAGTAAGCAATTCAACTTCAATTTAATTATTAGATTAAGTAATGTACTATGTAAATTTCCTTGTAATTGTAATTTGCCACATTTCAGAAAATTGTTTTTCTCAATTATTTGCAGTGGCTCTACTCCCATCTAGAGCAGGCATTGGATGATGTCAGAGGAACCTGAGCACAGAAGATGTGATGTCATCACTTAGGGAGCAAAACAATCCAAGAGCTATGATCAAAGAGTTCAACAACAAAGGCTGCACTTCTAGTCAATATTACGTGATTGGTATATCATAACTTATGTACCTCAGTATAATTGGATCCGGATGTACGTAAAAGATAATCAAGACAAAAACTATTATTAGTATTCAAGAAAAAAAAGATATATATTGTGTGAAGTATAAGTACTATAATAACTAACATATCGTCCTATATTGCCTGTTTATGGTGACTGTGATATTAAGGACTATGTGAACTGAGAAAAAAATTGGCTAGTTAGTCATAAGCTATGCAGCTAAAGTAGCACTTTCTTCATTTGGTAATGGTAATTGCTACTGTTGTCAATAGGGCAGTACTTTGAGCAACACTAGCTATAGGCAGAGGCTTGCTCTGGGGTGTATTTAGCCAAGAAAGGTGTTCCACAAGGTATTATTTTGGGCCCTTTTCATTTGATTCAGTTACCATGATGACTTTCAAGTCATTACAGACCAATACTTTTTTGTATATAACGAAATAATGCCAGCTTGGACGATACATACATTATTGACTGTCTTATGAATTAGTATACATGTAACTATAATTTACCCACTTCAAAAGTTACAGACTTGAAGGAGTAGTGAGTTATGTGACTGTAAAACTAATGCCTAAGGGCAGAGAAACCATATTCACTATTACTGGACTTCAAGGATCAGTTCACCGAATCAACTCCACGTGTTTGCCAAAAGTACTCGAAAAGTCTTTGCTATTTTGTTGTGCAATTGTAAGAAATACAGATAAATCATTTATCAAAGAATTCTTTTGCCAAATGTGGGCTTCCTATTCGAGCAGATCAGATGATATGGTTGCATTATTATTATCAGGGCTTGAAATAATTTTTTCTGTTATATACAAAATTGCATGTTGTCAGTAATTTTACCTGCAATTTTGAGCCTTTTTTTGCAATCTAGATTTTTTTTTTTGCAAATTGTAAATTTGCAGGTATGTTTTTCAAGCCTTGATTACAAGTGATATCTTTAAACTAGCCTGGATGAAAGTGTATTTGGCATGGATTAGGAAATGTTGTTATTAAGCCTATAAAACAAAAGTTACCAGAGGACATTTCAGTATTTATGTAACAGAGTACGGGTCTGGGCAAACTCGGTGAGCCGTCTTGCTGCTACTTCATGTAATACTTCTCCAAAGCTACAGTGTTGCAACACGTCTGCAGAAATATTATCTTGAAAGCTCATCCGTGTTAGTATACGTAGAAGTCATCATGAAGCAAGTTTAAACTGTTTAAATTTCCAACTCAAGCAATTGAACGTATACCCAAATTTTCGACTGTACGACTCCGGTCTTTGTCAAGAAATGAGAAATCTACCGCTTCTGTGACGTCACGTTAGGCAGATGACACACGTGACTCGGTGGATCATAGGTTCGAGAAAGTCTGTGGCGCTCCCCCCCCCCTCTTTGTACATTTAATACCTCGTGCAAAGAAGTCTGGCCCCGTTTCCAAGATATTTACTTTCAAATTGTCCAATGAGACCAATGTATGCATCCTCAACAAAGACGAGGGGCGCAAGAGACTTTCTGCATCCTATGATCCACCGCTAACCGAGTCACATGTGTCATCTGCATAACGTGACATCACAGAAGCATTCGATCACTCATTCCTTGACAAAGACTCGAGTTGCACAGTCGAAAATTTGGGTACTAGGTACAATGTCTTGTGTTGGAAATTAGTTGAATATATCTGCTGAAATATCTGTGAAATACTAACAGGGTATATACATGCAGTGTGTGATGAATAAAACCCTTCTGTAAAAGACAACTTGTATTTTTACCTTCTCCAAGAAGGTTATGTTTTCCGTAGCATTTGTGTGTATGTATGCGTATATAATTTTATGTGTGTGTATGTGGTTAAGCACGATAACTCAATAAGCTTTAGATGGATTGTCATGAAACTTGGTAGGTTGGTAGGTCTTGATGAGACCATGATTTTTATTACCTCCATGATGAGACCTAGAAATGATTAGATTTGGGCCCCCTGCCGGCTTTCCTTGGTACTGCAGCAGAACCTCCAGAGCAGAGCTGACACCTTCCTCCTGCTGGGGGGGGGGGGGACTGTACGGAATTTCTAGTCGCTGACATTTTACAGGTATAAAACATCTGGTCTTGTTTGAACACGAAAAATGTAAAAATAAAGAATACTGTAAAATAGTACGGTAAAATCATGACAGTTTACCAAGTAATTAATATACTCAGCCTTGATTATGTTCATCTGTGCTGCGTTAATGTCCGTAATTAGATTACCAGCTTCATATTAATTAGAACAGGAGGGCTTTTCACACCTGTGCTACCTCTGTAGTTGAAACACGGTAACTCGTGAATACTTATAAATGGATTGTCTTGATATTTGGTAGGTGGGTAGGTTTGGATAAGACCGAAATGATTATATATTGGCCCCCTGGCCGCTTGTTACGGTACTGCAGCGGAACTCCCGGTTTTCATATCTCATGATTTAGACATGCTAGGTTCACAAATTTTGGATGGTAGATAGCTCTTGTGATCGGGAAGAAGTGACGTGAGGTGGAACTCTAGTTTCTCATGCATAAATTACAATTTATTTACAATACATTGTTTGAGTCTTGTACACACACTGGGTTATACCTAGCCTTCAAAAGGTTGTAAAATACAAAGGACTTTGGAAAGCAATTTCTATTGTTGCCGATGTTGAACCTTTAAAAGAACTTGTAGTTGTAGATACATGTAGTTCTGACTACAAAATTTGCTCAACCTTGCACATTAACTGTCATTAACCACACAATAAGTTAAAACAAATAAATTCATCTATCCTAAAAACATGTCTTCAGTTATCATACATCACACTATAGAATAACATCACAACTTAAAAACATTATATACATGTATACATACATGTCTATAACCTACAAACTCCTATATGTGGTAAGTGGCTAAGGGAAAATTTTGAAGAATCTACAATCTGAGGGACTTGAGACCACAATGACTCCAGTGACTCGAGTAAACATGCAGGTATACTAGGTTAAACACTGTCCAGTCAACTACTATCCCTCTCCATGCTGTGGGGTTAGCTATGTAACAAAACTTGCCAAGATTGGCATGGGGAAAAGATGAAAAGATGAAAAATTCTGTACCTCAATACCTAGAATTTTGAAAAACACCAATCATTATCTATAATGGTACACATTATTTTCTCTGGCTATCATTTTTCATAAAATGTGATGCAACAACTACTGTCTGAGTTTGCAAGCTTTAACAATATAGATCTCATATCTACACAGTGACACACAATCATAACTGCTATTATCATTGATAATAAATAAATCCAGTTCGCCTATAATAGTGTTTTGATAGCTAATACGTTTACCTACATCACACTAGAGATTAACACAGTCATCACTCCATATTATTAAGTAGTGGTTTGGAAGGCCTGTGTGTACCAGTCTGGTAGAAAACTGTACGCCGACTCCCTGTGTACAGTGTGGGTTACAGGACAGTTTGGTCTCCAGGTAAACAAGTAAACAAGCCTGGAAAAAGAACACAATTATGATATATTGATAAGGAATAGCCAATAATTGACTTCAAACTTTTTAACCCTCCCAGTGTCATAGGCCAGTTTTAAAGCGTAGTTCTAATATTCCCTGACACTTCAAGGGTTAAATTCTAAGTATAGAATTTTAGGAATTTTAGTTTACCTGAGTAGACTTCTGATACATAAAAATGTACATACATGCAGTGGCTGTCAACACATACATGTAACTGTACAGCAAACTGTAATACAAAATGAGCTAATTTTCAGCAAAAGTGACAATGAATATTCGAGGTACTCAAGATATAAGAAAGTCCTGACCTGCAGTTATCTTCTTGCACAACTTTCTTAATGTGCGAAAGGAACTGGTCACAGAAGTTGACGCACACAGAAGGGTTCCATGTGTGAGAGTCAGCCTGGATTAAAACAATTGTCAATCATTAGCTCTCAATGCAACACTAAGTAGCTCAATGTAAGAATCTATGTAACAGTTACTGTGTATGTAAGAAGATGTAAGATATATCTGAAGCCCTGATTGGATGTCACCTAGACCTTCAGTTGATGATGTTAGATATCTCAAGCCCTGATTGGATATCTCTTACCATAATGATGTTAGATATCTCAAGCTCTGATTGGATATTACCTACCATGATGATGTCATATATCTCAAGCTCTGATTGGATATCACCGACCTTCAAGTTGATGATGTTATATATCTCTAGCTCTGATTGGATACCACCGACCTTCAAGTTGAGTATGTTATATATATCTCAAACTCTGATTGGATATCACCGACCTTCAAGTTGATGATGTTATATATCTCAAGCTCTGATTGGATATCACCGACCTTCAAGTTGATGATGTTATATATCTCAAGCCCTGATTGGATACCACCTACCTTGATGATGTTCGGTATCTCCATGGTCTTGAAGGTTTCCAGAAAATGGACGGCTCCGTTATCGTCACGGAAACCACAGACAATTCTGGGCACGCCCGGAAGGAAGGACTGCGCCCACCACTTCAGCAGCTTATATCTAAACAACAAATCAACAAAGGTAAGCAATCAACAATAAACAACAGCCATAGATATAAACATTGTTACTGAATCTTTTTAATAAAAAAGTTATGAAAAGTGATTATTCCTTGTTATAATTTTAGCAATAAACTAATGTCAAATAACTGAATGTCATATACATTTAGTTCTTGTCAAAATTTTTATTGAAAATCATAGTTGTAAGTTCTGTGGTTTCCCCATTTAGCTGTTTATTTGGAAGAAGAGACCCCACATAAATATATCAATTAATGTGGCCCTGAATACTGTTCTACAACATCCATGAAATATTAGCACCTTCTGAAGTTCCTTTGCTGATTGGGTTTGAGCATCTCCCGACTGGTCTTCAGTTCGATGTAGCACTGCGGCGCCCTCATGTGGTTGTCAGCTAACCTGCAGTCCACCTCCCCAGAGAAGACCAGTGAGTGTGTGTTGAGTCGTGTTCGGATGACCGTGCAGAAGGCTTCGTTTGTGTTGACAGGGTCGGAGGTCTCTGGTTTCCCGTGTGGCTCAGCTGGGTGGTTTGAAAATAGCAACGTTAATAAAATGTACACGTAAAGGCTAAGCAAAGATATGTCAGACTCTTGTTTATGCGACTGTCATATCACTTGTCATGTTTAAACATATTGTTTTTGCTCTGTTTCTTTTTCTTCCCCTTCTTCCATTCCAAAACACATGGAAGAAGGGGCAGAAACAGAACAAAAACAACATGTTTAAACATAACAAGTGATATAACAGTGGCATTAACAAGATTCTATCTAAGATATCAGATGGCTGTCACCAGCGTAACTTGTGCTGTAGCAGACATCCTGTGGTGTTGGATAACATTATGTAGCAAGTGGCAGAACAGAGTTGGAGGGGCTGGTAAGAATAAACAAAGCTGCAGTAGTTTGTTATGCTAGATCATGTAAAGGTAAACATCATGCATTTGCTTTGCGAATGTTACCTTTCTGGTTAATGCTAACTTCATCCTAGTGAACTAAAACACTGGAACACACATATAGTAAGTACAGTGACTATGAATGGACAAATGAATGAACAATAAGTACTAGTCCTTTACCTGCTGTGAGATACTGTTCAAACTTGTATCCCCAGTACGTCATCTGGCGCTGTCTGTCTGCCATGTTGACTCTCCGGTCCCGCTGCTCTGGTGTCTCCACCTCGCTGATGTACCAGGTGCTGTTGAACTTTGACACGGCCATCGTCCAGCCGTCCTGGTTCTCATACGGCGTACAGAGGATCTTGGTGAAGTGTCCTCGCCATGCGATGAAGTCTGTGTGTAGCTGGCTGTCACTGAGAACAAAAGAAATTAGTTTTTGTATGTGTTAGTGACTGTGCAAACATTGTAAGTTTTTCCGTTTTCTTGCATTCTTCACAGTAGCATCATTGAAGACAACAGAAAACTTTAAGTAGAACCTTTCTAAACATTTCAACTTTTTGCATGAAATGAAATGCAAAGAAACATTGTAGTGCAGGTAAAACTTTAATTTTGAATGTTGCCTGGACCAGGGGAAAATGCAGAAAAATATATATCAAGCCCTTGGAACAGCTCCTTACAACAGAAAGAAAGTTACTGTACCCCTCTGCATGTTCTGCTCCAGTTTCTTGTTCACCAGTCTCTGAGCTGGAAGAAATTGATCTTCTGGCGAGTACAAATTTCCGTCTGTTCTTTAGGATCCACCTTGAAACGAGAGATAATACAACTGTTCATGCAAGTGTTACAAACATGTCATTACTGTGTGGATCATTTGATGAACAAAGTTTTATGTTCATCTTAGTAATCTAATTGACAATTATATGATGCAGAAGCTTGTCTCATCAGGCATGACTGTTTCAAGGAGTAACTTTGGGAGAAGGGATGCCATTTTCAAGCTCTTTTCGAGTGACCTTGAAGTGGCCTCAAATTTTGTTGTGTCCAAGACGTTAAGAAAGGAAATGACACCTGGACTATAGACATACCTTAAAATGTGATCTAGATGTTCTTTTTCATCTTCATCTCTTTTAATCAAGGTGTCGTAACCCTCTGTCAGGTCAAAGTTGACATGTTTAGGATCAGGAGGGACAACATAATACCTGTGGAAAAACAAAAATATGTAAATAGATTATGATTTATATACTAGTAATGTTACATACAGAATATGTTCAGGAACACTGTGAAAAATGTTTCTGGGCTTGCTTGGCTAGCAACATACTAGTAAGTCTCGGGGCCATCATTTTATCCTTGTTTACATCTGCTTCAGAAAGCCAAATTGTGAATTCACAAAATTATAGCTGTCGGTCAAATTTGTATAGACTCATAATCGAAGACAACATATAGACACTGCAATAAGGAAATTTAGCAATTTAAATTGACTTAAAATTCTACAAAGAGTCAATGTCATTGAGATCTTCTAATGGAAGAATATCTAGATGGTACATATTTGATATATATATTCTACCTACCGAAGTTTGCGCCCGTCGTTGTGAAAGTCTCGCGCGGCGTCGAGTGAGAAAACGCCCACCTCGGACGGCTGTCTGTAGTTGGGAAAAGGGAGATCAAATCTCGATATCGGGTAAACATCAAACGCGACTCTTCCTCCGCTGAAATCTTCTACCCGTTTTAGGTCGTATCTCGGTTTCTTCTGGCTCGTTTCTGTATCCTCTATCCGTCTTTTAAGACCCGAGGAAGATGTCATGTTTACGTCTTGGGTTCGAAACCCGGAAGTGGTGGCCTCGGGGGAGATGGCGCAAAGAGTAGTGGGAAATTTCTCCGTCTTGACCAATCAGAGTGCGAGATTTGAGTTGACCTTTTGTGACCCAAAATGGCGCTGTCGTGTTGATGTTTTTGCCAGCAAATCGATCAATATTAATATTGAACAGCTGTTAACGTTAGCGGGCTGAATAAACGTCGGGGATCGGCAGAAATAGAATGAGTACGTTGCGTAAAGGGTTGACAAGCCAATGTCCTGTCGGCTTTGTTCAAGAGTCTAGCACACAATTGTAGTAAGTTGTACAGTTTCTTCCTGTTGTAGACTTAGTAGTAACGTTAGAGGTAAACTTTCGACTGTTGCTGAAAATATGAAGTAAGTGATGTTGCAATTTACTTAACGTTATATTTGATGGCTACAGTATGATGGCCACAGTACGAGCTCATTTCTCAGCTCTTTTTTTCAGCAGTATGCATTTATCATTCAGTTTATATGCAACTAAGCTTGAATTTTATTTTAAAATGTGATTTTAATTTCTTTTCAACTCTACAAAGTGAAAGTCGTGGAATATCGAAAACCCTAGATAACTGATTTTATTTTGTACCAATTTGTAACTAATTTGACAAATCTTCCAAATGTCTTCATGTTTGTAATAGAAGTATGCTGAAATGTATAGGAATTAATACATAGGAAATTAAATCACTGTTACTAGACTGTTACTCATATTTCCAAACAACAACTATACTTATAAGTACTTCCTTCTTTCCAGATGATGAGCAAGCGCAAAGCCCTAATGCCTGATGTGTTCAAGCGGCGTAAGCGGGTTTGTGTAGGGGGCCTTGTGAGACCCACCCCTTCCAGTCCACAGTGGGGTTCGGACAGCGAAGAGAACCTCAGCGAGGCCGCGCCCAGCGACACGAAAGCCGCCATGATGTACCTGTGCTCGCTGTTCCCCAAGCAGACGTACGAGGGGAGGATTCCTCCAATCATCATGAAGCACCAGCTCTACAGCGTGGTGAAGAATAAGACTCTGGTCGACAGGCAACTGGTGCGTCTCCTCTGTTACAAAATCCTATTTTGTTTTACCCTTCGTCAATGGGGGCCGCCATTTTTGTTTGTGACATCATTGGTTGGCGGTGTCACAAACAAAAATGGCAGTCCAAGTGGTGAAGAATGAATAAGACTCTGGTCAACAGGCATCTCCTCTAATGCAAAAAACCTGTTTTGTTTTATACTCGGTCAATAGGAACCGCCATTTTTGTTGTGACATCATCGGTCGGCCATCTTGTTTGTTGTTGTTGCCATGATACAAACACATTACCTGCTAGTGGATAAGTTCTCAGTCAGGCCACACCAATTTATTTCCTTGGTTCTCTAAGTAATTTAAAAGTAAAAGTCTATAGCTAGCAAGAGGACAAAAGATGAAAACAGTCTCTTGGCTGGGAGGAAAACTTAAATAAATCTCAGACTATGTTCACACCTGACACTTAGCATAATGCCTACCTAGGTACAGACTTACCCCTCTGAGACTATGTTTTCATCTTGATCTCCAAGATCTGAACCTGAGAACAACAAAAAATCAAATTGTTCCATGGCCTAGTAGTACATTAAACATTTTTGCTCCCCCACAATGTTTACTGTTCACCCAGAATGACCTGAGAAATGCCCATGAAGTGAAAATGATGAAGTTGGGGAATGAGGTGGATGAATACTGTCTGGTATTCACCGAGGACTACAAGAACCACATCACAGTCTTTTATGGACAGGAGCTTTCCAAAACTGTTGGTTAGTTTTGTTTCATTCATTTTCTCTTTTTTATGCATCAGTAGAATAAGCTTCAACTTGGCAAAACAGTTTCCACCATTTTATCCTATTATATTTTGCTGAACTTATCTATTCATAAATGGAGTACTTGAGCTGAAAAGAGCATGATATCATCTCCTGTTTCCTGTGACACAGAGCGGTTCCTGAAAGACGTGGTGAGCCGGACCAATGAGATGTGTGTGACTCAGCAGATCATGACGGACCACAACTTCACTGATGTGGAGATCACGTGGGTATTTTTGGCTACACCTCAAGGGTGGAGACGATAGATACCCTATGTTTTTCAGATAATGATGATATGCATTTACCTCCGTGGATGGAGGTTTTGTTTTCAGTGTGTCTATTTGTTTTCTTGAGTGTCCATTGAGTACAGTAGAGTCATGAGAAGTGAGGGGGGAAATGGTATAACTGCAGACAGGAAAGTCGAATTGGAGGTCAAAATGGTCTCACACAGGTTGGGTGAAATTAGCAGAGTGACAGGAAGCGAGGGGTAACTGACAGAGAGGTCAGTTTGGAGGTCAAAATGGTCTCTTCGCAGCCAGGGAGGAAAGTGAATGGTACAGTGTAGGTCCTAGAACACAATTATGATGAATAAAACAGGAAATTCTGAATATTTCACATAGGTGTGAAAACTTCAATGTATTGTTTTGTCATGATAATTAGGGACACCAGGCGTAGACACCTTACAGTTCATCTTCTGTTGTTACTTTCCCAGACAACTGGTGAATGCTGGAGTGTTGACAGTCCGTGACTTGGGCAGCTGGTGGCTTGCCATTCCAGGGGCGGGGCTGTTTGTCAAACACTTCACAAAAGGCAAGTCGTCTGTTGTTCTTTGGTAAAAAAATATCTATACTTCAACAGAAGATTTTTTTTCTCCATTTTAAACCTTTAAGTTTAAGTTTTGTTTCATCTTCTCAAAACAGGTAGAAAAGCGGTTCTGGCTTCCATAAGGAAAAGCAAGTACAAAGAGATTCTAAAACAGGTAGGATACAATCTTTTCTGTGCTTGCATTAGTTTTCAGTTTTGGTAGCCCAAAAGTTTCTGGCCAATTGCTAAATGGCATGCCTCAATTGAAGAATTTTGTTTGGATTGTTAACTCCTTATTTCGTTGTCCTGTAGGAATTGGAGTCCAGGAAGATGACGGCCTCTGTGAAACTGGGGATGTCCTATCACATCCATGATATCATTGGAGCAGACCTGGTTACATGGTATGTCAGGTCTGGAAACAAGTGGGTGTAAAAATTCACAAGAAACTATTTGGCTGTCGTGTATTAAATGATACCGGTACATTCAGACTGGGGAAAATTATCATTTGGAAAATTTCAGTTTTCACTTTCTTTTCAATTGTTCATTCTTTATTGTTACAGAGTGTGCATAGTCCTAGTATACTTTTGATTAGTCACTCTATAACACTATAAAGGCTAAGCTATCCATAATGTACTGGTGTCATCAACAAGAATTTACTTACAGTCTTCTGCTTTTGCAGCATTGAAACCACATCAGGAGAGCTGCTGAGACTGAAAGACGACTGATGAATTCAGATACTGACCACTATAGCCTGACTAGTGGTCCACCCAACTGTTTGGGCCCCCTGGGGAGAGGTCCAATTATCGGGTAGCCCCGGGAGCGAGGATTGTGTAACACAGGCTAATGACTATTGTACAGTTGTTGATATCATAGAAACATAAGGACATGATATCTGAGAATATCAATTGATAATGCTGCTGAAGTTGAGAAAAGTTTGCTTTTTTTTTTAATGTTTGAATTCTTCGTTGAAACATTGTTGAACATTTCTCTTCCGTAGGTCATAATATTGTCATGGTATAAAAAATCTGTCATTTGCTGTTATTGTTTATGAATGCAATTACTTTGTAGTTAATACATGTGTTCTGTTCTATCCCTTTTTCTTTAAACTTGGTCATGTCTATAATATATATGATGGTTGTAGCATTCGCTAGAAATGTGCCTGTTTGAAGGTCCAGTCATTCCAGTCACTTATTGGTGTATGTAAGCTTCCAACTTGTGTAAAAAATATCATTCTTATGAGTGGCTAATTATTCTGTAAATAAACACTGTCTCTAAAACACTCGTCTCTTCAAATAAATAAAATTATCAGAAGTTTTAGATTTCAGACATTTTACTGTTTGATATGCGGCCTACATTGGTCACATGCATTGCCTATGAAATGCATTCATTTGTTCTTTGCAGACAATCTGAAATTTCTTCCCATGAGTTCAACATTTGCATCTGGCTAGCGTTTTGAGCAAATTGGGTAGCACTACATTATGTATTACATTTGTAACGTTACCACCTTTAATAAGTAGTTCCATTATCTTAGTGAGAATAAGAATCTATGATTCGTTGTTAAAGCATTACTTCCTTCTAAGTAAACCACACTGAGGCTGAACTTGGGACGTCGTTTATTTCTGCAAGATTTATGAATTGTGATAGATATAGCCCTTTTTGGAATTGATGTAGTGGCCCTGAAAAGGGCCGGTTGTGAGTGCACCACGTACACCTACTCTGTATCCAAGAGTTGGCGCTGCAGCTCTAAGAGGATGCGATCCGCGAGTGCTGAAGTATCGTCCTCTGGTGGAGTGTATCCTTCCACGTGCCTGGCTATTTCCTGCCGCACACACTCGTCTTGAAGCTCTCTACGCGCCGCTCCTTCCTCAGAGAGCCTCTTACAGAGGGCATGGATGGCAGGTCGTACAGTTTGCCACAGGAGGACAGATTGTTCTACTCTCCAGGCCCGTTTCGCCCGTTCTTCCTCGCTCCTCTCGGCTGCAGCCCGTAGACGCCTCCTGTAGTCAGCTTCGCTCTCCTCCGGCAGCCTCGTTCGCCGTGTGTTCCGGCGGCCGTCCGAGAGCTTTCCCGGCTTCGTTACCGACCGGGAGCCCTGGTAAGCCGGGCTGTTTTCCCGCCAAAGCCGTTCAGCTTCCTTGAGGGCTGCCTCCAGGGTGCCAAAGCCACCGTCTGCTTTGGGTTTGTCCAGCTTCTCCCTGAACTCAGCGCCCCACGCCTCCTCTGATTCGTAAGCGTATGCAAGCTTACGGCAGCGGCACCGGACACTCTTCGTTACGAATGCCCGGTAGACCTCCTCCGTCACCGGCACACGGGGCCTGACGTGATCCGGAAGACTCCTTAGATGCTCCTCGTCCATCCCCCTGAAGAAATCGTTCTTCACTCGCTGTATCATGACTCTTACGTGGTCGTGTAGCGAGTCCTCTTTCCGTCTGGGCGGAAAGAGAGCGCTCAGTCCTGTCTTGCCGATCACGTTGTTGTTCATCTCGAAATGAGTATAAGAGTTAGACAGCATCTTCATACCCCTTTTTAAAGGCAGGGTTTAATTGATATTAAAAAAAACTGACCAATAGGGAACAAGCGTCAGAATAGAGTAGAGTGGAGTCTTCGGCCAGGTAAGAATTGCAGGATTGAAGTTGTGCGGCGTTTTTCTACCACGTCCGCAGGTCATATAGACACATTACTGACTGCATGGAATTGTCTTCATACAGTCAAATAAACCGACCTGCCTGTACATACTAGTACAAATGTTTACGGATATGATGTCTAGCGAAGTGCATTCATTGAGATTAATTGTGGCGTCGATTGCTAAAAGAAATTTTTTTAGAGCATCGAACTAGTCTCTGGATTCAAAGAAAATGGTTCTAGATTCATTTCTTACCTGTGGAGTAATAACTTACGTTTCCAACCGAGAAATTCAGCTCTAGGTTATGTCTTCATAATTACTGTAACTCTGTTTTCAAAGTGTGGGAAAGCCATCAAAGAACCCATAGGTTAGAGCGAATAAAAGTATTTCATATTCAGCGTATCATCTTACACAGATAGAACATCCCATGGGTTTCAGATCAGACAAATTAATGGCGAGAAGCAGGGGAAGTAAACGGCGGTGGAAAAATTAGGCGTTCCAATACTAGTAGTGTGGCCATTGTGTCCAAAGATGGCCTTTGTAAGTTTTCGTGCATTATCACACATTCAGACAATAGCAGGTGCTCTAACTATGCGCAAGGATGGCCTTTGTCATTATAAGTGAATAATCACTCGCGGATAGACAACTAGAAGCTTCGTTATCTTTGTGCAAAGATGGCTTTTGTCATTTTAAAGTTAGTTTTTTCAATGAGTGTAGTGGGATCTATAGCGTGCTCGAGATGTTGTTCCATGGATCCAAGCAGTTGTATGTATCTGATATGTGCTTTTGTATGTTGTTACATTGCAGTTTCATGCACTCTAACTCTAGAGTACGTGGTTGACGGGTTGAACAAAAAAATGTACGACTTTACCATACTCAATTACACGATCCTTCCCACTGTGGAACCCAAACATACAAACCCCCCTAAACCAGCCACACCCAAAACAATACTTCCATCCCTAGAAGTAACAATAACGAAACCAACTATACTGGAAAGTTCAATTTTTTTTATTTATTTTGGTTCTGATTGTATGATATAATACATATACACAAGCTACCTCCTGGCCTAAACCCACTGCTGGTAATATTTTACACCATATATACATATTCGTATTTAGATATATATCACAGGACCCTGTGCTTATAAAGTGCACAAGTATTATTATCATTGTCAGCTTCCTGAGTAGAATACAACATGGTGCAATGACCATGAAAATAGGGTCTAGTTCAAAAAGCTGGAGGGAGGAAGGGGGGTGGGGTCTACAAATGTAGTTTAACAAGTCAAGTGATACTTTCAAGATGGAATAATGTGTATTACATGCACATCAGCACCTTAACATAAACAAAGTGTTTGATATCATAGCTTAATGTGTTTGGGCTATTCCATTTTAACATCTCATGAGGGGGAGTCAGCAGAATTTCTTAAACATGTCAATCCACTTCTTGATCCCCTGCATTCATTTCGACAAAATGCTGAGAACCTCCTACATATGAAAATGGAATAACCCAAAGTTGAACAAGTCTCCAAACTCTATTTACAACATTTTGTCTTGTTTTGATGTAGGCCAAAGGGTAAGTAGTTGACAATAAAGAAGTTTGTGGGTAAAATCTAAAGTAGTATTTGCTCTATCCTACCACTTCTAGCAAACTGTCAAATATATGGTTGTGAACAAACTTGTATGACAGTGTGTGTTTGGAAGACTCCCTTAGAATACACTGTACCTAAAAAGGTGTTTCCTTCTAAAAACAGCAGACAAAATTTGCAGGCACCTATAAGGGACAGAAATGAACCACCCTGGGTCTCTCCAGGCTGATTCATTCAGGCATAAATTACAGTTGCAACAGCCAATCATAAAAATTCAGGACCCCTCCTTGAAATTGAATAAAAGCGATTTTTTCGAACTTGTAGATTACTGTTTTAGAACATGTTTAGCAGTTTAGTACAAATATGGCATGACCAGTTGGGTACATTTTTCATATGTGTTTTAAAATAATTGTATGGACCTCATGTACATAAAATCATGCAAGATGTTGCTCACCTAGCTAAGATATTTTCCATAAAACTACGAAAACAAATCATTTTTCATTGTCAGAGCACATACAGGAGTACAGTTAAGAACTATGCAGTGGGGAACAAACTGCCTGTATATATAGGCATTGCACTGGTTATGGAATGGCTGCCAAAACAAGCTAAAACTGCTTTCCAAACAAAACATACTCTAGTATATGTAGTTACTGGTCCTAGAAAAATACATCTGTTACATGTGTAGGACCACTAAGCTAGCATTGTCATCCTCCTTTCCTGCATTCTAAAACCTGCTGTAAAAACACCACCCCTAGAACTTGTACGAGTGGTGCAGTCCATTTCAAAACCTTCACAACTGACACCCTATAGCGGATCACACCACTGCTACACAGGGGAGTTTATCACTTGATAATCTTGGCTAATAGACACATAAGTGAGTACATGTAAAAAAAAACAGCTGCCCTTTGTTTCCTTACTTATCATACATTGATTTTTTGTAAGCACCCCCTCTAGCAAAGCCGGACTAAATTGCAACCCCTAGCAGCCCTAAGATTGAGCCATACTCTAGATCATAGATGTTTGATGACAACTACATGTACTTGTAATTGGTCTTTCTAATATGGATAATTTATGTTGATGTCATTCATCAACTGAAATTTGGGTCGCCATTGGTGCTTATGCCAGGATTCCAACCAAAACTTTTCTTTTTTGCACAAGTTTCAGTTACAAGTGACTAAAATACTGACCTCCCATTGGTTGTTAATTTTTTTTAAACGGTTCCCTCAAGTTAGCAGTTTTATGTCCACAAACTCTGCAGAAAAGGGACCGTTAAAGCCGTGGACAACGAAAGTTTGTGTAACACAGACTACATGTTTAAACTAAATGTGTATTATGATATAATTCATTTGCAAATCCCCCTTTTATCTGGCAATACATTGACGTGCTAAATTTTGTCCTAAGTACATGACATTGTTCATTGTAAAATTTGCATTCGTGGTAACCGTTGATAATATGATTGTAAAGGCAAAATTTGCTGCTTCTTTCCTACACCAATATAGAACCTAACTTTAAGGATGACGTCTGAACAAGAGATACAGATTGGGGGGCTTGGGCCTGTTTCTGCTTTTAAAAATCCCAATATTATTTTGCAAACTAATTACTAATAGGCTGTACCATAAAAACCCACATCCTACAGGTATTTCAATTTTCACAAATCGTGACATTCCCTCCTAAGAATAGCTTTGGAAATCTCAAATGTTAATCTAATTACCATTCCCTTTTACATGTACTACCACACTCGGCACAGTAGTTTAAACTGCAGAGTTACACCATGCATTAATTAGCCTCTACTAACCTAAACTAAGAAACCTCTACTCTACCCTGTCAGCCTATGTTGTGAGGCACGTCGGCAGAACGCTTTGCGCCCGGATTTTTCACGGTTTTCGCTGGATGTTTGGTCAACGTTGTATCAGAATGTTCCCCTTTGCAGACGATATCTTTTCTGACACAACATTTGACAACTGTAGACAGAATGTCATCCTTAAATACCAGAATACTACCTCAAACGATATGCTCTGATTACAGATTTCGTGCAGGTGCAGTACGTTCTGCCGACGTGCTATGTTGTGGCATGTAGAGTTCATGAGTAGGTGGTAAGGTCGGTGGGCAAGTGGGGGGGCATCTGGTCCAGGTGTTCCAAGACGAAGGACGCCACGTCGACATCCTGGGTCTCGTACCTCTGGATGAACATGTGTTTCTGCGCGTATGAGGAAAAGACGGTTTAGCCAACTCACTGTAAATGTATTCACTTTCGCAGTGGTTTTATTTTGCATGAAAAGGAGGTTTTCGCTTTGTATGAAGTTCATGATTGAAAAAATTCTGTAGTACAATAGAAATACAATGTTCGCAAAACCCAAAAAAGGAAACCACCACAAACATTTTATGATATACAGTACACAACCAGAATCACAAGATAAAAACAAAGCATATTCTTAAACAGGTACTTTTCATTTTTCATTTTGCTTACACCACACCGACTCAGTTTGTTTGTATTTTTTATCTAAAACAAACACTGCTAAGTTGGATAATCAACATAAAAACAGTTTAAGTGCAGGAATTCTAGCAAACTTACCAACAGTTCCTTATACTTAGGTCTCTGGGAGGCATCCTTTGTCAAACTGCGTAAAAATATTGATGTTGTGTTTAGCATTTAAAACAATTAAAAAGATCTCTTAGTACATGTATCCTTGTCATTTTAGCTTGTGTGTGTTGTCAAGCTAAAGGATGAAAGTTCTTCATATTATACTTTAGTGAGTTACTAATTAAACATTTTACTGTTATGATTTTTAAAAAATACAAAGACCAGACTGTGTACCCACCATATATTGACAAAGTTGATGAAGTCAGGTGAAAAGTTGTGTTCTTTCGGGTTGAGTTGTGGAGGGTCCCCCTTCACCACCTGTGAGAGCTGGTCAAACACACTGTTCCACTTCGGATACGGGAACTTTCCTGTGGCCAGCTCCATCTAAAAAGGAAATCAGAATGTTTTCTGATTTAGTACTAGCTGAAATAAAAGATAACATTCCTCAAAAGGAAAGCTGCATATGTATGTAGTAGTAGTAGTAGTAGTAGGTGGGCCGGCTTACTCTCTCTTGGCAGCCAAGGGCTGAATTGCGAGGAGCTTACAATGGTGGTGGGGCTTAATCGCAAGGGTCTGGAGCGGCTGCCATTCACCGCTAACTCAGGTGACCTCAATACGACCCCAAGTGCGGCCATAGGACTGTAGGTTTGAACCACTCACACCGGGAAGGTCCCCTACTCTTTTCGATAAGTGCGGTGGGTTCTTTAACGTGCGTGGGGTGTGGCTCTCCCCATACATGGGACCTCCATTTAACATCCTATCCGAGGGACGTCCCTAAAGCTAGGTACTCATTTACACCTGAGTGAAGTGAGGAAATTCGTGTAAAGTGCCTTTCCCAAGGGCACAAGATCGGTGACATGGGTGGGGATCGAACCCGGGACCTCTTGGACCCGAGCCGAACGCGCTACCGCTGCGCCACCGACCCCACTATAGAATACACAGGATAAAATTGCTGTTCAAAAGCACCCTCTTGTGATCTTAAGCCAAACTGCATGAACCAAAATCTAAATATTTCCTTGTCAACCTGTACACTGGTAGACATTCTAAAACCATTTTTGGCTAGCACTAATTTTAATTTTAGCTGTCATGCATTTTTTGAAATCATAAAGCACATTTGCTTTGAGGTCAGTTTTTTATGATTACAAAAAAATAAAAATCACAGTGTTTCCCTGACTCACCAGTGTAATGCCTAAACTCCAGACGTCTGACCTGATGTCGTAACCTTGTCTTGATGACATGGGGTCTATCCTCTCCGGCTGTGAGGGAAGAGACAAGAAGTCAGAATATAATAATTTATCCATAAGCAAAGATGCAATATATCATAACACCAGAAGTCAGTAAAAACAAAACGCTACTAATTCAATAAAACTTAACATCGAAACCACAGATCCAAGAGACAAAAGCCCCCTAAAGATAGCTGTCCATTTTGCTTGGTAGACTGTTTTGAGTAAAAAAAAGTCAAAGTTCCTTCCCGCACCTATATATGGTGCATATGGCGGGACCCATCTCCGTTCCTGTAGCCCTTGGGCCACACAGTTGTGCAATCACTACAGCAGGGGGCTAGTCCACTGGTAGTGTTGTGTGTTTGACTACCATACCCTTTCCCAAATGCTGAGTGCTAAGCAGAGAAAGCAGTATGTACCATTTTTAAAGTCTTTGGTATGACTCGGCCAGGGAACGATCTCACGACCTACCGAATGCAACAAGCGAACACTCTACCCACTTGGCCATTGCACCGATTTTGAATCAGTGTCTTTTTAATACCGTGTTAAATTCAATGCCTCAGATCAAAAGATTTGTTGTTTGTCGTTTTGCATTCAATTTCTTTTCTGTACCACGGTCTAAATATTAAAAATAAGATATCCTAACTTACAGCCATGTAAGGTCTGCACCCAGCATCCCTGGTTTTGGCTATAGAGTCCACCAACTGGCCACTAATCCCAAAATCACACATTTTGATGTTCCCTTTCCTGTCAAGTAGGATGTTAGATGGCTTCACATCTGAAATACAAAGAAGAAAAAAAAAATGTTAGCGTCAAGTTTAAGAATCAGCTGTGTGTGTGAAAAAGTGTTCTCGAACCAGTTTCGCTCAACAAACTCAATGAGCTACTTTTCCACTGGTCGTGACAGAGGAGACAGATGCTATGTACAGTATTTACAGGTTCATTGTACCGGGAAAATTCCCCTAGCTCAATTCAACAAGCACATTATGAACGGTGGACCACAGCTTGACGTCCCATCCTAAGGAGTGCAACCTTTCCAGTAGCATGCGTTTTGAGTGAGCGACAACAGCCGGGATTCGAGCTCACAACCTCTTGGTCCAGAGGGTTGTTCACCACTTGACTACACAGGCTATATAACTACTTTATAACTGTTAAAGTTTAACACTGCTTACCTGAAGAAAAAGCAGTATCAAAACTTATTCTGACAGGTTTGTAGACGGTACAGATTTATACTTACCTCTGTGGATGATGTTCAGTCTAGTCTTCAGGTAGTTTAAGGCCTTGACAGTCTGCAAATAGAAAAAAATGTGTTAAGGAAAATCCAATAGAAGGAGACATTAGAAAAAAGCTTCCTTGTACCCTTTCAAAGAACACCTACAGAAATTTTAAACTAGACTAGTTGGCAATCTTAGTCTGCAGCTCTGTAAAATAAAGAAAGAATAGACTAAATTTTCCTTAAAAATTGCAGAAATGTCTGTTACTTACTGCCACAGTGACCATGCCCAGGATGTCTTCTGGTATGTATCTGTTCAGGCTGTAGATGTACTTGTAAAACTTATCAAATGACGTGTCCATGAGTTCCATGCAGATCCAACAGTCACCCTGGAAAGAAAGTGTCAGTCAAAACAGGAATCAAACTCAAAACCACACTGAAACAAACTCTTTTTTTTAAACATTTGTGGTCTTTGAAAATCTGTTGCCGTTCACAACATTTGACTTTCTTTAAAAAAGTATCTGCTCTCCAGCTCCCAGTGTACACTCAGTCTGTTACATCATCACTTCCTGTGCACACATCCTGCATCATCAATTCCTGTGCACATCTGCTGCATCATCAATTCCTGTGCACATCTGCTGGATCATCAATACATGTGCATACATGGTGCATCATCACTTCTTGTGCTCATCATTGCTACATCATCAATTCTTGTGCACATCTGCCACATCATCACTTTCTGTGCACACCAGTTACTTACATCATCAATCTCTGTGCACACATGCTAAGCAAAACACCACAGTTACTATGACTAGTATAGTTTGGTGTAGGGGTTAAAATCGTGTGTGTCAATCATATTTTCTACAAAAGGTCCAATGATTTTGAAGAATATACAAAATATTTTTGGTAAGAGGTAAGTAAGATTGACTCTAAAACAGAACTACTAACCTCCTTGAAGAGTGCCCCAAAGAACTGGACGATGTAGGTGCAGTCGTTACTCCTCATCACCACGTCCAGGTCCATCAGCAGCTGTTTCTGTTCTCGCTCGTCTACTGTGGAGCGTATCCTCTGTAGGGGTCATGTCAAAGGTTACAGGTCATGTCAAAGGTTAGAAGCAATGTTAAAAGTTAGAGATCAAAGTACTTACAACGTATGACATGTTGTTCCAAGTATACAAATATTCAAGATGATTGCAGTGCAAATGTGCAGTATCCTGTTGGTATATTATACTTTCTATGAAACTTGACCTCATCATTTCAAATTCAAAGTAGACATCATCTTCAAAAGTTGGTTATACTACATGTATAAAATATAACAGAAAGCACAAGTGAGTGAGCGAATGAGTAAGAAATACTGAAGGTTATTGTCACCTTGACGGCCATGGTTGTCTGACTCTGCTCGTGGCACATCTTGTTAACGGACCCGAACGCACCGCGGCCGATCTCTCCCTGGTCTACCAGGTCATCCGCCGTGAAGTCATAAATCTAATACATGGCCAATAAACATTTAAGAAACAAAAATTAGGGATTGAATAGCAAAGTTCTTTATTCACAACCACTTGTTTAACAAGAGTCAACTTTTGATGACCGTCTGTCATCTTCACAAGGGCAATTAGGATATATACTAGTTTAACCAGCTTCTTCCAACATGTTACTAATTGTTAGGCTATACATGTAGTTTGGTAAGCTTATAACATTGTTGGCATTTTTTTTACGTAACTCCATATCGCTAAAAGAAGCTAGTATGAAGTTTCTTATAGTTTTTACGCTGTTTAAAGCAAAATTCTGACCAAAACTACCAAACGTTAGGTCAATCTCATTGGGAAGAATGTTTTGACTGATAGTGATACACATAAAAGTAGACTCAGTGAGAATACATGTATATTCCAACCTTGTCTGGAGTGATCTTGAGTTTTCCAGACTTGTCCAAGCTTTCCGATCGGATCCTCTCTCTGAAACAGAAGGAAAATAAAACAGTGTTAAAAAAGATTTTCCCCATCAAATGACTTTCTGTTATGTGAGGATGTTTTCCTTACAAAAGGTGGAAGAAGACAACACTGATGACAGGGGGTGGAGTAACGTACCAAGCATGAGGGAATGAAATGAGGAGTTAGAAATGAATAAACAAAAAATGTTGAAACATTTATTGATACTGGACCTGAATGGAACGTATTGGTAACATGATATTCATTGATGGTACGGTTTGTCTTTTTTTTCTTTACTATTTTTTGCTTTTGGAAACTTTGCTGTGAAACATAACATATAAAACGTGCAGTCTTATACCAGTAACCCTAAAAAATAAGATGTAAGGACCACCTGGCCCCTGTGGCCCCTGTTTGGTGGTCCCTTAGATAATTTTTCCCATTGACACAAGCATTAAGGAATCTTGTCTATGAATATATAAGTGACCACCAGTCCACAATCCACATATAGCAACATTAATAACAAATTTTATAGGTTCCAAGTGGTCTTCTTGAGTAGTTTTCACTGTAATAAACCATTACAACTTAACATACTAGTAATTCTCTCCTCCAATAGTAACAAACAAGGACAAACAAATTGTATCACAAAAACTGAAACAAAACCTCCAATATACCAGGTTCACATGCTTAGTATATGCCATGATGTATTGAACGAAATTTCCCAGTCCGTCTAGACTGGTAGTCCAAACTCTCCTGGTTCTGCACGTGCAGTTTTACCTCATTATTTTTCTAGGTCAATTCTGACGTAAACCAAGGACGGCATGCCACATCACGATGAATAACTACCTATCGAGCCCTTAATGAAATGCAAATGACAACAAATCACTCGGGTACACATGTCAGTATTTTATAATAATTGGGAGTAAGAAAATAAAGGCATTGGCATGCCCCACAGCTACATACAGTTTATACATACATTTTGCACATTACATTAAAACCTATCTACCAGTGTTCCAGCCAGCATCCATCTTTCCGTCACTTGATGAAATTTTGCCGCTCATGATGGACAAAAATTTTGCCCAATCCGTCCTCTTAGACGGACAAAAATCGGTGCATAAAGATATGGAATTCGAAAGAGATGTCTTAAACTAAGCTTAGTCTACCAGCAAAATTTGCCCCAGAAAATGCAGGAAATAGTGTTTCAGAGGGTCAAGATTTCAAAATTTCCTGGGGGAGCATGTCCCCGGAGCCCCCTAGGACTGTTGAACTAGTGCCTTTGGCGCTCAACATGATGTTACATCAAATAAAATTGAGATGACGGAAAGAAATTTCAGGCTGGCCAGAACACTGCTATCTACACTAAATGTTTAACTTTATTCAAGGCATGCATTCACATACAATTAACATACAATTACTGTGTGATGCTATTAAAAAAGGAACCACAGAATTTAAGCACTGAAAAGAATCTGTGTTTGACAAGCAGTTAGTTGTGTGGTAACTGATTAATACGAGTTCTACGAACAATGAGTTTCGATCCATATTCCTCTTCCCGTCCTGTACGCCGCCCCGCGGCGAAGGGGTTGGCGGGCTTGACCTTTGACCCCATCTGTGTTAGACAGTAGCATGAGGATGACTTTGAAATCTTCAGTTACACTTTTAAATATGGTAATTTTTCTACCAACATTTTCTCTTTTCTCCTCAAAGACAACATGTTGTTAGCAAGCAGTAATAAATTACTAAGAGTACTTTCAATGGAATATTAACCTTTAAACTCTCTCAAAACTACATTTGCATATGAATCAACTCTTTCCATGATTCAGTTGTTGTGCATATAAGTTCCAGATGCTAAAACATTTTTAAAAAATGCTGTTCAGTTTTTGGTTTTTTTCACGGACCTGCTGTCATTCACACCTTCACACATCTAAACTAGATACATTTTGTACATGTACTTCTGGTAATTATAATTATGTAAATGAATTAGAGTTATGGGCTTAGAAGCATTAGTGATAATCTGTTACAAATTGGTTCTAATACATGTGTATGTTGTAAACCGCGATAATTGTGGCTTTCATACAAATACATGAAGATGGCCTACAACACAGGTAACAGTTTGAAGAAAAAAAATCAACTCTCTGATATTGATAACAGTCACTGAAGATAAGATGGCATAACTGACTCAGCCTAAGTGGTTTTCAAGTTACTCATTTCATGCAATACGGAGTGAATCATGAAACTGTTCTGCAGCCAAATTCGTTCATTTACTGATCGCCAGATAAAGTCAGAACGCATGAGACATGTCTGATTCAGGTTCATTTCCATAGATTTTTCAAGTTTTGAAAAAAATATTTTTCTAGAAATTATGTGGCCATTGTAATTGCAGAAAGAACTGGTGAATTTTCCTGGAATATGTAGCCTATTATTTACAAAGTGTCTGTCTTTTTTTATTACAACTACAATGTAGTGGAAGTACCGGTAGCTCATGATCAGGCATTTTAATATCTAAAAATATAAAAGCTAAACTTTATCATTCACTCACATCTCTGAATTTTTTAATGATATGTTAAGTACTGTGTGTGCAGATGCTCTGTAGTGTGTTACATATAGTTTGTATATAATATATATGGTTTACTGAACAAAACAATGTGTATGTATATATATATCTGAACTGTCCACTTAACTTAATTTAGTGCTGAAGCTCTTTTTAAGCTAGTATCAGACCACAGAAAAATAGATTCCCCAAACGAGTGTATGAGATTAAATAAAAGGACATTTTTGGCTACTCTCCAAGCAGAGGTTTGTGTAGAAGATTGTGATCTTTCTATCATATGCCCTGTTTTCTGCACACTAACATATGATACAAAGGTAACAATCTTCTCCACCAACCTCTGCTTGGAGAGTAATTTTTTGGCCTGAATAAAGCCATGGCCAGTGCCATTTTTTGGTTCAGCCAAATTGTTTGTACTTGCAGGTCACAAAGCCTTGCCCAATGTACTGGGAGATTTTCAGGCAAAAAAAATATATGTACTTTCCAAATTTGGTGACCTTATGGCTATCAGCAAATTGGCTACTTGTTCCTGGACTGGTCCACTTGTAACAATGGATGATTTTAGGCATGGTGTTAAAATATTTATCTGTGTCCCCCTAAACTTGAATGATATCAACCAGTTCTGTCTATGAACTGGTCCATTGGTGTTAAAATAATCATCTGGTGTTCAAGTAATTATCTGTGATCAACCAGTTCTGTGATATGAGCCATTTGCTGTTGGACCAGTCTACTGTGTGAATAAGGGGGGTCCAGGATGTACTTACAGGTGTGGAGGGTATGGACTGGTGCTGGTGGGGCGGTGGAAAGGGTCCTCTTCTGGTTCAGGCGACTGTGGGCTCAGGTCAAACGACAACTTCAGACCTTTCCTCTTGGCTGATCAAGAAAAATACATAAATAAAAACAACATTAGTTCATTAAATTCTTATAGAATAAACAAGGTCACATGTGAAAAGATACTGGAAATTTACAAAATTCAATTGCTTTTTAGTGAGAAGATAGCTAACAGAGCTACGTCAACTTGATAGAAAATAATTTTTAAGCATGCCTTTTACAAATAATGATGTATGTAAAGCAACTGTACACCAACAAATTAAAAAGGCTTTTTTGCACCCATATCTAAACCCTACATAAATACTACAAAACTGAAGCAAAAGGAATATAATATGGTCCTAACATTTCCACTACTAAGTCCTATTCTTTATACTTAGTAGGTCAAATCAACCCAAAAGAAAATCTACAAAGTAACTAGCCAATACAATGTAATATGATACAGACATTTAGTTCCTTGGTGTACAATGCAGCATGGTAGCATGGTTTGGATAAAAGGAAATATATAACCTTATGGATATCAAATGAACATGATTGTCATCTACTAACTAGTATAGCCTTCAGAGTAGTGTGGCTTGGGTCCAAAGTACATAACAAATGTACATGTGCTGAGGCCACATATTCCTCTGTCACAAAATGAACTCTTGACAACCTTTTACACAACTCTATACAAGGAATCATGGATTAAGGCAGCAACGTGACAAATGGCAAGATGTCCTGCAACCTTTTGAGGCTGCGTGACATGAGTAAATCTATTTCAAAGTTCACAGAGGATAGAGCAAGGCCGAACATGAATATGTACACGTACAAGGCATCAAGCCGAGGGGTACAGTATAGTCAAGAATTTACATACTAAGTACCAATGGCCATTGCGGCACCAGTATGAGAACCTATGTGATACAACATACATGTACAGTTGTGTAATATACTTACACATATCGCATGCTGCATGTATGTAACATTTATACTAGGATACGATGCAAGTATACATGTGCCATAATGATGTACTAGTAGAGAAGTTTTATCAACGACATGAGTATTACTTTATTAACCATTTGTAGTTTCTGAACCATCCTTGAATCATTCAGCTGATACTAGAGTATGCTAGCCTGGATGCCAGGCCATGGTCCTTGGCTCTCAAATCCCCAAGGAAAGTTTACCACCCTGCTGCAGTCTGGCATCCAGGCTACTGATATGCATTTTCATTGGCTCATGACATCTCTACTGTCTGTATGTATATCTGTGCATACACAATGCAGTGTTGCCATACATGTACATGTACATCCTTTGTCAGTGCTACAGTACATTTTGTCTGTGGGGCTTGAAAGTTGAAGGACAAGGGGGTGAAGTCTGCCATCTCTGATTGATTGCATTATTTCTCCATAACTTCTGTCTGAATTTTAGAGTTGCAAACAATGCCTTATATGGTTAAAATTTCAATTCTTAACGGCCATAGTTTCCTAGAAGCCGGTGGAGTGACTGACCTGAGCTGAGGGCATGAGTCATTCCTATGTCCCTTTCATGACGTGGAAGGGTGAGTCATATACTATATATACATGTACACCGCACATGTGCCAGGTAAAGGAACTTTCAGTGTAAACAGACACACAGGAAGGGAGGGGTATACTTAATAGACACTACGTAAACAAAGTGAGGAAATATAATTTTCTTGTGGCGTGTAATCATTTCTAAATGTTGGAAAACGGATTCGTAGTCGTACTACGTTGTAATATGATGCAGGCATACAAAGAAATTGTGCCCAGGTTTTAGGTACAATGACACAAAATCAAGTGAAAATACGATAGCTCCACAGTTCTAAGTCTGTCATGGATGTTCTCGAGAGGAATACTCTGTAAAGGTATGATTTATATTTGCAATCAGTAAGCTACAAATTTGAAGCAAGCGTTGCGGAAATTTCTCCCGCTATTTTCTCACACCTTTCTAAAAACTGAAATTTTGTAACCGCTCTTCGTTTGTTTTGGACGAAATAATACTTCCTGGAACAATTACAACAGTTGCGAAATACTCTCTATGGAGTGAGTAACACGGAACTACGCTTCTGGAGTGGTGACGATGGTTGAAACAAGGAGAAAACCGCAGCTTCCTACCTGCCTGCCCACCGGGAGACCGGGAGGCCATGATCATGCCGTGCTCCGTGCCAGGTACCGGAGACCCCGGGAAACCACCCCCGAAAAAACACCTCTTCTCCAAAATTCCACGCAATTCCTTTGACTGTCGGCTTCCTTGACGTCTTGACTGTTACTAGAAGTCCTTAGGTGTAGCAGGAATGCGTCAAAGTGGTACAAAGCAGCGTTGTTTCGTGAGTAACCTGAGAAATTCTGGCCGTCACACAAGAACACGGGAAAATCCCCCAGGCCAAAAAATTCACTCCTGACGTCACGAGCCCACTGCGCCTGCGTGCGGGTCAGGTCAAACATTTTCATTACCTCGATAATGTAACGTATGTCAGCTTGTACTGTAATGTTAATCTCTGCCAAATTCCTTTAGTGGATGAAATAATAGTAGAAATTGGCCAAAAAACATTAATTAGTATATTTGCCAGAGACGTCAGCTTGCCATGGAATTACATATTTGCAACAAGGGATCATTCTCCACTTGGCCAATTTCTACATTGTACCAAGGACATTTTGTGTGTAAAGTCCTTGATTGTACTATATTTTTCAGCTGCATAAACATGGCAGAGACTACAGTATTATAAGAATTGTAGACTTGCAGGAAATGGTTTAAATATCTGACAACCATCAAAGTCTACAATCCGCTTTAAATTAAAAGAATTTGTCTCTGAAATTCATCACTAATATGTTTGCTCATGCACACACAAACTGGCGGACACACACACACATACACACATGTGCACCCACCCACCGACACCCACCCACACGCACGCACACACACACACACACACACACACACACACACACACACACACACACACATACACATATACCGGTACATGCATGCACACAAACATTACATTACATACCAACTGAAATGACACCCAGAAAGAAAGGTCTGACAAAATCTTCTGTGTTTTTGGCCGAAAAATTCATTGCTAGAAAGTCGGTATGCCTAAATACCTCAACCGCCCTCAACCCCCCTCAACCGCCCTCAACCCCCCACTTCCCGGGCTAATATGCGGTGAACATGTGCTAAGAACGCTTTTTAACGCTCTGGATACATTACCTATGTAATTATAAATAGGAAAATCACTGTAACTCTGGCGTTTTACCAGTTTTTTTACGGCCGCCACCGTGCGCCCAAGGAACAGGGTCCGCCATCTTGTTTGTTTACGTCGCGCCGCCAGAACGCATCGTGCCGTAAGTTTCAAGTCAAATTAAGGAAAGTGAAAAAGCTTGTACAGCACGGAAACTCAGCAGATATAGAGGGAAACCTCTTTAATCATCATGTTTCTGGTGGTGGATTTTAGCGCGCAATACTTTAGGGCGGATATTTTGCGGGGTGTATCACTCCCTAAAGACGGTAACTCCACTTATGATATATTAAAAGTTATAACTTGAAAAAACTCGCAAATACTTAGACGTTACTATGTGATTTTTATTTATAATCGTATAAACAATGTATACAGAGTGTAAACAAGGGTTCTTAGCACATGTACACTGCATATTAGCCCAGGAAGTGGGGGGTTGAGGGCGGTTGAGGGGGGTTGAGGGCGGTTGAGGTATTTAGGCATACCCCTAGAAAGTTGTTTACGTGTTACAATCAAAACAAAAACAACACAGATCTAATGTAATGCAATGGTAAAACAAATTCAACTTGATTGAGTATCATTGTATCAACTATATAACTTGTATGAAAAAGCAGGTGCTTGACCTCTGCATGCTGAGGATGACTGACGACGACAACTTGTATATCTTATGTTACAAGTACCATATTTCATGATTCCAATAGTGATAATGATTATTTCATCATACTCTGTAATTACAAGAACTCAATTAAACATAATTTGTTACTTAAATTGACGAACAATTTTGGTCGTTACGTTACAGCACATAGTATCACATGTTAGTAACGTTATATAGCATTCTTCACAGTGCTGTATTTTACAGTCTACCAGTACACCATATCAAGCCACAAGCAACCTACCGCAGTAGAGAACTGAACAAAGCACTGTAGTACAGTATTCAGCCTTTGTTCCATTTAACTCTTCAGACAACTCATATAGGGCCCTATGTTTTGGCACCCCAATGTTCCAACGCCCCTGTAAATGTACATGTATGTTCTGATGCTCTTTAACGTTCTGACATAGGGTATAGGGTTGTGGTAGTTTGAGTTGTTGGAAATTACATGTATATGGGGCATCAGAACATTATAAGGGTGCAACCACTGACGTATCTACTTGCTAATTGGTTGGTGTTTAAGTCTGATACCATTCTACACGTGGCATATAACATTTAAGAAAACGGTGACGTTCAGTTTCATAGTACGAGCAAATTTTTCTCACGGTGTAGTTTCCACACTTTTAGCTTCAGCATTGAGACTGATGAACAAGTCACAGTCACAACAAAGGCACTGTACAACTAAGGTCATAACAGCCATTTGCCACGTCAAGCTGCTGAAGTTTCAACTTCTCATATTCTATAGAGATACCGTAACTGTGTATTTGTATCGATACATTAGGTCTTGATGACAATTCTTGGCACAAAAATGTACTTCTTAATCACACATTCACAGCAACACTGGTAAGCTACACATAGCAGCAGAGGCATGTCATTTTTGCATCCGTTCTCTAGTTTCACATGTCCTACACATTGTTTCACTACAGTGCCATAGAGGTTCAGGACATTGATGATCATGTTAACAGAATTAAAACAAACAAAATCCGAAATTCAGCATTGAACCACTCAAGCTCTATGGGCTATCACTATGCCCTTTGCATACACATATGCAAACATTGTTATTTACGTAGAATAGAGGATCAACATCCTTGTCTGTGACCAGAAACATCCTAAACATTGTGAACATATTAAACATCTAACAAAATTAATTTTTTGGCAAGGACATGGACTAAGTTAATGATATAAGAACTATTCACAATAATTGTACATCATGAAACAGAAGGTAATTCCTATACCTACCAATGTGACTTAAATCAATGACCTTCGAAATGAACTTGGATGGTGGATATAGGAAAGAACAAGGCAATTCTTTGTAAAGAAGCTAAATCTATGTTAGGTATTAAATAAACTGTGCAACATTACATGTTAGCTTTGATTTTCTGAGCAAACAAGGCTGCTAAAAAGTCCTTTTGTTTTCTTTAAAGCGTAAAATACAAGTTAAACATCAAACAAGTGAGTTACACTGCCTATTTCCATTTGGAACCTGTACTGTCCATTTTGTAAACACTGAACACCTATTGCACCATACGTGTGGCTTTCTTAACTGTGACAATGATACCAACACTCAAGGTAGATATCATATTACATCCTGCCACCATTGCACTACTGACGCCGTCTGACAGCCAGTTCACAAATTAGGCCGAGTTGATTTGATTATATGGATGCCATCCACACCCGCATCAATTTTCGTTCGTTTCCAAAAAACAAAAGTTTTCAACCATACTGTAAATCATACAGAGCAGCTGCAAAATGAGCAAATATGTGCTGTAAATTGCCCCCCCAAAAAATCAGAAAATGGATACTAATGTTGTAGAATGCCAACGTCAATTCCAAAGTCTAAGAAGAGGATGTGAAAGAACAAAAATGAAAAATCTCTTGTTCGGTATACTCTGTGTGTTTAGTCATTTGTTCCACCTTCCTGACCACTTATATTTCATAATGAAAACAACTTTTTTTGGCCAAACTTTTTTTTATTCGCACGCTCGCATTAGTTTTCAGGTTCCCAGAGGAAGTCATCCATATAATCAAATCAACATGTCCTTATGTGCATTTAGGACTCCAACAGTATTTTAGCCAGTTTCTGGAAGTGGTCCTTTTTCTGATGAATGTAGACCTGGGTGTCCCACAACATCTTGATGAGGTGCTCATCGCTTGTCTCGTCCAGCTGGAGTTCATCCGACAGAGGCGGATTGAACCGGAAGAAGGGCAGGCCGATCATCTCGCACCAGGCACGGGAGCGATCTACCATGCGACCGTCTGAGTCTGTAGCCTGCAGAAGGATTGGATGTACGAGATGTATACAAATCATATTACTGTAACAGTAACACCATTCATTGACCGTATAAAGTAGAGGTAGGTAGATAGACAATTTATCTAAGGTTAAAGCCCTGTAAAGAACTAAAATATAAACCAAGGGGTAAAGGAAGTGTCTTGTTTTTTTTTATTTTATCTAAAAGTCGACTATCAAAATTGAAGAAAAAATGGTCATCGGTGAGTGAATCTACCGTGAGTCAATAAAGTGGAAGATCAAAAAACATCCCTTTTTGTCTAGTAAAATCTTGCAGGCAAAGCTTTTAACACTTATAAATATTAGCATCAAGTTTGTTTTAAGCCAGTCTTAAGGATGACATACCAAGTCAACAAACATCTTGCCCAGCTCCTTCAGACCCATAAGAGACTTGGCAGCCTCGAAGACTCCGCTTGGGCGGAAGAAGTCGACAGATTTCACCTCCACCGTGGGTACCCTGCCAGTACCCAGGGAAACCATCACAGCAAGCTTCCTGGCTTCTTCTGGGGAACCCTGAGCATGACAGGCAGCATGGTGGAAGTAAGTGAAAAGTGAAACTGAAAGTGTCATGTTCTCAAATGAACTAAACAAACTGTTGAACTAATCTTCCACTGGTAGTGAGAGAGAAGACCATGAGTAAGTGAGACAATATGTACAGTACATGTATATATATTGTACCAGACTCTTATTGACATAAGTACAATAAACAGTGGACCATGGCTTAACCTCCTCTCCTAATGATTGTAACCTTTCCAGCAGCGTGCATGTCGGGTACGCAACACAGCCGGGATTTGAACTCACAACCACATGTGAGCTACTCTTCCACTGGCCCTGACAGAGAAGACTGTACAGTATATACAGGTTCAGTGTAACAGGGTTAGCTCTTATTAAGTACATTGAATAATGGGCCATGGCTTAACATCCCACCCTAACAATTGCCTTTCAACTACTGGTAGTTTGCATGTTGGGTAAGTGACACAGTTGGGATTTAAAGTCAAGACTTCTTGGTCCAAAGGCAGGGTTACTACTAGTAACCACAGCACTGGACTATGCACCCTATTTTGTGTGTTAGAACATAATCAAGTTAATTACATGTATATATTCCCCCCTCCCTTTTGTGACAAAAGCCATTTGTTGCAAATTTTTTCACCAGCAAATTTTCAGAAGAAGTACCTTGAGTCTGAGGCTGGTGTTGTATTCATGAATCTCTGTCAGAACATCCAATGTTGGGTTGTTAGCAATCAGCCCTCCATCTAGGAAGCGTCCCATTGGTCGGAAGTAGGACGGTGCAGCACCACTAGAGCGAGCAGCTCGCCACACAAGTTGATCTGCACAACATGAAATGTGTAAGGTTTTAGGGAACAGGACCTACAGTTTAAATTGACCTTTTTCTTCCCTTTCTGTGAACCAAAACACAGTCATAAAACATCAGCGAGAGACCTTCAGAGGATCCATAAGCTACCATGGCCCGATTGTCTCGAACAATCTACATGTACTACTAGATACTTAGACAGCCCCAACTCTGTCCTCTTTTAAGACTTATGCAAAAACTCAAATGACGAAAATGTTGAATGGACACAGACCATATGACAACATTCATTGTTATGTATGTATGTGTTTTTGTAATACCATGTACATGTGAGGAATCAAATTTTGTCTATAGATTTATCACGACTATGTGTTCATGGATTTGTTAAGACTTCAATCATGTAATCTGTATCTTTTTATATCTCATCTAACCCTGACCTCTCCCCTCATGACCTCAAGGTCTTTTGTGAATAAACAAAGGTCCAAACAAACAAACAAACAAACAAACAAACAAATGATTGATCTAGTCTGTCATCATCAGAAAGTACCTGAGGGTAAGGTGACAGGCTGGAAAATACACTTTGTATTTTCGGGATGCTTGGGAAGGTTGGGAGGGTCGTAGTTCCTGAAGAGGTGCAGACAGGCTGGGTTTCTGTCACCCATCACACCTGTCACAATCACCCTGAAATGCAGAACACATAATGGTTAAAAGTCCTATGAAACAGGACTTTCATTCATCATTTGAATGTTTTCTGTGTAAAGCATTTTACAAGGAACTTGACATATAGACTTTATTAAATTTAAAACAGTTCGTTCTAAAGAAAACTATAAAGACTATTTGATTAAACCATCTAATTGTATTACATAAAACAAGGTACATTTATACTAAATAAAAGGCCATGCTACATGTGCATACACGCATGCAATAACAACTGGTTTCAGATGTGAACAGCAGCAGATACAGATCTAGAAGCATTATGGAGAAAATCAGAAGAAAACAGTTGAGACTGTGACCATAACAAAACAATCTTCAACCTACAATTATTGTATTTCATTATGCAACATAATGAAATTCTTTCTTGAGATGAGTGACATGTTTGTTATAAGGTTTCTCCTCTGAACAGAGCTCCAACAATAGATAACCATAATTGTATGTACAATTTTACTGAACTTCTTACTTGGGATGAGTGATATCTGTCATTTTGGTGGTCTCCCCATACTCTTCCTTCAGGAATCCCTCCAAGGCATCGGAGCTGTACGGACGTGATCCCTTAAACACCTCGTTCTTCAGTCGGAAGTACAGACATCGGCAGTATCTAGCTGTTTTGCCTGGTACAAAACAAAAAAAGTAATTTCATAAATAGCTCCAACAAGAAAGCAGTATTGTCATTTGTAAGAAAATATATTGGTGAATGTAATAGACTAAATGTAAAAGTAAAATGTATTTGCCAAATTCAAAATATTTTCTAGGGGTTAGTCAGTTCCTTTGCAGCAGATATATGAAAATATTCTTCACTGACATTCCCATTACACAACTTTGGGAGGATAGTCCTATGAGTATAACCATGGTGCAAGTGTGCCCACTAGCAACTTATCATTGAACTGCAGGACATGAGAAATGGTAGCTCACCATGTGCAACTGCCAGTGCCAGAATGCCTCCTGTACTGGTCCCTCCAATCCAATCAAACAGGTCCAGAATGGGGTGTCCGGTGAATTGTTCGATGGCCACGAGAAGCTGGGTGAGGACCAGACCACGAATCCCACCTCCATCCAGACATAAGACTTTATCGTACCTGCAAATATGACGGGGGAATAACATTAAAGTTATTCTTCACATCTTGACAATTTTTTTTTTCAGCTAGAGTTAAGATGATGATTACATTCAAATGCAAAGAAAAAACTGACTGTGTTCAATCATAAATCAATTAGCAATATAATCAACAGTAATTGTAACACTAAATTGTTCAATATAAACCTACTGCAAGAAGCAATTTTGCCTTTAAGTTACTGTAGTCAATATACATGTACATAATTATGTAAAATGCTAGTCATCAGTATAAAAAAGAAACAAGACAACAATGCACCACTATGCAATATGGTATCTTTTCCAGCTATCAATTTCAGCATCACAATTCTATGTCCTCACTTTGACGGAGTTGTCGGTCCGTCCATCTGGTCATATCCAGCAGCGATGGCAGACGCCCCCACAGCCATAGCAAGGATATCATCCATACCTGTTGGAATTATGAAAAACAAAATTTAATGTTAAAGAACAGAATACACCAGAATATCCTGGTTGTTACTGGGTGTCTTTTACCATAATGTTTCCAATTGACTAAATTATGCAATTTTAAAAATTTTCACGTCTCAAGCAGGGTGTTCCAGATGGCCGCCAAAGTCAGGGTGCGTACTATGTTTAAATAGAGAGGATTTTTCGCTTCAACTTTTCAGCTTCCTTAATTGCTCAGGTCTGCGACTGCCCCCAAATCAGAGGTGCATTTGTTAAAGAACAAGCAATTGAAATATGCAAAGAAAAATCCTTATGCCCAAATAAAATGACAATTGGGCTTACGGGCTCTCTTACTTCTGTTGTGTGTTTTCTCGAGGGCAGCTGCAACAGGAGAGGGGAGTCCGTCAAACCCTCGTCCATACTGACAGCCATCTTTGCATCCAGTCATGCTGGACTCACATCTGTATTGAATGGAAAATTGTCAAAATCTATTACTAACAGTTCCTACTCAGAAACAGTACGATCTTGAAAACGTATGGATTAATTTGCATTATGGTTGTTCTGAGGGAGATCCATAGTCCTTAAGAATATATTTTTCATCACAGAATGGTTCATGGCAAGACTTCATGTATCATTTGTATTTATTTTCATCACTAGTCTTGGTGTTTTTCATCACTAAAAGATTTTGCTCTTGTATTTTGTTTGCTTGTGGTTTAGTTGGGGTTTTTTGACAGCAAAATACCACAAAGTGGACATCCAGAATAAAATAATGTTAAAATGAATAAGGCAGTACTTATACTATCATTACATAGGACTCAAACTGCAGTGTAATCATGAGGAATGCATTTGTTAAATGTGTAGCAGTCACTGTCCTTGGTGCTGAATTCCACTACTGAATTCTGAAGCTTGACTGCTCAGCTTCTTAAAGTGCAGTACCAGTGTCTTACACCGTGCGGCACTTTAAAACTGCAGATATGCAAAAATACAGATACAGCTACAGTACACTCACCTCTCAGCCCCCACCATATGGAGCATACCCACAATGATGTCCTTGTTGCCAGTGGCACTTTGGGCGGCTATGTGTCGTGGAGTTTCACCCTTACTATTCTTGGCGTTGATATCAGCACCAAACACAACCAAGACTCGGATGATGTCTACACTTTCAACCTTGAATGAAAAAAAATATGTATATAAAAAGATTTTCTAACGGTTATGTTCATTATGATTCAGATTAACAACCAAATTCTCCCAGCAGTGCATATCCAATCGCATGGCTTCTTACAGGTGATACCATGCAGGAGTGTAGAGTGATTCTGATGACCTTCAAGACCATGCAAGGTCATAACTTATCATCTTTCTCAAGGCTATAACATCTTGAGTTATTTTTCTTACAGTAAACAGGAAATCTTTCTTTCACTTTCATGTCTACCTGTATGAATAAATTGGTTCTCAAGGGTTACAGAAGAAAGGGAAGACTCCCAACATCTTGTTGCAGAAGATGGTTGCAAGCTCAGTGCCCAGAACAAGTCATGAATAATGACAGATAAAACAAGTAACGTGCATGAAATCATGCAAGCAAGCAGTGCTTTTGTAGTGCTTTTGTGGTGATAACTTTCCACTGAGTTCAACTCACATCCTCTGGTGCATCCTTGACAGAAAGGGCATATGGCAATATGAACATATTAGCTGTCTGAAGCTGTTATTATATAACTATTATAAGAAGCTTACTTAGACTAAGACAGCTATACCCAGTATCATATAAATTGCTATCAAATGTATTGTGATGACTCATGCCATTGGCAACTTTAAAATAACTAATTCATCATAATTGTCATCATCCAAGTCTAATGTTCTCAAAGGTTACCAAATGAAAGCATACCTGTACATATTTCATCTTCTTAAATTCTCTTTTAAACTGTCACACTTAACATCTTATCATTTTATGTGAGACACAATTCATGATAAAACAATAATGTTGAAATTCTTAGTTTTCCATTGTCTTTTTTTGTCTTTTTAACATCATCTTATGATGGGGTTTGAAAATAATGAGAAGACATGGGGAAAAGTTGAAATATCTGAGGGAGGGAGAAATGCAAGCAGCAGCTTACTTTCTCAGCTGTCTTCTTGTCAAGAAGGGTCTGCTAGGTGTTGCACAGGGCAAAGAGTATACACCACAAAAATCTTTAAAAGTTACATCTGATCATTCGAGAAATTCTTTTACTTTTCTTTCATAGTAGGTGCATGCAACACCATCATTAAGCATTAAGAATTCTTATGGACAAGCACTGCAAAACATACTGCAGAGTCATATAAACAACATTGAAGACAATTGGTATTTAAGGCCAAATGCAAGTACATGTATGCGGCATGGTAAAAAAAATCAACATTTTTTTTGAAAATTGGTGTACAAGGTACCAGCCAGTGTAATTCTCAAGGGGGATACAAAACATACCTGAACAGCCAAGTGCAGAGGGGAGTTCCCCTCCTGGTCCTTAACATTGACTTCTGCATCAGCTATCATAATGGCGAGGACACATTTGAAGAGGTTTTCCTTCACCATGTAGTGTAGAGGTGTCAGGCCGGCCGTACTCACGGCTTCAAGTCTGGCTCCCTTACTCAGTAGGAGTTGGATACACTACGGAGAAAGTTAAAAGAATCATTAGAAAATCATAGTATATTTTTGTTCTTAAAAAAATGGAAGTACAGTCAAACCGGGTATGCCTAAATACCTCAACCGCCCTCAACCCCCCCTCAACCGCCCTCAACCCCCCACTTCCTGGGCTAATATGCAGTGTACATGTGCTAAGAACCCTTGTTTACACTCTGTATACATTGTCTATACGATTATAAATAAAAATCACATAGTAACATCTAAGTATTTGCGATTTTTTTCAAGATATAACTTTTAATATATCATAAGTGGAGTTACCATCTTTAGGGAGTGATACACCCCGCAAAATATCCGCCCTAAAGTATTGAGCGCTAAAATCCACCACCAGAAACATGATGTTCAAAGAGGTTTCCCTCTATATCTCCTGAGTTTCCGTGCTGCACAAGCTTTTTCACTTTCCTTATTTTGACTTGAAACTTACGGCACGATGCGTTCTGGCGGCGCGGCGTAAACAAACAAGATGGCGGACCCTGTTCCTCGGGCACACGGCGCGCCGTAAAAAAAATGGTAAAACGTCAGAGTTACAGTGATTTCCTATTTATAATTGCAAAGGCAATGTATCCAGAGCGTTAAAAAGCGTTCTTAGCACATGTTCACTGCATATTAGCCCAGGAAGTGGGGGGTTGAGGGCGGTTGAGGGGGGTTGAGGGCGGTTGAGGTATTTAGGCATACCACAGTCAAACCTGCCCAAGAAGTCCACCCAGGGGACCGAGTTCAAGCGGTCTTCTTGGACAGGTGGCCATCTTGGGCCTGGTTACTTGAATGGAAAAGAATTTGGGGACTGGGTGGTTATAATGGCCAGATGGTGGGCTTCAAGAGGTGGACACTTGGACAGGTTTGACTGTTCTATACAATTTAAAAAAATATGTGAAAAAAAAATACAGTACCTCTGTTCATGGAGATGATCATGAGTGTATGACACATTGCAAAATATATCCAGAAAATTAAGATTAAGTGATTAAGTTATTTTTTTTTTATTACTGATCAGGAAAAGTGGCATAGTCTACCTTACATGATGAAAGCAATAAATTATGTTAGATTATTCCTGGCCTGGGTAATATAAGCCTTATATTAGCCACTTATGGGACGTTTTGTCCTAACATACAATCTAGCTACCTCAGGTGTTCTGGCCCAGTGTAGAGCAGTCTGACCAGACTGGGGGTCTACAGTGTGCACTTGGCGAGGATCTCTCTCCAACAACAGCTCCAAACACCTGTGACAGATAACATAAACTCTCAGTAACTCTATTCTACAGTTTCTTTTTCCTTTCTTTTCATTTTATGACAGTGTCCAGATTGAAAAGAAAGGAGAACTTCCAGACTGTGCATGATGCACAAAATGACAAATATGCTTGTAGCTCTACCCTACAGTTACCTACCCTCTGTGAAATGTTTTGTGAATTTCTTGTTTTATTCATTGTGAATTTCTCCCTGATTCTATATGATTCCATGTCTAAACATTTTCCCTCTGCCTTCCTTAAGGCAACAGACATGAATATAGCAGGTAATCGAAGACAGGAAATGAGATAACCTTTTCAAGGACCTTCAACATAACTTCCTGTTAGTGTCCCCAACATGCCTAGCATGTGCAAATAACTAAAGAAACACAAGCAAACACACAAACAGACACACCAAAAACAAAACCTCTGTACATGGAGGTAATCATTGTGGATCTTTGGGACCCCCGGGGATCAAAGTGATTAATTAGCTGCCAGACCTCCGGCCCTCACCGCGGCCTCAGTCTGTTGCCGCGCGGCCAGGGGCAAGTCACACAACGTCTTGTCTCCTGAATTTCACTACATTTTGTCGCCTGATTTCTGTCTCTCCGGCTTCCTCATGCCACGCTCCCCGAAGAAAGTGCGCCGATGTGCCGGCTGCGGCGACCCTCTTTCGTCGCATAAGGCCGGCCAGGCGGGGAAGGATTGTAAAGGTCTTGGCAACCAGGACTCCCAGGCCTCCCCGTCCGCTCCACTCACCATGGCGGAGCTCCAGAAGAAAAAGGAAGACTTAGAGGCAGCCATCAAAGAAGCAGAGCTGAGACGTGAAGTAGAAGCGCTGGAAAAGAAGTTCCAACAGCTCCAGACGGCTTCCTCACAACCACCCTCCTCCGCTAGTCCAGGCAACCCGGCTCCCCCGGCGGCCGGTACGTCCGTCTCCAACACAGCAGAGCAACAAGATCCGAAGGTTCCCTCTCCCCCAGCCGGTGCCGGCGCGGCTCTCTCCAAGTCGACGGACGGGGGGCAGGAAACATCGACCGTGCAACTGGGTCCAGGGGACGTCACCATGGACACCCTACGCCAGGACGCTGATCTCCTCGCCCAGGTACAGCAAAAATTCCCGGACCTGGAATTCAAAGAACGGGCCAAGCCAGCCAGATCAACAGGTAAGAAGTCCTCTCCGCTCTCCCCCGAGCAGTTTGTCTTTAGCTGCGAGTCGACAGATGACAAAAAGTATGATGATCTATCGGCAGAGGAGTTCCTGAGCGGGTCCATGGGACTTCTACTCTCGCCAGCCTTGCCAACCTGGGAGGCCAGGGGCCGCCTGGCTCTCCTACAATATACGTGCCACCGGCTGGCCCGCTACCGCTGGCCTGTTGTCCGGGCGTTCCACCATGCCGCCGTCGCCCGCGCCCTTCGTGTTCACACAGAATGGAATTCAGACTGGGAGGACATTAAAGAGTTTTACTTCGACGGCAACGCTAGCAAGCTCAAGTCCAACTCCACCGCGGTGAACTCCACTCAACCTTCGACCACCACCAGACCGTGCTGGAAGTTTCAGCGAGGAGAATGCTCGGCTCCAGCGTGCCGTTTTGAACACTACTGCGGACACTGTTTCAGCCAGACCGGGCAGAGATTCAAACACCCGGATGCGTCCTGCCGCCGCAAGAAGTTCGCAGACAAGACAGTGAAAGACGAGAAAACGTCCACGTCAGAATGACTACCAGCCACCCGAACCGTGAGTTACGGACAGTCTGTTGTTAACAGTAGTGCAACCGGTGTTCTCATAAAAACGGGTCAGAATGATGTTTCCTTTCCCTGCCAACAAGGCTTTCATAACATTTATACGGACGAACTTGCTTTTTTCGATCCGCTAAGCGATTTTGTTAACGATCCGACTATTTCTGCAATTGTTGTCAATTCCGAGGCCGTCGTAGATACAGTTGTAGCCTCTGATACTTTTGTTGCACACTCCGATCATGCTCTCACGGACAGTGTACTAGCCTCGAACGATTTTGTTAGACAGTCAGCTGACTTTGTTAGACAGTCAGATGTTTTCCCCGCTATGTTCGCGGATGTAGATGTATGTGAGAGTATTGTATTAGACGCGGATGTTACGGATCTGGTTGTCGACTTAGATGTAAGCGAAGACATCTGTAATGTTCTTGATGTAAGTGATAGTATTGTTTTGGACTCAGCGGTTTCTGCCAATGTTGTTAATGTTACGCACTCGGACGTGACCGAGGATACCACCGTAGCCACAAATGCTATCCGGCCGTTTGAGTTGGACACAGTTGCTCCTATAGCCCTCGTTGTAGACACTGACGCTACTGAGAATATTGTGTTAGACCCCGATGTTAATGAGAATATTGTCGTAGCCTCCGAAGTTAATGTCGATTTTACTGTAGCCACAGAGCTCTCCGTTCCCAATGTTGTTGTTCTAACCGATAGTGTTATGATGCCTCCGACGCCACATATGGTGTCCAGTATTGAGCGTGAGAAGTGTTTTTCGCTCCCATCCCCGGGCGCTTGGTCAGATGGTAGTCATCAGCAGGATGACAGTTTGTTTGTTTATTCGACCGTCGCCCCCTCGGCGGACCTCCCACGGCCCGCCAGATCCCTGTCTCCAGTCCCCACAGGGGGGCTTCACACTTGGCTCGCACCCCGTCCGCGGGCGCAACTCGCCAGATCTCAATCTTCAGTCCCCACGGGGGGGCTTTGCACTCGGCTCGCACCCGGCCAGCGGGCGCAACTCGCCAGCACTATGTTCCCAGTCCCCACGGGGGGGCTGGCCTATCGTCATGAACCCGGCTACCGCGCGCCTTTCCCCAGCTTGTCGGATGTCCAGCGCTGGCACGTCACAGTTCATCGCTCGGGTCTGCCCAATTATCGAGGAGCCCGCATTCCAGTCCCCAGTAACCTGAATCTAGCCGCCTGGCGTCACCTTCTTGCAGGTTATAAGGACGGGACTTTATGTGACTTGATAGAATTTGGGTTCCCAGTGAATTACACCGCCGCCAAGCAACCAGCCGTTCCGCCCACCAATCACGCGTCGGCTATTCGTTATAGTGCCCACGTCATTGATTATATCAACAAGGAGCTGGGTCACGGAGCCACTATCGGCCCTCTCCCCATGGATTTCTTCGACCCGGCCTTGGTCTGCAACCCCTTGCAAACCATGCCAAAGCGGGATTCCCACAGTCGCCGGATAGTTGTGGACTTTAGCTTTCCCGACGGCTCTTCGGTCAATGCAGGAATTCCAACAGACACCTACCTCGGAGAACGCCTGTCCTTGCGCTATCCCTCCGTGGATGACTTAACGGCCTTAGTTGTTCGTCTAGGACCGGGATGCCTGCTGTACAAGCGTGACCTGCGCCGGGCGTACCGCCAAATCTACGTCGACCCTGCCGACTATCACCTCCTCGGCTTTCAATGGAAGGGACTTCGCTACGCTGACATTGTCTTCCCCTTTGGAATCCGGACCGGGGCCCTGGTCTGTCAGCGGGTGACAGATGCGGTGCGTTTCATCTACGGCATCCTAGGCTACGCCTGCGTGAACTATCTAGATGATTTGGGTGGTGCGGACACCCCGGATCGCGCACCTGCTGCCTTCGAGAGTCTCGGCCACCTGTTAATTCTGCTGGGCTTACAAGAAGCCGCTGACAAGGCTGTTCCCCCAACCACGCGTTTAGTCTTTCTCGGCAAAATCATTGACTCTGTACGCATGACCATCGAGGTCACCCCCGAGCGTCTGACGGACACGTTGGAGGAATTAAGGCTGTGGAACTCAAAAGTTCACACCCGCCGCCGCGAGGTCGAGTCTCTACTCGGCAAGTTGCAGTTTGTCGCGTCATGCGTCCGCCCGGGTAGGCTGTTCGTCTCACGCATGCTCCTCTTCCTGAAGCAGTTTCCGGACAGACACACGAAACTAAGGATCAACGACGACTTTCGCCGGGACTTGGCATGGTGGCGCACTTTCCTTCCAACGTACAACGGGATTTCTCTCCTCCCCCAATCTGGCTGGACAGAGGCGGACGCCGTCTTCAGTTCGGACGCCTGCCTAACGGGCTGCGGAGGTTTTCTCAACTCCAGGGGAGAGTACTTTCACGCCACCTTCCCGCCCTCAGTCCTCGAGTTGGACCCCTGCATCAATGGACTCGAACTTCTCACCATCTTGGTGTGCGCTCGTTTGTGGGGCAAGTACTGGCCCGGGCTGCGTATCGTTGTGATGTGTGATAACGAAGCTTCTACAACGCGGCAGTTCCGTCAGAATGTCCTGCAACTTCCGGTGGCCGCCATACCGGGACATCCGCTCTGCCCGAGAGCAGCATACCTGCACATGATTCGTCTTCTTCCCGCCTCCGGGGACTCTCCCGCGTTCCTCGTTCCCAGTTCCGGCGGGGGGCTAGTGTCCCTTACTCATTCCTCCCTCGTCTCTCACCTCAAGACCCTACTGCAAGCTGCCGGCTTCCCCTCAGACAAGTTCTCCGGACACAGCTTCCGACGCGGGGGCGCCACCTTTGCGTGGCACTGCGGGGGCGACCCTCAAACCATCAAACTCATGGGGGATTGGTCCTCAGACGCCTATGAGGTCTACTTAGATTCCTCCCTGGAACAGAGATGGTCCTTCAGCAAACACATTTCCGATTCAATCCGCCAAAGCACCCAGAGCCCCGCCAAACAACCCCACTTACCCCGCTGATCGCCGCCATCTGACCATTATCAGCTGTTACCTAGTTTTGTTCTCTAGTTGAAGTAGTTCGTAGTTCCTTGAGTATCAAGTAGTGTTCCCCTAGTTATTTGTTTACAGTGTCATCTTCCTTGCCTTTGTATTTATCCATAGTTTTCTTTTGTACTGCTTTATTGTTGATTGCTTATGTTGCGATTTGTAATTGAGGCGGTATTTATATTGTTACAAGTTTATGTTGAAATGTTGAGTTAATATAGACGTTCTCGCTACCTCCCCGGGGCTCCCAATCCTCTCCCCTGCACGCCTCCTCTCACCCCTCCTTTCGCCTCCCGCTGGGTCTGGTCCTGGTGACTTGAGCTCTGTTTGTGCTCAATAAAGTTTTACCAGCCCAGCACAGTGTACGTCCTTCACTTATAAAGTACTCTTACCTAGAGAGGAGCGTGCAGATAATTGTGGATCTTTGGGACCCCCGGGGATCAAAGTGATTAATTAGCTGCCAGACCTCCGGCCCTCACCGCGGCCTCAGTCTGTTGCCGCGCGGCCAGGGGCAAGTCACACCCACCCGCCTCACCCTGGTGACTTGAGCTCTGTTTGTGCTCAATAAAGTTTTACCAGCCCAGTACAGTGTACGTCCTTCACTTATAAAGTACTCTTACCTAGAGAGGAGCGTGCAGATAATTAAATACACTTACTCCATGCTATTGGCCTCCATAGCACTGTGTATGGGGTAACCCTTGGCCCCCATCAGTAAGACGTTAGCCCCGACGTTCAGTAAGATCTGCACACACTTGGGCTGGTTATATCTGCAGGCCACGTGGAGAGGAGACTCTCCAGCTTGGTTCAGGGCACTCACGGCAGGGCTTCGAGTAGAACACAGGATCTGCAACATTCACCACAAGATGAGGGTTACTACACATAGGGAGGAAAGAGTAGCCTGGATGCCAGCCATTTTTCTAGCTTTAGTATGCTCTCTTTGTTGCTTTCCTGTCAAAAAGACTGTACCCAAACATATGACTGAGTTTTAGTCTGTCATTTGAATATTTGTTCAGAATTTGAACAGGTTCGCTGATTGTATAAATCTGAGCAGCAGTATAGAGTCATCCAATCAGCAAAGCCTTCACAATTTTCCTCACATGCATCACATGAGGAAAATTGTGACTGGATTCATTGATTCACAAAACAGCGGAAAGAACATTCAGTTCAGGAAGAGCTGAATCATCAATGTGTTTACTTGTGTATGGATGGTGTTCAGTACCATGGACAGGTCTGTTAGTGTGTGATATAAATTATAGTAAAAAACAGTAGTGTGGTTCTTCTACCAAGTGTTGAAACACAGCAATTTAAACTGTTTGTAACTGTTACCTAGAATACCAGTATAGAATATAATATTTTCTTTTAAGTAATGACAGGCAGAGCAACTTGTACAGTTGATATTATTTCATATTTTAAGCACAAAAAGAAAAATATTCAAATTCCGCACCTCCAGGGCTTCTGGGTTGCTCTGTGCAGCGAAGTGAAAGGCTGTGTTCCCCCCACTGTCTGCCTTCTCCACCTGTACATTACAGTGCATGAGTTCACGGATACAGGCGATGTTACCCGCCAGACAGGCAAGGTGCAGTGGAGTACGGCCATTCTCCTCCTCCACCATATTCAGAGCACTGCAAGATGCAACAAGAAATCAAAGATTTTACACGTCCATGAAGTATTTATTGTTGTGTTGAATTTCTAGTTTTATGTATTGTGAATTTCTTGCTGATCCTTTGCATATTCCACTGTTGTGCATATGGAATCCTTGAGTTCCTGAATTCCTCTAACATACACTATTCACTTCTTTTCAGCCTGCGGGGAGACCTCCAGTTTGACCTTCCTGCCAGTCTGTGGTTACACCATTTCTCCCATCACTTTCAGTGACTATACATGTAATACATTCAAATAACTACAGACACACAAGCAAACAGACAAACACACCAAAAACAATTATTTGTATGTGAAGTTGGTTACTCAAAAAGGATTTACTCAGAAAGGGTCACAATTTAGCCATGTAGATAAAAGAAGTTATTTTGGGAGCAAGCCATCCTCATTATCATCATCATGAAGTCAGAGTTTTTAAATACTTCCAGTACAGTATGCAGAGTTATAGCTTTAATTACCCTGCAACAACGTTGTGTTTGAGACATTCTATCATCCCCAGATGGACCGCCAAGTGTGCTGCTGACCAGGACGGGTGCTTCTGAACAAGGTCATTCAGGGTCTGAAATAAAAAAAGAAGAAAATGGGCTTAAAATTGTGTATAGAGGTGACTATATACATTTGAAGAACCATAATTTCATTCTTATATACCAGAAAAGCTGTATGACTGCGCTATACCATGTCTAAAGTAACCATACAGAAATGCCATCTAGCTACTCCTTCTAGTACTGCAGGTTGTCTCCAACTGCACTGAAAGACTGGGTGGAATATCAAATTTTTTTACTTCATATCAGACATGAAGTAAAAATTTGATATAATCAGCAAGCCTGAAATTTTCAGTTTCATCTGTTCAAAATCTTACTACAAAATAGATTGGACAGTCTGACAGAGGACGGTGGTATGATCATAAGGTGTGGCCTCTGCATGGCAAATTGCCAAACTGGACTGATCGTGATGCAATATCGTTACCTGCAGTTTTGTGACAGAGTAGATTGACTTGGAATATTGATAGAAGGGCAACAGTTTCCGGGTGTACAGCTGGAATGTCTTCACCCCTTCCTCCTCTGTGGGCAGCCGGAATACTCTGGAATGAGACAGAAGGACCATTAGAAATACTCTAGGATAATATCTTTTGCTATATTGAGAGAGTACAATACACCCTTTTCATTTTAACTACATCTATTCAGACTTTCATTGAAAACTTCACAGATTTAAACAGTGGTATTAAGAGTCATACAAAGGGATGCTTTTTGTGAAGTAGGTATCTAGAAACAAACATTGTGAGTGAAAATTATCATACTTGAGAACTTAATCTTCCTGCTAAGGTTAAGTTTTTGGCTTCAGATTTGTATTAGTTCTACAGTCACATACTAGTAGCTAAAACCCTGGGAGATATTCAAGGCTTCTTGTAACTTCTTTCACCCTTTGTGTCTGATTGTATATTCTTGATTTGTAGGAATCCGATATAACATATACTAGTAAGTGTGTTAGGAAGATAATTGAGCTGAAATGGAATTTTTTTAGTTTTTCTAACATATATAACGTTACCTGTAAGCCTGGACACTCATCCCTGTGTTGTGCAGCACAGCCTCAAAACTCTGCCCTCTCTCATCTCTGTAGAGTGTCAGACAGTCTTCTCTCTTCATGATTCCATACTTGGCATAGTTCTTTGTGTCCACCTCCTGAATGTTTGCAAATTTTGTTATTGTATATGACTACTTTTTATGCAAGCTAATGAAGTTGATAAAGTCTTCAAGCATCTAATTAATGTGTTGTGAAATCAGACAGAGACAGTAGATGCTGCTAAACTTTGTATTCTAGTAGGATTGTGTTAAGTAGCACCCAAACAATGGGTGTGCTCATTCCTTGGCTGGTAGTATTACTTCTTCTAACTAAATTGTTTTGTAGCATACCATACTTAATATGTGTGCTCATAATGGACTATACTAAGTTACACAGTTTGGAGGGGGTGCTACCAGCTACCTTACTTCCAGTGTAAGTCATCATCAGTACACTGGCTTACAGGGAAGAAAACAGATTCAAAATCGCTTAACCAGTAATTTGATATCATATAAATGCATATTATATACAAATATAAAATCCAGTGTGTACCCTGATTGAGTAGGGGGTTCCCAGCAAGGGCATATCACTAACCAGGTTACTGACAAACCCTTTCACGGCATCTTTGAAGAAGGACATCTTGATTCTTAGCTGACTGGTATACCTGCAATGGAGAATGGTATTCAGATTTGTACTTCAATTGTAGCTTTTTTTTTAATATCTAGAATATTATGTCAATATTTACAATACTGTTTCAACAACAACAAATGAATCGATAAACATGTAACGTTAAAGTCATTTTGTAGCAACAAGAAAAATCTTCAATAACAAAAACACTTGCAGCATACATACAAAATAGTGTTCACATTCAATTCATTAGAAGAAAATAAATTTGCAATTTCTAATAAATAACAATTTAAAATACATTATACAAGAAAGGATGCAATAATATCTAGCAGTTCCTGGTATTTCTAAACATTTGCATTTTACATGTAATACCAAATGACACTTATAAAGTAACTGTGACTTAGTTGAACAGAGGGCATTCAATATGGTAGCCCTTGAAAAATACCTTTCCAAATCTTTATTGACCTGTGTCACGTGTTATTGACTATATGAATATATTATGTCATGATATCTAATATTCTTGAGTCATATAAAATGTAATATTTTGAGCTTCTGTGATGATATGGTTGACCTATTTTATCTATTGAACAGGAATTACAATGGTCTTACTGTTAATTTAGATGACCTATAGCCTAAAAGTTCCCATGATATATTCTGAATTGTATTTGGGGCCCAAAATTATCTGACAGTGACAATGACGCATAACGTTATATTCATAAAAATCATCATATTCAGAGCATTGGACATATTTGTCTGTGTCAATGCTAAAATACGATTCTCCTAAAAGAACCAACAGAATGTAAAACATACTTACACTTTTGTGGAAAAGTTCGCTCATCAGAATATAGCGGTACCTTTTGGCAAATAATAAACTGACAACAAACCCGGAAGTGATGGTGTATGTTTCCCGTCAGGCGCAGCGAGGTGAATGAAATCACGTGATTTCCTCGTGACTTCCGCCCGAAGAACATACCAACATGATTGACAGGTAACCTTAACTGCACAATGTAATTAAACTCTTTCCAAGAACTACTGCTCAAAATGAATTAGTATCAGGAAAGATTATTATTATATCTAGTAATATTTACACCTTAGACTTTATTTTAAACCATTGAAAATGTATTTTGGTCGATTTTCTCCCCCTGGTTTGATGGTTTGTCCCAAGTACGTCATCAGCACGCTGTGTTGTGAATTTCCCAGACGGATTGCATTGCTGTGTGTACACATTGTAGATTTCTTTCCCGCCACGCACGCAGGGCCACGCAGGACACCGCCTTTTACTACGCCGTTTCCTCGAACCGTCGACTTTGCTGTACGGTACGTTGTGTGTCACTTCTATCTCTTACTGTATGCGATCCCCGATTAACGGTATTTTATGGTCGTACTGCGAAGGTTTAGCGTAAAGGGTGACGGTTTTTGATATTGACAACAAAGGGCCGGGGCGGGTAGGGCCACCCGTACCAGACGGGTCTCGTTTCCCACATTTCCTTGGAATTTTCCAGCCAGACGGGAAGTGAAAATCAACACTAAAGATCTCTCACTAACACTAACATTTAAGACACCACAAAGACATGTGTGTGATGTTTACTGTTGTTGTTTTTGTTGTGATTTGGGACTCAGACATTTGGTAACCAGCGCAACGTGTGTGTGAGGTCGCCTGGCATGAATTAGTTCGTGTAAATATTCCGCATTTTTCCCTGGCAGCCCTGAAGTAGCAAAAATGTCAGCGCTAACTCCCAATTCACGTCTTGGATTCCTAAATTATACAGTCGTTGAAATTAATGCTCTTGTAGAAATGTAGTGAAGGGGGCAAGGGTCGGTCACGAGACGGTTGAGTATGCGAACTGGCTATCTTTGTAATGATGAGTCAGCAAGTTTCCAGGCTCGAAATATGCCTGTGATTTGACCGCTCGGTCGAAAAAGCTTAGTCACACATTTTTCGCCGCTCACAAAATCTCCAAGTGAACGATTGTTAACGTCGGATTTGTAGACAAGTTTGTGTTTTGTCTGGAATTTTGGTAGAAACGTAATTTGCTTTGGATATCTGTAACGTTATGGCTGTGCGTGGGCCCAACCCACCCCTTTTGTGTACCCGCGTGTTGAGTTGGTTCCGTTTGCCGCCTTTGGGTGTGTACACTAACGGTAGGCAACTGGCCACGTGGTATTCACAGATCGCTCCCTTTGTTTTCTGCTCAAGAAATCGACAGGTTTCTCTTTGTTTTGTTGTAGTGACGAGTCACGATCTGATTTGTTTATGGTGTTGTTTTTGTCCACGTGTTCTCAGTGTTTATTGTTTGTGTTTGTTGGAAATTGTTTGCTTTCTGTCGTGAGAAAGTGTGAAGTACAACAAGGAAGTAAAGGTGGTTGTGCGCGGTTGTTTGACATTGTTGTTGCCATTTTCTCTGAAAAACGGTAAAAAAATCAGTGTATGTTGAATATTTGAATCAGTGTTACTTCAGAATTCATTTAAGATATTGTGTTTATTGATTTATGTTAGGACTAAACTGTGTTTATTGATTGTTAGTAGCTTTACATTCATTTGTTTTGCAGTAATTAACATCTGTGTCCATAATATCACCAGGGTCTATAATATCGCCACCTTGAGAAACAGTGTGCTTAAAGACATTTTTACTGCAACATACCCCAGGTATGTACATTTGAGGTGTGAAGGAGTGCATACCAAAAGTATGTTTCAGTAAAAATATCTTTAAGCACACTATTTCTCAAGGTGGAGATATTATGGACCCTGGTGATATGATGGACGGACACAGATGTTATATGATATGAAAATAGAATAAAGCTGCAAAGGTTACATGCTTGGCCCAACCTACAACATATCTGCATTAGATGACAGTATTTCCTATGAAAAAATATTAATTTTACTACTAAATATAACTCAATGTCTGAGTGACTAGACAATGTATGTTTTGTATAACTGTTCTTAGTGTTCATCAAATAACACATTTTTGTATGGTGCTAAAACACAGGATATAGACAGTACATCTGACGAATGGAAAAATTGCTTTAATTTTGTGCAATTGTCAAATTATGATAAAGCACAAAGAAAATTTATATAAATGATGTTTATGTTTGAATATCATGTATATATTGCTATCATATTCATATCCATTTGATTGTCTGTAGTAGCTATTTTACAATGTATCAGTGCCAAAAACATGTACAATAGAAACAACTTTAATCACCAAAATCAGAACCATCAGCTTTAACGTACATGTAACCTCAAACTTTCGAGTCAAAGAAAAGTGACCTGCAAACCTCTGTACTCCACTTGAAACTTGAATGTGAAAGACGAAATCTATGCTAATGCCTTTTAACCCTGTTTCCAACGTCGCAATTCTTAGAACCAGCAATTTATTTATTCGTTGCCAGGGCTACTGTAGGTAGCATCTTCAATAATTGTCAAATCCTAATTCGATAGAAAATGTTATACGATCTCATTTGAAAGCATCAGTGTTGTTCATTTCTACTTTTTGATCGTTAGAATGTCATTATATCATTGGAGCAGAGCAATTAGTAGAAAAAGTTGTTGAGCTTTCACAGTTTGTTCACGTGAAGCCCAGAAGAAGCGCATGCGCTAGAACACGCTGCCGCAGCGTACGCTGTTTAACCGTGGTTAGCCCTGTCCTCAAATTGCCACAATGTCATTTAATTTTAAGGTGAACGTCATTGAGTGTTGAACACTCACACGTGTTAGAACGCGTACACCCCATAACCGAGGATAACCTTATCCTTAGAGTAACTCAGACCCACAGTTTATTTGTCCAAGATCTGAGCTTGAACTTCTTCAGTCTTCCGATGACAGTCCATCCAATCCTACAGAGACTGAGAGCTTGAAAAAACTAGCAGAAGTTTTCAAGATTGCAGAAAAATTTTACTTTTGGTGGTTAAAACAAATCAGGCTTAATATCATGAATAATATTAATATGTAGCAACCTTTTGAAGCCTATATTTCAAGGTTTGGGATATCAAATTCTTAGCCTGGGTGCTATTCTCCTTAGTTACCGCCGGCTCTCTATTAATTATCGCTGGCTACCACGAAAACCAGCGACATTAGGGAGCCAGAGTTATATACATGAAGTAGTGTCCGATTATAAAACAGTTGAGTAAAATTATGATTCTTGCACCACTTTTCCAAGTTGGAGGCTATGATGGCACCAAAACATTTGACAGGCCCCTGAATTTCATCAAGAACAAATCTTTTTACGTTTTGTATGTCTTTTCTTTTAAATCACACTTTCATTTCCGATTATAAAAATCAAGAATCACATTTATTCTGAATCATAGACTTATACAGAATTATATTTAAGATGATTAAAGGCTATGACAGGACAGAAACAGTTGCAGGAATATCTGCAAAAACAACTTGCAATGGCAGGTATATAAATGGATGGAAAAAGTATTTCGAGCCCGGAGGTACAAAACTCTCAGTACTATATTTGAGAAGAGAGTCATGTCTGGGCAGTGCCAGTCTAGATATGAGGAAGTATTGCTGACCTAGCCTGGGCAGTCTATTTTAGTGGGGCCAACAGATTGCTGAAATTGTTTAGTTCAGCAGTTTGGGAGCTGGGGTCTGTGAACCATGGTACCGTGGAAGGACTATATGGGGAAGTCATGTAGGCTGGCATTTCCACCTCTAGAGTATATAGACTAGAGCTATATACCGAAACAAAATTTTAGGTACAGATACAGGTAACTGTTACATAGGTTAAGATACAGGCCTGTACCTGTATCTGAACATTTTTTTGGTACTTAGAATTTAGAGCATTTGGTTTTTAACTTACAAATTTTGGGTATCAGCTCATTTGTATATTTTGACAATTTTTTTTCATAATACACAGAAAATCCCAGCCCTAATGTATTGAAACAGAAAGTACATATAAAGTACTCCATAACATGTTGAAGCAAAGGTCATACTTATCATATATCCTATTCTTTAGTTTGGCCATATACAACACTGCACTACATTGGTTAACCTTTAACTTTTTAACCAACCAGTATAACGTCCATAAGAACGTTAGCATTGTGTTGTTGTACGTAAATAAAGGGAACGACCTTTAGATAAGCAGGGCCCTAATTTTAGCAGTAAAGATCTTTGCCCAGGTATCAAATCATGTGACAGGTGGAAAATGATGTAACAAGTCGTTGAGTTTTCAAATCTAAATCAAGCTTCTCTGCTTCTGTAACCTACAATTCCCAAATAGAACATGTACAACTTGAATGGTGTGATAGCACCGAACATTTGAATCATCCACTAAAACTAGTAAAAGAAGCTAGTGTAAAACACAAACGAAGAGTTAATATACAAGTCAATATTGATTGTGATGGATATGCTATTGTCAACTCATATAATATGACCTTTAAAAAACTTCCCGATGAAGAGGAAATTCCGATTACTTTCTAGTAACTGTCACACTCAGCTTGGCACTTTCCATGTATTCTTTTGTTTTCACCTTAAGCGTCGTTTCCGTTCAGTAGTCCACCTGAGGACATAGGTGAGGGGGTGTCCTTTATCTGTCATAATTAACTGGTTTAACCACTTTTTGACTTGATTTATTGAGCCCCAGCCCCCCACCTATCAGTCTTCTTTCACAATCACAAATATGTTTCTTTTTTTTTTACTGAAACAGATTCAGGTGGAAGAAACTCTATCCAAGGTCATCAGTCAGTTCTTTCTGTACCGGTGTGCCAAAAACAGACCACAAGATTCTTGAAACAAGTAGATAAGTTTGTGTGGCCAGAAGATTTGGTCTGACAAGTTTTTGCTGTGGTGTAGGTGTGACAGAACTAGGTCACATACTTGCCACCTTTTGGCCACAGAAGTGAATGGATAACAGTCAATGGATTTCTGAGAAGCGAAGCACTTTTCTTTGTCCTGACAGTTTTAACGCCTTTGTGCTGACTGGCCCTTTTCCTTTCATTTATAGGAACGTCGATATCCACAAAGCACCGATGAACGACCTACGGAAAGCTTCCTCAACAATTCAAACGGAGCCTCTTTCGTTGAAGGTAGGAGTCCTTTCTGTTGCGCTCTGCACGCACGGATTTTAGACGTACCACCTTCTGACAAATAGCAGTGTTTTAGGACAACTGCTGAGTTATCTATTAAGTGCACTGTCAGGAATTCGTCACTGTCCTTGTTCGGAGGAAATGTTTCACTATCCTGCTGACAATTCCAGTTCCTCTAGATTGAATAATGGGACAAGTCGCGATTCTGCCCGGATTTTCATAAATGTAAATCGAGGAAATTGCTCAAGTATGCACTACATCTGTTCTGAGGGGGAATTCTGGCAACGCGTGCATTTTCGCTGGTTAGGGAAAGTCGCCGTGTCAGCAGAACCCTCCCCGATTGTGCTGCACTGTACAATATTACTGTGCCAAGGGGGCCGTCTCTTTTCAGATGATATTGATTGCAAAATTAATGCCTATCAATAAAAGATGGAGGCAAATGATGAAGTTCAGGAGCAGGGCGGGTCTCCAGCCAGCATTTGACACGTCACCAACGTCCGGTTTACACTTCTCACCACCGAAACAAGGAGATGTGTAACTAACGGATTTTGCCAAAGCTTTAGCTCAGTGCTTGTCGTATAAAACTTGCACTTATTACCTAGCGAGTCATCCTTTGTCTAGTCCGTATCATAAACGGAGCGGTAAACGGACACTTTTGTTCTCTGGGGACGACAGGGGGATCGTTGGGCGCTAATTGGAGCAATTTTTGAAATTGATTGACAATGGGTCCAATAGCCTGAAGGGAAAGGCCTTGGCGTCAGCAGAAAGTGGAATCCCAGATATTGCTGTGTGGTGGAATCAGATGTTCGACTTTTGTTGCCAATTTATTGCCGCTGACTGTCCTTGCACTAAGTTGTAGAAATAATGAACAGCCCGTAAAAACATTCACGAAATCTAACTTTACTGGTCACTATCATGATAATTGTAGCACATATGATAAAGTCACAACTACAACTGATCTTTACTAGACTAAGCAAATATTAAAATATTGCAAATATTTTCTGTTGAAGCTCATGTAGTGCAGGCTAAGCTTATGGCTATAAGTCATACAAGGTACAAAGTTAATTTTTACCATTTTCATTTGTGATTTTTGGCCATATTATGGAAGTTACTGTGATAGAAAAAAGAATAAAATCTAAATAGAGTCTGTTCAATTCTACACTTTTCTGTGGAATCGATTTTGCTTTGTTACAGAGCAGTTTTTATTAAGTTCCATATCCACTTCGTGGTGCATTTGAACAACAAGAAATACAAAATCAAAAAATAATTTTTTTATTGTAGAACATTTGTTGTGTATGATCCCTAACGTTGTCAATGGCCTTGTCAATATCCCTGCATTTATAAAGAGGATACACTTAATAATAGTTAAACACATCTCTGATAATGTGTTCAAGATCATAGATAACAAGAAAATTTGTTTATTTGAGCCTCATTTGGAATACATGTATCATGATCCTAAATAGTTTGTTCTGTTTTATTTTATTTTATTTATCAGATCAAGAAAGAGCCAGAGGATCCGGAACTGAGCCCTAATAATGGTCTGCACCTCAGCGATATGGAGTTGGTACAACTCACTGTTAGGGAGTTGAATCGACGGTTGCGTGGGCTCTCCAAGGAAGAAATCATGCGTCTGAAGCAGCGGCGACGGACTCTGAAAAACCGGGGGTACGCCGCCAGCTGTCGCACGAAGCGGCTGACCCAGAAGGAGGAGCTGGAGCGCCAGCAGCACGTCCTGAAGTCGGAAGTCGACAAGCTGACGCGGGAAAACACGGAAATGAGAATTGAGCTCCGAGCCATGAGAACAAAGTACGAAGCCCTCCAGAACTTTGCGACGACGCTCCAGAAGAGCAACGGGAACATCCAGGCGGCCGTCGCGCTCCTCCACTCAAACCACCGCGACATGGAAGTCGACATCAGAGAGCAAGAACATCCAAGCGACTTGCGTATCAAACAAGACAGAGATTAAATTGTAGTCAATGCTATGTACATAGACTGAGTGATATCCAGCCAAATATCTATCCTCCTAATGCAATGATGCCAATAACTTACTAAGAAAATATAATTCGAAGAGAGTTTATTTCACATTAGCGAATGTTTATGATATGTAATATATATCTATATCTTTATCATATACCTTACTTTTGTACAAATGAATTTGGAGAGGAGATGCTAGAGTTATGTTATAATAAGCTGCGTACTTCACTGCCTCTCGAGTGCGTACTTGTAGTATTTATTTTCGCCTGTGTTCTTGTTGTTTTCTGTGGTAGACTGTGGTTTCATGCTGTAGTAGGTTTGGTGTTGGAGAAGTGTAACTTAACCCACATCTTCCATTAGGGCACAGGAGATAGGAATATAGGTAAGTGTGTAAACATGATAAAGGTCTCAACAGCACCGAAGTATTCAAGTGAATAGTCCATGTAATGGAGTACCCATTCAGTTGATATAGCCATGTTTGGTCAAATTTGAGAGGTAAATGTATAGCAATTTTAATATTATTACCTCCACTGATTAGTTTATGTTTTCATTCATGTCATTGTCTGATCACCTGCATTTCTGTCAATCACATTTCAGCTGTTCCCATTGCCATGGAAACAGTGTCCATAAATGGAAGGAGAACCTTTAATGTTCAGGAAGTTCTTTTTGACCTAAGTATGTAACAGCATGGTGTAAGCTGATAGGGTGGGAGGGGGGCAGAATATCCTTTCACCCCCCTCCCAAAGGCCCGGTATTAGGTGTTTTGTAGTTGGAGAACTAGCCTAGCTATTACACCTAGATTGTTTTTAGTCAAATGCAAAAGCAACTTCCAAGAATTAGCTTCATGCCAAGCTTTTTCTTTTGTTTTTCCATCTCTTAATTATCAAGGCTTTAGTCTAGGAATAGAATAAGTGTCATTCTACGAAGACATTGTCAACAACGAAGCCTCATTTCCTTTGCTGCACTTGAATATAGCTTTGTTTTTAAAGATAAATTGTGAAAAGAGCATTGTTTCCTCTTAATTGTCTAAATTACAATTTTGATTGAACATATTTTAATGTTTGTATTGTGATACAGTGCAAGTTAAGAAATTGAACATGACACTAGTGCTGAGCTGTGTGTTTCCTCCAAGATTTTTAAGTGCCATGTTTGATAAAATATTCTAGGTAGGACATGCTTTAGCAGATAATGGGCAAATGTATATACAGAAGTTGATAGTCATGTCAGGCATAATCAAGTTGATTAGTTGTTTTTTTAGATTCATCCACCTGAAAATATTTCAATTTCAGAAAAAGAATGCCATACTTCTCAAGTAAAGTTTATTTTTCTTTGAAATTTTCAACATCCTCCATATTTTTGCAAAATTATGATCCATGACATTAATGGATAGAGTGAAAAATCATGTTTTTTTCCTCATTCAGTAAGTCCATATGGACTTTTTTCTAGTTCTGAGCTTTTTTTTTTAATTTGAGGAACAACTGATGCACTAAACAATAGTCAGTTGTACATGTATGTACCTTACAGGACAACCAGAAACAATAACAGTAGATTCAGACATGTAGACATGCTTTACTTCGAAAACTGCTGACAACACTTACACATGTGCAAAGGCACAGTAATGTACTAACGCTACACTTGAGTCATCTCCAATAACAGATAGGATCGTGAATTCATCCGGCCCTGCGATTTTGTAGATAACATCACAAGTGCCTTCCTCATATCGCACAATGTCTTGTACACAGTTGTCCATTCTTACAGCCCCAACAACTTCAATCACCAATATGTACCACCTACTAAAATTTATCATGATAAACAAAAAGTTGGTCAGGGCAGGTTGTTACCACCCCCTCCAAGAATGGTGTGTTCCACTGGTTTCAAACTGAGCATGGGTGGGACACACCATTTCGAGGAAGGGGGGATTCGCTTCAACAAGCCAATACTTGTTTTCATGTGGTAGTGCAGTGTTTGTAAAGAATGATATTGTTCCACCCATTTTAGATCTGGTAGACACGAACTTCAAGGTGTGTGTAAATAGAAATCAGCTTCCACAGAAATCATCAGAAAAAATGTAAGCGTCCACGCATTCTGTTTTATGTCTTCGTTTCCAGTTGCTTGCATTAGGGATTAGATAACAAGTTTTGTGCATTTTGTTCTGGATTTTAGGTACTAGAATCTTTCTGCACAGAGCTGTAGAGAAAGCAATACACCACAAGTATTGGCTTCACACAAAATGACATACACGTGTGTGTGTATGGCAATACACAGGTGCACATGTGCACGTATTCACATGGTCCTACACCTCTTGTGTCTTTCAGTCCTGTACAAAGTACAGAGCCTATGTGTGGGAATATTTGCAACAGCTAAATGCAAGTGTTGTAGATATATAACTGTTAAATATAATAAGGTAAGGCAGATAGAATTTTTGCCTTACGACCTCAGTGTGTTACGTTGACATGTCTACAATAAACTTAAGGTCTTACGTTATACCTGGCAGTGCCTCGTTTCTTTTTAAATTTTTTTCCTGTCCGGTTGACCACGATTTTTGCAAGGAACATTTTCTAACAAAACATAAATGTATTCTGACATTAATGCAGTTTCCTGAGATTGAGGAAGGAAGAAGCTACGAAATTCTTTTATCGGAAGGATGATAGTTTTAGCAGAAAAATTATCACTACACACCCAAACACTGCTATTTCCAGTATGCCCTGTGGCATTAATTTAGTGGGCGGGGATACAGGTTGGCCTTTGTGTTATAATGTTTACCGTACAAGGTTGTGACTGTTACGCAGATGGAGGTGTGCCGCACGTGCTACCAGGTGTTTGTATTGTTCGGGTTGGGCCGATGAGTCATACAGCAAACACTTGTGTGGGCATGTACCTAAGGCCAAGTGGTGGAGGTCACCAAGTAATGTTTTTATTTTTTAAGAAAGACAGACATTGCAAACCTTCTAAAACTTGGTAGCAAAAGCTATAATGTAAAAGGTAAAAGAATACAATATCTCGGGCACGGGAAGTGTTAGATGTTTTAGTGAAAGCAAAAGTGCTGGCTGGCAACAGAAAAATGTAAACATTACATCAAGAGAAATTTGGTCAGGAAGTGGGGGAAAAGGCGAAACGTTTCCCTGTTGTTTGAAGGCAGAGATGGGTACTGACATTTGATAAATTGTATCAAATTTAATTCATTTATTACATATAACGTTAATGATAAAACGAAAATAAAACAGAAGTACGGAGCACAGTTCCAGTAAAAAGAAATATTGCATGAAAGCTGGGAGAAGAAAAGTACTTAATGGCGTGAGAAAAATTATCTGCGGACCAAACTGATGACCTGGATGATAACTTATAATTGTAGGGTCGCACATTAAACCCACGCAAAGTCAACCCACACACATTCTTTTCAGGTTAAATCAAATGGTTCTGTCGTAAAATAAGTGATTGTTACCCCATGATGAAAGGAAAATCATTTGGGGTTCAGAAAATGCACTGCAAATCTATGGTCAAATACTTGGAGACAACTCAGGGATACTTTAAAAACAGGGCCCTAGTAAGTTACTACTAGTACTATATAACAGTCCTTGATGAAACTATGGCTATACAGCAGCGCTCCCTATCGGATATAGTACACACTGCATGGTCCGACTGAGTGAACCTGTGGCATGATGGGATACATCATTTATTTGTTACGCAAAGGATTGTGGTCAGCAGAAACCTAAAATGGCGCCGAGTCCAAGTGTTGATGTTTACACCGTGGTAGATTTTCCCAGTTTTTAGGTACTTTTTGCGCACAAAGAACAGCGAAGCTGCTTTGGAAGGTAAGGCAGGTAATATTGAATACTTCTGTATCATATTTGGGTTAAGATTGTGTAAGCAAAATGAAATATAGGTAGTCAAACTTTGCGCTGCGTTCGTACAGGAGGGAGGGGGCTTAAAACGTGTAAGGAATAACTGACGTTTCTCCAGCCTGTTGTTTTGGTACTAACTAGGCTACATTTTCAATCTGTCTTGCATGTAACGTGCTCAGGATAAGAAAGAGAAGCGATCAACGTCATCATACCTTTTTACACAGGGGCAAGCCCCCACTCTTATTGACAAGTGTGGCGTGATCATTCCATGCTCCAAAAAATATTTCTTCAAACACTGAGCTTTCCATTTGAGAAGACAGTATGATTGCTAAGCTGTTGTTCCTTTCAGCAGCCAATTTTTCGGTCAGCTTCGGGTTTTATGCATATTTTGTCTGCAGCAGAATTTATTAAGGGGGGCCTGCATGGGGGGGTCCCGACAACGCTCTACGCTAAATTCTGAGAGCCGTTTACGTTGAATTCAAGAAGCCTCCCCCATTACGCTTTACGATAAATTCCGGGCAGCTACAACGCATTACGTGAAATAAAACGGCGAATTACGCTCTACGCAAAATGCACCGATTACGCTCTACGTTGAATTAGAGGGGTCCGTCTACGCTCTACGTAGAATTAAAACGGCCGATTACGCTCTACGGAAAAGGGCATGCAGGGCCCCATTAAGGACCAGGCCAATGTTATAATATGCTTCTAATGCTGTTATCTTTCCAACACGTAGAATGAATGTAACTCCAGAAGACAACACTGGGGTGGTGAGGATGATGGGAGATTTTAACTCCTACCTAGCCGAGGGGAGGAGACAACAGAGCAACTCCTCTCTACTGTTCGACATGGGTGATACCACTGCTGGGAAGGGGGATCTCACCATGAAACTGGAAACCTCCAGAGATGACAGCACAGTGCAATGGGACAGGCCAGAAACTGCGAAGAGAAATCGAGGTTGGTTGTGAATATTTTGAACTTCATTGCCAATCCTGGTTGTTGTCGGTCCCCCAATTTGAACACTACAGGAAAGGATTGCGGTCCTTTTTAGGACGTTAGGATTGGACTTTAAGCCGTGGTCCACTGTTCATTGTACTTGTTGAAAAGAGCTAGGGGCATTTCCCTGGTACAATGAACCTGACTGTACATAGTGTCTGGCCTCTCTGTCACAACCAGTTCAGTGAGCTAAGCTGGTTTGAGATCAATTTCTTTCCTTCTTCCTTAGTACGTAGACTGGAACAGCAGCAGGCCATGGAGAGGGAAGGGGAGTTACTGTGTACTCGCAGCAAGGTCGCGAAACTGGAGACCGCCATCACCCAGCTGGAAACACAGAAGAAACGAGACAAAATCGAGTTCGAGAAGGGACAAGAGACGTTCCGGCTACAGTATGAAGTAAATGACGTCATTTAAACTTGTTAAATGAACTCCCTATAAGGACTTTTGCATTTTGGAGTATGACAGTCAAGTTTTGAAGCTTTATACTCCGTTGTATCGAAGTATTGTTTTGAGTAGCTGCATTGTAGGTTTGTCTGTGTCTTTCTCTGAACAGAGTAGGTTGACAGCACATGGGTGAGGGAAGATTGACAGGCAGCATGACAGGAAGTCAAAGGTCTCAGAATCTGGCCCAGAGACAGCAGGAATTACTGGTGGACATGGAGGAATTCAGGAAGCCAAGGATTTCATAATTCCTGGAAGTCTGAAATTTCCTAAGCTGTTTCTTCATTTATCACCTTTAGCGTGACCTAGAACAGGTCAACGACCTACGGCACAAACTGGAGTTCCTGGTGAAGGAAGAGAAACAGGCGAAAGATGAGCTCGCCGAAGAGCGGAAAAAACTGACAACGATGAAGACACAAATGGAGCAGAGGATGATGGGATTGCAGCGGGAGAAGCTGTGTATACAAGCAGAGTTAGAGGAGGTGGGAATGTACCATTGTGTGGAGGGGGTGTCTCCGTTCAAACTGTAGAAATTGTTAAGTGACTGGCTTTTGAACTTCATGTTTTTGTGTTCAATTAAGGAGGGAAAAAATCACCATATGCAGGCAATAACATAATAGCATCCATGTACATATACATTTTTTTGTACTTCCTAGTGTAGTCTTTCTTTCATAATACCAGTACGTCTCTAACAAATACAAGTGAAAAAGGATTGTGTTCTTGTGATCTTCCACTTTTAGATTACATGTATTTTTTTATAAGAGTTAGTCAAACTTTGCTGATATTTTCTTACAAAAGCAAGTGACATTGTTACCTGTATTCACAGCTTAGGGAAACATCTAGAAGCCAGATATCCAGCTTACGCAACCAGGTCAAAAGGTAAGATTTAGCACAGGTAACTTCATATGACACTTGGAATGTGTATCATCCATGTTGTGTCTGTGCTGGTTGTGAAAGAAATACAGAAGGTATGACATGGTAGTAAGCCTGCTCTTATAAATTGCATGTAAAAAAGTTTGAATAAAAGGTTGTCACATGGTGCATTTTAGAAAGTGGAAAATGCAAAGTTTATAGAGACTAGTGTTCAGTGTTTCCCTTCACACTTTTTCTGGCTTATGATAAGGTTAATTTGATCATTTAAGAGTAACCCATGGTATCTTGTACATTGATGAACTGTACATGGCTGTGGACCAATGACATGGTTTGTTAAATGTCAGACGTCCAATGAGGTTTGTTCTCTCCCCCAAACGTAGACTTGAAGCAGAGCTGGAGATGAGTGACAGTGAGTTGGCAGAAGCACAGCAACAGGTGCAGCATCACCGAGGACAGGCACAGGCGCGGCTGGAACAGGTGCAGCAGCTGCAGGAGGACAGGATCAGGGCTATGACAGCTGAACACAAGGTCAAGGTGAGACAGGTGGGGAGGGGGGCACCTGCAGGTGCAGCTGTGTGGGAATGGGGCAGGTGCAGATGCAGCTGTGTATGGATGGGGAAGGGCAGGTGTAACTGTGGGGGAGGGGCAGGTGCAGCTGTTTGAGGATGGATGCATCTGCAAGTGCAGTTGTGTGAGAAGAGGGCAGGTGCAGCTGAAGCAGATGCATGGTCAAAACATAGGTTTAGCTGGAATATTCAATGGCTACAGGATAACAGGTGTAGATTTTTTTATGCATCTGAATTTTTGCAGGAACTTGAGCTACAGCTGAACCAGGTGCAGGAGTCAGCTGCGATGGCCAAGCTGATGAAGTCTCGGCTGTCCAGATACGAACAGCTGGAGAAGGAAAACAAGAAACTCCTGGAACAGAACAAGTTCTACAGGTGGAGAAAACTGCTCACAAGCAAAATCACTTGATGCCTAATAACATTAGAATAAGTTGTACACAAGTATTCATGTTTTTTTTTTCTATTAGCATGTAAACACTTGGAACTGTGAAATTTCACAGAGCAAGTAAATCCGATGCAATATGCTGTGTTAAGACTTAACAAACATCACTGATATAATACTTTACTTTTTTTTTCTACATGTATTTGATTTCTTAGAGAGACGAGTGAGAACAACCAGTTGTTAAAGGAGAAACTTCTCAGTCTGGAGACCAAATATGGGCGAGCTGAGCACAGCAACCTGGAGCTCATCAAGGAAGTCGAGGTCAGTCACTGTCTTTTTTTTTCTTCAAAATTTTTATGATTTAAGTACCATCTTATGCTCTTCTCTACACTTGAGATTCCATTCTAAGATGCATATTCTGAAGATGTCAGAAAAAGAGGCATTTGTGTTTTTGTTTGTAGGATCTGCGAGCAAGGCTGAAGCAATGGGAGGGCATTGACCCAAGTGGAGGTCAGCTCCCAAGGTACTGTTCTCTAGCATTCCAAATATAGTCACATGTTTTGTAAGGTTCCAAATATGGTCATCAGGTTTTCCCCTGTTTCCAAATATGGCTCTCAGAGTACCACCAAATATGGCTGTTGGCTGCTTCGGGGATCCAATATGGTCATTAGTTCTCCCCTATTTCTAAATATATTTCTCAGAGTACCACCAAAAATGCCCATTGGCTGCTTCAGGGTTCCAAATATGGCCATCAGTTCTCCCCTGTTTCAAAATATGGCTCTCAGAGTACCACCAAATATGGCTGTTGGCTGCTTCGGGGTTCCAAATATGGTACCATCCTGTTTTACACTACCAAATATGGTCATTGACATTGGCTATTTGATGATGATGATTTGCCCCTCTTTATAGGTCCCCAGCTGATATAGCCAAGTGGATTGCTGAACTACAAAGAAAGGAGGTGCTTTTAACAGAAAAAACTGGCCAGCTGACTTCCAGGTATCAAAATATACTTTGTAAATCTGTGTACTATCTTTGCACTAGAATTATGTATTTCAATATTTGATTTTCACATTTTGAGATTTGGGAGGACTCAAAATTATTATGATAGCAAGCTAAAGCTTTGAAAAGTAGGTATCTTACAGAAAGTCTTCATCTTGAAAAAAGTTGATATGTTTTGATGATTGACTTGTTGTGTCTTCTGTAGTGCCCGTGACAGTGAAGCAGGGCATAAGGCGGCGGCCGGGAGGCTGCGGGAGGTGGAGTCTCAGCTGTTTGCAGCGACAGAAAAGACCAATCAGCAGGCTGATCTCATCAAAAAGCTGCAACGAAGGCTACTATTGGTTACAAAGGTAAATTAGTATGGGAGACATTTATGTATATGGGGTTACATCAGTTGATTTCCCGGGAAACATTCTACATTTTGTTGTATTTTTTGCCATCACAACGATTGGCATCAGATCAACAACAACCATTGCTAATTGTTGATAATTTTTGTATTTTTTTACCTTTGGATGTAATCACTGATGTAAGCAGAAGAACTACTATTGAAGCATTTTAAATGTGTGTGTATGGATCCTTTCTTCCCAGGACCGGGACAGCATCCGCAACATCCTGGTATCGTACGAGAGCGAGGTGACGCGAGCGAGTACGGATGATGCCATGCTGCAGCGGTTACAGGATAGCGAGGAGGCGGCCCAACGGTACCAGCGACACATGGCATCCCTGGAGGTACAATCACGCTGTATACTGTAGTAAGCTTTAGCAATGGTGTGTCATTTTAGTCCAAGAGGTTTTCTAAATAGTCTCACAAGACAAGAATGAAAAGGAAAACAGGTTACTTGTACCCGAATCTTCTAATCAGCCAATATGAATGGCCTGTGGTTCAACATAACAGCTTTAAAAGTTCATATCAAAAGACTTGCCATGCCTGCACCCTGCCTACGTAAGTTGTAGCTTGGTTTAGAACTTTCCGTAGAGCAGCCCTTCTGATAATATGTCATATACCTTTCAAATGATAATTCCTTGCAAAAGTAGGTCTCAATTGCACTATCTGAAAATGATGAATCGATTCAAACAAAAACATTTTCTCATATCTTATATTCTTTGTTGCTTGATGATGTTTCAGTTTTCCAGCCTACATGTATATGTAGTATGTAATTTTTGTGTTTTCAGGAAGATTTGCAAAGAGTGAATGCACAGGCTAGTGAGGAGAGAATAAAAGCACACAAGGTAAGTGGTATAGCTAGAATTTGCACAATTATAAAAAAGAGTTTCTGGATGTCTGATATAACATGTGAAAAATTATTTTCCTATCCATTTCTGGAAAGGTAAAAAAAAACTAATGGTAGTCCCATAGCCTTTTTGAGGCTGTATGGGCAGTGGGTTGTTAATCCACTGTGTCAAGGGCATGATATTGGAAGGTCGAGCCCATTCCTCTCCTTCCACCACCTTTTACCTCCCTAGCTGAAGTCAGGTACCCATTTTACATCTGGTTGGAGTGAGGAAAATTATGTAAAGTGCCTTTCCCAAGGACACAATGTCTAACCAGGCATGTCAGGAATCAAACCCGCAACCCTCAATCTTGAGTCTGCAGCCATTCAACGGCACAAAAGCATTTCTGTGGAACAGCTTATTTAAACTGACCCGACCTTTCCTTGTTTTCTTAGCTTGAGGCAGAGCTTTCTCAGCTGAAGGCATCCACACCAGCCCCAGCCCCAAACCCTGTTAACTGCCAGGAGGTCAACATGCTCAGGAAAAAGGTGGAAGACCTGGAGAAGGATCGACAGAAGCTTCTAGAGGAGAAGGAGGTCCTGGAGGCTCGTGTGGAGCAGAGACATCTACAGGTTAGAACGAGAACTGCAGCTTATTCTTACCTATAGAATTCTAAACATGTGCTGTCAGTGTTACTTCAACACGCTACTACAACATTAAACTGTGCCTACAAAATTTTCAAGAATTCCAGCTATAGAGCAGAAAGTGCTGTTCCATATTTTATTACACTTCATTCTTTGATACTTGTAGTTATGAAAAAAGCTGATTTTTTAACTACTAGTACTTGTACTTGCTTGTGGATAGCTAAGAAAGAAACTTGTAACAATGGCTTTTCTTGTTGTTCTGTTCTTCATTTTGCCAGGGAGACTATGACCCCACCAAGACAAAAGTGGTCCACTTCGGTCTGAACCCGACCATGCTCGCTCGACAGCACAGACAGCTGGAGCTGGAGAAGCTACGGGAGGAGTGCGAGAAACTGCGGCAGCGACTGAGAGCGGCGGAGGAAGGGGGCAGCGCCGACGTGACGGCGAGCATACTGCAGACACCCTCCAGCAAGGAAATGGAAGGTCGTTATTGAAACAGCTAATGATGTTTACTTGTTTATTTGTTTTGCATAGATTTAACACATAACAAACCATTTTTTTGCACTCAGTAAGTACATGGTGAGTAAGACTGGACTGTAATATCTGATTCACTCCCACTGGGATGGACCCCTGCTCTTTTCAATAACTGGTGGGATCATTTAACGTGCTGAAGGTGTGGCTCTCCTTAAACCTGAGACCTCTGGCTTTATGCCCGATCCAACAGAACGTCCCTTACCAAAGCTACATGTAGGTACTCATTTCGAGTGAGGAAATAAGAATTAAGTGCCTTTCCCAAGGACACTGGAGCCTGCTATAGCTAGGGATGCTTTGTTGATCTTGAAGTGTTAAAAAATAATAGCAATGGTTTCAGAACAGTTTTAGTGTGATCCATACTTCCTAAATTTTGAGTGTCAGGCAGGTAATTTTCAATGTTACCTGCACCAATGCAGGTATGCAGAAAAAAGTATTTCGAGCCCTTATGATATTGGTCATTACAGTTGAAACTGTCAAAGACTAATTATAGATATCACACCACCGTGGTTTTCTGTGAAACTTAATTACAATGTAAACAAAATTGCCAACTTAAACAGCTTTCTTCCTTTTTTGTTTACTCCAGATCTTAAGAAGCAGTTGACGACAGCGGAGACGAAGAACACGCGTCTCAAGGAGGTGTTTCAGCAGAAGATCCACGAGTTCCGCCAGGCCTGCTACATGCTGATGGGGTACAAGGTGGACGTGGTGAAAGACAACAACTACAAACTCATGTCCATGTACGCTGAGCGTCAGGAGGACTGCCTCATGTTTCAGGTAAGATCCGGTATTTTGTTTGTTGTTTGTTTCGAATAACCAGTAAACCGCCTTAGGTGTAACACACCAGTTTTGTACATGTAAGTACAATCTGCACAAGACCAGACTGTAAGGTAAATTGAACCACTCACACTGGGAAGGACCCCTACTCTTTTCGATAAGTGTGGTGGGATCGCTTGTTATCTGTGTATCGGTGACCAACTAACTACTGTGACCATTCTCTTCAGGTCCCTTAAGTGGTGACTGTAGACAGGTTTGACTGTATCATTTACTGCAATTTCTCATTTTTGTCAGGGTTCTTTTATGTTCACTGTTTTCACAGTCACTTCTGTACTGTGAGCTTATCATTACTGTTATCAAATCATTTGTCTGTCTTCCCCCTTCCAGCACTTGCAGCCACTGTGAAGATTAAGTTCCGTGAACATGTCCATTTTTCTTAGACCATGAAATTTTGCTACCATGAAGACAAAGTGAATTACAGTATCATTAACTGTATTAGAAAAAAGTCTCTAGGTGAAGTTTTCTCAGCCCCCCTCCTTCTTGCAATTCCAGATGGTGCCAGGAGGGGAGCTGCAGTTACTGGAGACGGAGTTCTCCAACTCCCAGGCTGTGATGATGTTAGTGGACCTCCACCTGAAGACCCAGCACAGTATCCCAGCATTCCTCAGTGCCCTGACCCTTGACCTTTTCAGCCAGCAGACCATAGCTTGAATCATTGACTTTCTATGACTCTTCTCATTGTCGTACTTGATAACTGTTGTAATTTCTGCACTTTATAGATTACATATTAAGCCCGCACATTGACTTTCGTATATATACCAACAATGTCTTATAAGTTGATATTTCTCCTCCACAAATTTATCCAATGAACAAACAGGTTCCAGTATTTGCTTCTTTTTTTCAATTGCAAACTCAAAGATACCACAACCATGCAGCAAAATTTAGCTGCTGCAAAAGAATTTACATCAATATGATCTGATTGCTTGGAGCACTGTAGCTATATGTACAAAGCAGATTACTAGTATCTTTAAGTTAATTCAGTTTTAAAACCCCTGGAAAGTTTTCTTATGCCATTGCCAAAGTGGGGCAAAATTCCCATGCAGATGTCTTAAAATCTCTCTGACCATGGAAATTAAAATTATGGTCTAAAAAGATACTTTAAGAATCACAATTCAAATTGATGGAAAACAGTGTTACCCAAGTGTACTAGCACAAAGTTGGCAATGTTGAACAATACAACCTAACAGGCACTGTGCCTTCCTTGTATACCGGTATGTTTAAATTTGCATATGTCAATGTAAGTAACAGCAAGGCAAACCTGGCTCCCAGATTAACAACCTACTTATACAACACATGGATAAAGCTTGATGTGTGAAAATAAAACTATAATGCTACCAAGCTCCAGTGGGATTTGAAAAGTAGCTATACCATAAGAAGCCTAACACTAAGAAGATTATTTTAAAAGACCTTAACTTAGTGTATTATTAAATATAAGTACTAACATCATCTAAATGATTTATGACACACCATGTCCTAAAAGTGGTTCTAAGTCTATTCTAATAGAATTTCATTTATTCAAGCGACATCTTTTGATCTTCATATCTATGTGAAAAATGGTATGTTGTCAGTAACAAGTGCATGCATTATTGTAATAAAATTTTCTGAAAACAAAGTAGTATTGTATTTTCATACAAATATTTATGAATGATACATTGTGCCTGCATTTAAGATATCCATAACTCTTCTTGTGTTGTGCAGTAATATGATAGGTGACGATTTTAGTTCCAAGTGCAGTGGGGTTCAAATTTCTGCATTAAATCAATTTTTTTGATAAAGCAGCATTTGAATGTTCTGGATTCTTAGATCACAAAGTATCACTTGGACTAAATTGAGTGCTCAACTAAATATTTATTTCTGACAAACAGAGTTGCAACACAATCTTTGGACTTACTGGCAACAACAAAGGATTCAGATACATAAACAAACTGTGTTTTGGTGTCATGTTGACAACCAAATGTCTTGTGTAAAATGTTTATCATATGAAAGACAACAATGGTATCAGAACTTTAAATATGACTGACTGACTCACCGCCAAAGTTTTCACTAAAACTCAAGGATAACAAACATTCACATTGTTACAATTTAACTGAAAAATACAAGACATTGAATTTCTTTTGGCATATTACAAGGGCTGATTGGGCTTTCAGGCCAATATCACAATTATGACAACCAAATTCTGCTGTTTAGCATACATTTAGAACGGCAGCACTAGGATTATACTGACACAAATATTTTGCACAATACTTGAATCCATTTTACACTTCTGCAACTTATGTTTGCTCTTGATCAATGCAACCTAACTGACACTGTCCCTTCCTTGTATATATTTGAATGTGCACATTTCAATATAATAAACAGCAAAGCAAAACTTCCTCCCAGAAAACAATCTACTTATACAACACAAACACCTCTGGTAGTTACTGTTGATGAAGAATCTATACCTTCCATGATGTATACAGCTCTGTCCTTGGTACTGAATAGAGTGTCCATCACAATTAGGAGTTCAACCAATGACAGCGTAGCAATTATCGGTTCAACCAATAAGAGAGTGGCTACATGTCCGTCAAGTGTTGTTACTTTGGGATCAGTCTGCTGTTTACACAACAGACAGCCTAGGTTTTCTTCTATTTAGACCCATTGTCTACGATGTTGTTTGTTTTTTTTTTGTTTGTTTTTTTGTAGACCAACAATTTTCGGTGGACTGACCGAAAAAAGAATGTTGGGGGAGGGATATGGCACAAGAACATGCACAGAAAATTGAAAACAACCGAAGGTAAAATTGCACTCAGCAACTCAAACAATGCAACAACATTTTAAACCCTGAAGGACTTTTCCTGACCCTGTGTTTGAATTAAATATTTTAGGTCTTGTACAACTTCATCTGTTCCTCAACGTCGTCGTATGACTGGACGCCGAATTTGTCCTCGTTGTCTTGCATCAATTTAAAGATGGCCGCCAGTTGTTCCCGCTGAATCCTGGGTAAAACAAAAGGCCGATTTGAAAAAAACTATTTCCGTAAATAAAGAATAAAAACAACTCTTTAGCTCTAGAGAAAAATAGATCATCAATTTTTGGAGCATCACTTCATCTTGGGACCTTAACGGGGTTCTCAAGGAAGGCGAGTTGGATCCTTAAGAAGATTCTTACCGTCTTTCGGTTTCCCTGTCTTCGTCGGTCATGCACCGCTCAGCCTCCTTGTAGACCTTACGTTGTGGACAAGCCTCTTCGTAAATCTCTTCTTTCACCTTCTTCACGTCGTCGTCGCTATCTGGGACGGGGCTTGTGGTTTTCTTTCCTTCTTCTCCGGTGTTTCCTCCATTATCCGGATCCTCCCCGTTCGCTCCGTTTTGTGGTGCCTCTGTGACCGTGTCTTCATCTTGGTCTTCCTTGCTCTTGCCATCAGCTAGGAGGCCGTAGACTCCCTTCGGCTTCCTTCGCTCTCTCCGCCGCCACGGCCCGCGGCTCTCCACGGGCTCCATCATTTCTGACGTCATGAACGGGCAGCTGAAAATGCTGGGTGGCTGGCTGCACGTTTTCTTCTTCTTCTTCTTTAGGACTTTTGTGGTGCCGCCGCTTTTCTTCGCAATGACGGGTTCTGCTGCGCTGGCTTCTGTAGGCTCTTGTTCCTTCTCTTGTCCAGCCTCGCCATTTTCAGTACCTGCCTGTATTTCTGCCTCAGCCTGTGCAAGATCGCTTTCTTCTTGTCCTGTTTGCTCTTTCACTGCGCCAGGGCAGGCTTCGTCCTGCTGTTGCTCCGTCCCTCCACAATCTTCATTTACTTTTTCCCCGTCAGGTTTTTCTTCCTTTTCCCCATCTTCGCCTTCTGCTGCCTTCTCTACGCCGTTCTCGTTCCCAGGCGTTGTTGTGCTGTCGTCTGCAGCATCTTTCTGCTGTTCGCTCAGACTGATGTCTGTAGCTGCTGTCGCGATGTCCTCAAGTTCAGGCATGCTGTCCTCCGCCGAGGACTCCTGTTCGGGAGAAGAAGACAAAGATGACAACGGTGGAGCTGCCATTTTCAGAACTAGCAGCGGTGTGAAGCGCTGAATGGCGGTGTGTGTTTTTGTGACTCGGGTTACAACCCCTGGAAATGACTCCACGGATTTCGTTTAAATGACAAGTACACAATCAAGGAAATAACAGTCTACGTAACACCGCTGTGTGTTCTGTTCCGTTACTAAGCAACGTACATCGGTTGAACGCTGTTTTCTAACAACGTCGGTGATTAGTATCATTAGTATCATTGTGTGATTTCTCCGACCTATCGCGTTTTCCTAGCCACTTATTCGTTACATTCGCGTGGGATTGAATGACTTACATTCATGTACGTTTTAAGGTAGTAAAATCATTCTTTATTCGTAAATAAGAAAAAGACATAGAACCCAGGACACATCAGCCATAACTGGCCGAACATGCAGGGAAACATAAGACATATAACAGTACAAAAATTGCACAGTTTTTTCTAGGGTTCCTTTTCTAGAACTCCTTAGCATTGTTGTAGGAAATAACGTAGATATTAGTTTGATATTTAGTACTTCTCAAGAACATGCCATACATTGTACCTGCTACAATTGATATGTAATAAACTTCTCAATTGATTTGTACGTAGATACCGGTAATTGTTTGAAAAACACGTAAAACAACCTGCAGGTCTATAAAATAAAGCTTCGTTAAATGTAATTCCAATCAAATATTGTTTACCAGGTGACGACCTGTGTTTTCAATTTTACATTAAGAAAACCACGGGAACATCCAGCTAACTGTGCCCCATAGCGTTCTTGTTAAACGCAGGCATTCCTCCTGCTGAGATACGCTGTATGTAGATGAATAATTATAACAGCAACTAGCATTTGAATTAAGTGCGCGACATTTTTTCTGAGTAGAAACGGTGGCGAAGTGGACATATATAACCGGTATCTGCTTGTTTAACGGTTTAGTGTATACGAAAGCTAGGTAAGGGATTGACAGGATTGAGCCTTTGTAACGCGGTGTGCACATGTATCTTTATCTATGCTCCACCATGGAGCATGTTAAAGAACACGTCGTATCTGCTTGGTCACAGGGCCGACCACTCAACGAAAGAACCGTAACACACCCGTAATATGTTAATTAAACACAGACTGCTAAAGCTCCTAGCTTCTAGTATTAATTCTGCAGTATTTTGTTGCATCCACCTAATATCTTTCCATGTGCCTTCATACGACGTGACTAAAATCACACGAACTCACTTGTTATGCTAAACGTAGGGCATTTTATTTCCTCTGCCTGTAAAGACGTAGAACCCCCAAACAATAATGAATATAGAATTTTAAATTAGATTAAAGTTTACAGTAGATTAAACATATTGTGCAATTAGCCTTGGGGTATGGATTTGCATGGATTTTGTTTCCTATGGTAACTTTGGTTTCGAAAACATCCCACTACAGCGCTATAGTATATCAATTTTAAACCGTATTCACAGTGGATTTATTGCGACTGGGATGGTTTGAGGTAGATTGTTACAATAGCCAACTCGAACGTGCTGTTGCCATGGCAACGATGACGCACCCCGTCATATGCTATTCCCAGATGTCGTAAGTGCTTATATAAAAGCGTCAGCTGCTTGATAATGGCTCCACTTCTCAGCATTGTGGAAAACCCTAAAGTAAATGCAGTGCGTTGTTTGACAGGGGATTGCAGATGTTGACTACAACGTTAACAAACACACCCTGGGTTTTAATGTTTTCTGTCTTTTGCTTTTTTTCTCCGTAGGAATAACATGTTAATGGCCAACAATGATATAACATTTGGTATGACTGAGCTTCGGATCTATATTATTGACCTATTATAGCCTATTATGTGTGCATAACCTTCGCCAATCATCCGACTATATTTTCGTTCAATTCTACCAATAGGACGAGTGTTTTGATGCAAAATTTGACAAAATAAGAAGTTAATTGTTGTTTCAGAATGACAGCCTTTCTCGCATGTACGTATACTCTGCCCTTGTGTTTTTGACCTGGGAAAGAGAAATGGTTCACGCGGGACAATTTTCAAGGACAATTCCATCCCGGAAATAAAGCCTACGTGTATTATGGACGCAAAACATGAAGACAGTTTTTTATGGAAGACGTCAGTTTTATACCAGCTGGCTGTGTAGCTACGTACGTAGGTCACTCAAGGTTACTATCGAAGGCTGTCTATGTAGCTATACAACAGGGGCGGTCACATTCGTCGTACAATTTTCAGAAAATACAAAACAGCAGCATAAAGAATAGTGCACGAGGTTATACGTTCAAAGATCGATCACTTAGTATTATAAATTTAGAGAAGGGGGATGGCCTGACCTATGACCTTATTGATGATACTGTGTATCATCGACATGATAATCACCAACTATGTATTGCTTTGGTAACGTTATATACATTTATACATGCACACGTACACATTTGAGACGTAAAAATGCATTATATAGTGATCGCAAAGCAGACTCTTGTCCTTCTATTGCCTTTTAAATCTTATCACAAATCTCAAGCACTAGATAAAACCAAGAAGGTTATAGTAGAGAATATAACCTCCGTGATAAAGCGAAGATAAAGTGCTCTTTCCTGTATTAGTAGCGACTGAATTCAAAATAAACAGTCACGCATACGAGGCCCTAGTCATTGATATCAGGAAGCAACTGTTAGGAAATACATGGCAAATCATACGGTAAATCGTACATGTATACAGACCTCGTCAGGGCCCGATATTTCGTCGTTACCTTCCGTTTCTCTTTCGTTCTCTCCATCCGTCGGTTTCTCATTCTCCTCCCCAATCTCCCACTCGACTCTACGATCTTCATCGGTTGCACCAATGTCTTCCGTATACGGAACGAAACCCGTCGCTGCACCGTTTGTTAAGGGTTGCCCCAACGTTTGATTGCGTTCAGCAGTGTACCTTTCCACTACCCAAAGTACCAACGAACCGAAAATACAGCTAGCCAGAAAGAATAATAGGAATAAGAGTTCAGTATACAAATCGAATACGAAGAGTAACATTTTTCCTGCGCCGTTTGTGCTAGAATCGCCCTGCTGTTGACACCTCTTTTGAAATCGAGCGACGCACGGCTAAGAACAGGTCATTTCCGGGCACAACAGGTGTTTCGGTGTATTACTTCCGGGTTACGGATTACGCTGGCAGTTGACATGCTTGAATGGAAACTATATGGCGATGCGTCTTACATTAGTATTAACAGAAATCTTCTGAATATTCTGAGCTTGAAAGCCTTGCGCATAGATTACACAGTGATATCACCCCAATTTTACTAACTATCTGTAGACATAATGTGATAATGAAATTATCTATACCATGCTGAACACCGCTGCAACAATAACTGAAATTATGTCATCTAAACACTGTTATTAATCGTTTCATAAGTATGCTCTCTCCCTCTCCATCTATCTATCTATCTATCTATCTATCTAATAATCTATCTATCTATTTACGTCGGTGAAGGTTAGACATCCAGGTAATATGATACGCCAAGAAACAGTTACTCAAGCAACTGGATATGATTTTGGAAACGGTCAAAACCGTTTTTGGCGTATCTATCTATCTATCTCCCGCAGTTCAGGCTGTTTTTTCTCGGCACTATACGTTTCTATCCCCGCCTAGTCAACTTAGCTCACCCCGGCCATTATATTCAATTGACAGAGCCTTCAAGGTGACATAAATCGCAGGTAGATGTTGTTTTTTCTTATCACTATTACTATTAGATCAGGTGACTCTAAAAGAGAATGACGTTGGCACTCAACGTTGCACAGAGTAATTCTCAGGAAAAACTTATTATTCGGGATCATAGGATGACGACAAAAGCTTGACAAAAAAATCATTAACATCTTTTCGGGGTGTAGGGGGGCATCAACGGGTTTCGTGTCGTGAGAAGGAACATTTATCCCTCCGGAAAAGCCCGCAGGTGGGTCACCTGAGTCAGTTCCAAAGTACTTGGTATGTCATGGGTTGCAAACACGAACAATCTACCTGTGTGGTTGTATGCTGAAAGACAATAGATATGCGGTAGCTACCTTTGATAAATGGAGACTGTCCTACAGGGACTATATTTCAATCTTGAAAGATCTACACACTGGCGTCAGTCCATTCTCACGGTCTAGCTGTGAACACGACGTGAGTAGCCTCCTGCCCGCCTTTCAAACTAGGTTGGCCGTGAATAAAATTATCTGTGCTATGGTGAACCGGTCCCAAGCGGCGTATACTCCTTCCGCGACATAACTCCCTCCGCGACAAAACCCCCTCTGTCGTAGCCCGTGAAAAAAATCGTGTATCATTAGCCCTCCCCAAAAAAATTAACGCCGCCACCGCACAAGTCCGCGAAGGAGGCTAGAAATATATGGAGACGTTCAGAACTGGGAATTTTAACACTGTTTTTTCATTATGTCATCTTACTAAATTTATTATTTCACTATATGCTCTTTCTCTCTCTCTCTCTTTCTTTCTCTCTCTCGCTTCCACCCTGTCTCTCTCTCTCGCTCGCTCGCTCGCTCGTTCTCTCCACCCCGGGCCCCTCTTCCAAAGTTCGGATTCCTCGGCACTGTAAGCTTCTGTCCCCGCCTGGTCAACTTAGTCGCCCCGCTGCACTTGGAAGCAGACCAGACCCTGCCGCGGAGCAGACTGCCTGTGTGTTTGTTCAACCAAGAGGAAAACACCGTTTATGGATTCGGGGAGACAACTATAGGCAACACTTTTGTGACAATGAGCCATTCATTATAATTAAATTAGTTTACCTGCCAACGCCGAGATTCATATGGTAATTATCATAATGTCAATGATCATGAGAAAACCCTCCATACTACTAGTATTCTCCCCTTGTTTTGGAGTGAGTGTGGATATTCACCATGACTTGTACTGTTCCCACAATGCGTTGCGAATTACTGGCAAAATGACAAAAGTCTTCCTCAGATACTGACCCTCCCCTTGACACAACAGGTTGAACGGCTTATGCTCGTACGTCGTGTTTAATTATTACACTCGGGCTCTGTCATTGGTAGACACTTAGGGATCTATAATTAGAGACGCTCTCTCTAGCCTGGGAAAAGTTTGCCCTTCACGCATCACACCCAGAACATCTGTTTTCACAAGGTTGGCTTCTATACAGCTAGCTTATAGTTCGTGTTTATAACACATAACACACAATAAAATGTTTGCGTGTGTGTGATTGTGAGTGTGTTTGTGTTGTGTGTGTGTGTGTGTGTGTGTGTGTGTGTGTGTGAGAGAGAGAGAGATGTTGATCTTTCGCTTTTTGTCAAACTTTTATGATCCCGAGTAACTCTCAATTAAATTTTCCGGATAATTACTCTGTGTAACGTTACTCACGTCATTTTAGTATTCTCTGATATGTTTCAAAATGCCCGTACTGGCAAAAAATACATAAAGTAGACCTCAGATACTGCTCCTCCCCTTGAAACATCAATTTGAACGGCTTACGAACGTACGTCGTATTTACGTATTATACTCGAGCGCTGTCATTGGTACATGTAGATACTTGCGAAAGTATTATTAGAGACGCTCTCTCTAGCCTGGGAAGAGTTTGCCCTTCAAGGCTTCACGCACCACACTTCTACAAAGCTAGCTTGTTCGTGTTCATAACAAATGACATCTGAAGTGACACATCCGGGCTTTCCCGGGGGGCTACATGTTCGTTCTCACGACAATAAATTATAAAACTTGATGTTCTGGGTGATGTCCACGCACGCAAAGGTGCGTGTGAGTGTGTTTGTGTGAGATCTTTTTTTCTCAAACTTTTGTCTTCATGCTAAGATCCTGAGTAACTCTCCATTACATTTTCCGAATAATTACTCTGTGTAACGTTAATTACCCGCGTCATTAGTAGTCTCTGTCAGGACCACGGCATTCGAATCTTTTGACAGGGGACAGTACTAGCAATGCCCGAACTGGCAACGCCCGAAAAGCGAGCCACGACACCGCATGCCCCTAGGCCCTCCAACGTCCACAACAGGTTGAATGGCTTACCCACATGACTCATTGCTGGTATCGGGCACTGTCATTGGTAGCTATATAGGGAAATATAATTAGACAAGCTATCTAGTCTGAGAAGAGTAATTGCCCCTCTCACACTACCACCAGAAGAGCCCTTTTTCACAAGGCGCGCTTCTACCGTCTGGAGATCCAGTCTGTACTGAATGATACAAGCGTGAGTTGGATTGTATCTTTTTTCACCCTTTATTTCATTTTCGAGACCTTACATGTACAGTCGAGTACTTTTAGACTCTCTGTAATTCAGGTTAATAAAGCTCGTGGTCTCACCGAAGAACAAGACGCACAACGCCCGTATTAGGGCGCGGCATCCACCGCACACTTCAAAACTGCACCCGCTTCGTTCTTTACAACTGCATGGCAAGGGGGCTCCTATATAATTAATTCAAAGGGTTGACAATGACTTAATGGCTTCTTTAAGGCGGAGAGAGAATCAAAATGCCGCTCTATGCCGTTTTCTTCTCTATAGAACGGGCGTCACCTGAAAACAAAATGACGCTAAATATCTGACATTTTGTGGTCAGTTCTCGTGATACAAGGCTCTGTAGTATAGAATAGTGTTGTGCAGTGTCCCTTGTTACAAGCATTGTTTTCCCTGAAACAAGCTTGTTTTCGTGTTTTATTGTTCCCCTGTAAATATTTACCCCGAGGCTTGTACTGTTCGTACACTTGTAGTCGTTGCGAATTTTTTTCAAACTGTGTATACTGAAGAAAAAACTAGCTATTCTATTCGGTTCACCGTCTCTTTTATTTTCTAAATCTATTTTCTAAAAATCTAGTTGTCGTGGATTTTTAAACTGCATGTACTGAAGAAAAAAAACTGCAACAGTTGTGACTCACTCTCTTTAGTTCACCGTATCTCTTTTCTAAATTTATTTTGCTGCTGTTATGTTCTCTCCAGTATAAGATAGAACTCTAGATGTCATTTGGTACAAATGCTACGTATTCATAGATGATTGTAGATAGGGTGTCACCTCCCGAACACAATGATAGAAAAAATGTAACGTTTGTAGACAGTGCTCGTCATAGAACACTCGGTAGTGTACAAAGATGTCTTTAAGATTGGATTTCTTTGTTTTTCCCCTTGCTTTCGTGTGGGTGAGGAAACGTTTTGGTGTCCTTTGTGGATGTTTACCCTTGTACCGTTCGTACAACGTACTTTTTATACACGTTGTTGCGGATAGCTCGAACTGGCACCAAGCACATGAGATGAACTACGTCACTGCCCCTCCCCCTGAAATAACAGGTTGAACGGCTTACGCACGTACGCCTGTTTAATTGTTTTACTCGAGCTCTGTCATTGGTAGATACTTAGGGATCTATAATTAGATACGCTCTCTCTAGCCTGGGAAAAGTTTGCCCTTCTTGCACCGCGCCCAGAACATGTTGTTTTTCAAGGCGCGCTTCTTCTGTCAGGAGGTGCGCCTGTAACTGTGAATGAACCAAACGAGAGTGATTATATGGTTTTACAGCTTTGCCCCTTTGTTCCATTTCAGAGACCTTACATGTACAATCGAGAACTACGTATTGACGTGGCCATCTGTAATTTTGGTAAAAGAAGCCCACGGTCTCACTGGCCAGTCCTCGTGATATGGCACTCTCTAGTGTACAATAGATATCCGTCAACCTTTTGTCTTCGTTTAATGATCCCAAGTATAACTAGTAATTACCGATTTGTTTTCCCCATCATTACTCTGTATAAGTGACTTTAGACAGGTTCAATATATGGTACTGCCTTAACTGGCAGCGAGCCCTCCAAAAATTGAACTATGACACTGCCCCTCCCACTTCTTTTGAAACAACAGGTTGAACAGCTTACGCACGTTTTAAATGGTTGTCATCGAGCACTGTCATTGGTAGATATTCAGTAACCTATAATTAGAGACTCTGTCTCTAGTTTGGATAAAGTCTGCCCTTCTCGCACCGCGCTCAGAAGAGCTGTTTTTTTTAAGCCGCACTTCTACCGGTTGGAGATCATCTTCGGTGAATGTACTAAGCGTGACTGTGGCCGTATTTTTTTCATACCTTTCACCCTTTATTTCTATTTGGAAACCTCACATAACACTCAAGTACGTTTTGACGCATGTCTCTGTAGTTTTGGTAAAAGAAACTCGCGGTCTCACCTAAAAGCAAGACAACGCCCATATTGGCCCATGCATGAAGCACACTTGTTAACGCACAATCCAAATATGCAGACTGCTGCCTTGAAACTAAACGACAAGGGCATCCTAATTAAAAGGGTTGACGGTATTTTTATTGCTTTTAATACGGGAAAAGTACCGATTTTCACAGATGCCGCTCCGATCACAGCTCTGAATTTTTTCTTGCTATGTTTCCTCTCTCTTATTCAAGAAAGTGCATCACCTCCCAAAACATAGCGGCGACAATTACTTGATATACTCGTGAGAAAGGATTTTGTAGGATAGTGTATTGAGCCTAGTTGCCTCAAAATTCGAGTTTTAGTCTGCATGAACGCTGCAACGTTTTTATGTTCCCCTGTAGATGCCTACCCTTGTACTTTTCGTACAAGTTGTTGTAGTTCCAAACTGTCTGTACGGAAGAAAACAAATGCAATAGTTGTGACTCACTCTCTTTAGTTCACCGTATCTCTTTTCTAAATTTACTCTGCTGCTGTTATGTTCTCTCCAGTATAAGATAGAACACTAGATGTCATTTGGTACAAATACTACTTATGCATAGATGATTGTAGATAGGGTGTCACCTCCCGAACACAATGATAGAAAAAATGTAACGTTTGTAGACAGTGCTCGTCATAGAACACTCGGTAGTGTACAAATATGTCTTTAAGATTGGATTTCTTTGTTTTTCCCCTTGCTTTCGTGTGGGTGAGGAAACGTTTTGGTGTCCTTTGTGGATGTTTACCCTTGTACCGTTCGTACAACGTACTTTTTATACACGTTGTTGCGGATAGCTCGAACTGGCACCAAGCACATGAGATGAACTACGTCACTGCCCCTCCCCCTGAAATAACAGGTTGAACGGCTTACGCACGTACGCCTGTTTAATTGTTTTACTCGAGCTCTGTCATTGGTAGATACTTAGGGATCTATAATTAGAGACGCTCTCTCTAGCCTGGGAAAAGTTTGCCCTTCTCGCTCCGCGCCCAGAACATGTTGTTTTTCAAGGCGCGCTTCTTCTGTCAGGAGGTGCGCCTGTAACGGTGAATGAATCAAACGAGAGTGATTATATGGTTTTACAGCTTTGCCCCTTTGTTCCATTTCAGAGACCTTACATGTACAATCGAGAACTACGTATTGACGTGGCCATCTGTAATTTTGGTAAAAGAAGCCCGCGGTCTCACTGGCCAGTCCTCGTGATATGGCACTGTCTAGTGTACAATAGATCTCCGTCAACCTTTTGTCTTCGTTTAATGATCCCAAGTATAACTAGTAATTACCGATTTGTTTTCCCCATCATTACTCTGTATAAGTGACTTTAGACAGGTTCAATATATGGTACTGCCTTAACTGGCAGCGAGCCCTCCAAAAATTAAACTATGACACTGCCCCTCCCCCTTCTTTTGAAACAACAGGTTGAACAGCTTACGCACGTTTTCAAATGGTTGTCATCGAGCACTGTCATTGGTAGATATTTAGGAACCTGTAATTAGAGACTCTGTCTCTAGTTTTGATAAAGTCTGCCCTTCTTGCACCGCGCTCAGAAGAGCTGTTTTTTCAAGCCGCATTTCTACCGGTTGGAGATCGTCTTCGGTGAATGAAGTATGATTGGAAACCTCACATTACGCTCAAGTACATGTACATTTTGATTCATGTCTCTGTAGTTTTGGTAACAGAAGCTCGCGGATGCACCTAAAAGCAAGACGACGCCGATATTGGCCCATGCATGAAGCACACTTGTTAATGCACAATTAAAATCTGCAGTTTGCTGCCTTGAAACTAAATGACATCCTAATTAAAATGGCTGACGGTATTTTTATTGCTTTTAATACGGGAAAAGCACCGATTTTTGCAGATGCCTCTCCGGTCACAGCTCTGAGATTTTTCTCTCTCTTTTTCAAGAAAGTGCATCACCTTCCAAAATATAATGACGAGAATTACTTGATATCAGCTCTCTCGGTAATTTTACAAAAGAAGCTTTAAGCTCGAGATTTAACGTGGATCTAAATAAAGTCAAAGTCAAAGATTTCACCAAAAAACAAGACACACAGCGCCCATGTTGGTGCTTGACCACAAACTTCAAATCTGCCGCTTGCTTTTTTACAACGAGGAGGTTCCTACATATATATCAATCAAAAGGTTTGAAAAGACACCAATGACATGTACGATTCATAACATATGTACTAGCAGAAAATTCTGGAATGTGCGTCACCTGCGAAAAGTAATGACGGCAAATATGTGACAGTCTTCGTGATATGACACTCTGTAATGCACAATACATCTCTAGATCTGTCAACCTTTTGTCTTCGTTTGATGACCCAAGTAATTACCAATTTTTTCTCAGCCGTTAGTCTGTATAAGTGCCTTTTGATATGGCCTTAATTCGCAATAAGCCCTCCAAAAATTAAACTACGACACGTGTACTGATGACAGAACACTCTGTATTGTACAAATTTGCCCCCAAATTGGATTTACTGGTATTCTCCCTATGTTTTTGTGAGACTTTTCGTACAACTTGTTGCGGATAGCCCGAACTGGCAACAGGCACATTAAGATGAGCTAAGATTCTGCCGCTCTCCCTAAAATAACAGGTTGAACAGCTTACGCACGTACGCCTGTTTAATTGTTTTATTCGGTCGCTGTCATTGGTAGAGACTGCAAAATACTATAATTAGAGACGCTCCCTCTAGCCTGGGAAAAGTTTGCCCTTCGAATTCTCACATGCACCGCGCCCAGAAATGCTGCTTTCACAAGGCGCGTGACATGACACTCTGTAGTGTACAATAGATCTCTGTCGACAACCCAATTAATTACGGAATTTTCCAGGCCGTTACTCTGTATAAGTGCCTTTTGACGGGTTCAATATGCCTCCAACTGGCAACGAGCGCACCAAAAATTGAACTACGACACTGCCCCTCCCCCTTCTTTTGAAACAACAGGTTGAACGGCTTACGCACATTTTAATGGCTGTCATCGAGCACTGCCATTGGTACAATTGCAGATATTTAGGAACCTATAATTAGAGACTCTGTCTCTAGTCTGGGGAAAGCTTTAGCCTCTACCAGTCTTCGGGAGCGGGCTGAAAAGAGTAGAAATGGGCCGCTAGAGAGACACATTTGAAAGACACATCTTACATCCCGCTGAATGTTTTGTCTTAAATACAGAGGCACTTGGCAGGACGAAAGTTGAAGATGACCCGCCACTTTGTGCTTGTCCTGGCACTGGCACTCCTGGCTGGAGCCGTGTATCCAGGTAAACATTCCATGATATAAAATGAAACAATCAAAGAGAGGATTTACAGTTTGGATTTAACATTTAGCTCTTTTTACAGAGGTCGGCCTATACTTGACAAAATTACTATAACGTATAATGCGTAGTTTTAAGTGCGTATATGATAAAAGCATATAAGTCTAAATATGGTTTCATTTCACATTTACCACAAGCCAAGAGCATGCCTTCCCAGGACCAACAGCTGAATGATGAACAGCAACTGAATGATGAATATGCCTTACCTGACATCGAGGAAGCGGAGATGTTACTTAAAGAGTTGGAAGGTAGAGGGACTTTTGTCTTTAGTTTCTTTTGGTAAACAGGCCTGGTTCCATAACAACTGCATTCTCATGTGTTCCATCTCAAAAAGCAGGCTTGTACCATTATCTTATATCATAAAATAAGCAACTGATGGCCAACTTGAAAATATGATCAATAAAGAAAGAGGAACGCCACAATTATTGTCTTTCAGCTTTAAACCAAAGAAGGGGGTCTTTAAATATCACTATCAGATAGAAATGGAAGATATCTTTTAATTTTTATCTAACCTTTTTGGTTGACTATGTCTTATGTTGTGGAGGATATAAACATATATTTGCGTATTTTAGTAGATCTTGCTACTTAACTTTAAAAGTGTGTCGTTTTACCGTCTACCGTTGTCTGTCCTACAGTTGTTCAAAGTATTCTATTTTTCAACACAGATTTAGTGGAGAAAGAAGTGATGGTCAAAAGAAACAACAGTGCTGATGCTGATATGGAAGTTTCCAGCAAAAGGAATTTACCTGGTAAGCCGTTTTCTGTTAGTATAGATTCCGAAATGCACATTCTGTTATATCCAATATGTTGCCAACACTTTTAGTATAGTTTATGACGAGGTCACATTTCCAAACCGGGGCCAGGCCGGGCTGTTAAGATTAACGAAAAATCAACAATTTATATCTTACTATTGAACCTCATTTTGATAATCAAGAATATACGCAAATATTTCCCGTTATTAATTTTTTCAACTGTTTTTACTTTTAGTTCGCGGCCCAAACCTTGCATTAGGAAGACCTGCGCGTCAGTGTAGTACAGAATGGGGAGGCTCCCCAGGTCGAGCTGTCGACGGAAACAGAAGCCCTCACTGGACACACAATTCCTGCACACACACAAATGAAGCAAACGACGCATGGTGGTACGTCGATTTGGGAACATCAGCCACTATCGACCACGTCACCATCGTCAACCGCCGTGACTGCTGCTCTGAAAGGATCACACCCTTCGACGTCCACGTTGGGGACAGCACCAACGTGGCTAGCAACCCGAGGTGTGGCGGGCATCACCACTTCCCTCCGACTGAGACTGAGCATGTAGTCCACTGCCGCGGGTTGAGGGGCAGGTACGTGGGCATCAGGCTGCCGGGGAAGAGGCGAGTCCTGACACTGTGCGAAGTGGAGGTATATGCAGGTAAGTACATGTAGTTTCTATACATGCAATATCATATCCATCCTCTTAGGACAGGCCCGTCGCTTGCACGTGTCAAACAACGACATATACGAACCGTGGGCCTGGCAGACTTCTTGTGTGGCAGATTAAAAAGTAATTGTATGGCACTATAGTCAAAGGCCACTTGAATGCTGTACAGAACAAATCATTCTGCTTAGTACCAGGTAGAAGAGTTTCTTTCAGAAAATTAAAAGACAAAGATTCCAATGGAACAAACTGCGGCGACGACTCCACAATTTGATGTTTTTCTTTAATCTCAGCTCCAAACCTAGCGTTGGGAAAACCAACTTCCCAGTCGAATGTCGCATATAGCGGGTATGCCCCCCGAGCGACTGACGGATGCAGGGACCCGAACTGGGGTAGCCAGTGCTGCACCCACACTCCGGCAGAGAATTACCCTTGGTTGCAAGTGGACCTCGGACGCTCGGTCACAGTCCAGTGGGTGGTCGTCATGAATCGCGCAGACTGTTGTAGAGAGCGACTCAACGGCTTCAACGTCCACATTGGAAACAGCGCTCGTGTGGACCTTAACCCTCGCTGCGGCGGGCATCACACCGTCCCCGCTGGTAAGAACAAGGATGCCATCAACTGCAACGGAATGGCAGGACGATTTGTGGGGATCCGACTGCCTGGCTGTGGCCGTGTCCTGACAATCTGCGAAGTCGAAGTCTATGAAGGTATGTAACGTATGTAAGACTATTTCAAATGGAGGCGTGTGTGTATGACGCACCAATAGAATGAAAAGAAAAACACGTTGCGCGAGAAAAATAAAGACGGAGAGAAAAAAACGGGGAGAGAAAAGATAAAAAAACTAATGGGGAAAAGACTTCGTATGCTCATATGTCTGCTTCCATATGTACAGTGTATGTGATTTAGCACGATAACTCAAGAACGTATAGTTGGATTGTAATGAAATTTTGTGTGGGGTTAGGCCTTGACCTATCAATTGAAATAATTAGATTTTGACTCCCTTAGAACTTTTGTTAGCACCACAGCACAACAGAAGTTCCGATTTTGATATCACGTGTTCTAAACATGCTAAGGTCATGACTTTTGTGTGGCAGATGGCTCTTGGTCACATGGAGAATTTTTGGAGGTCAAAACCCCCTGGCAACTTTGTTTTTGATTGATTGTCATGATTTTTTGTATGTAAGTAATTGAAGATATGATTGTCATCAAACGCTTAATATGGAAACCAGGATCTAGGAGCTAATTTACATAAACAATGTGGAAATTCTATCAAACAACTACGTTCCATGATAGGACTTTCAAGCCCGTGACATATGTAATGCAAAGGGGAGTAACATCTATAAGATATGAATTATGCACATGCCTCATCTACATAATTAATGAGAAAATGCTATAATACCATAATGGTAAATAAATGGACTTTTATGCTTGCGGCGTTTGTAAGTTAAGTAAAGGTGAATCTCATTGGACATCAGAACCTCATTATTGACGAGAAAATGCAACCTTTTTTGTTAAGATAAGACTTTCAAAGTTTGGAAAACTTGTGATCATGGGGAAGAGAAGATTATTAACTGATGTAATTCATGCAAATGAGAACCTTATTTGCATAATCAATGAGAAAACTTTATAGTGAGCTATCTTTAAAGATTACCATCATTTGTTGAAGGTAAGAGGTCATAAAACTCATGTTTTTTTACTGTTGTTTGCCAATTTTTTGTTTTCAAACAGGTAATGCTAAGAAATGGCGCGACGATGGCCGCTGTGGACCAGGTTACACTACAGCAGATGGGAGTATCGCTCAGTGCAACCCTAGAGGTAACGTCCCATGCTGCTCTCCGTACAAATGGTGTGGTCCCACTGCAGCTCACTGTACATGTGCGAATTGTGTCGACTACCGTAAACAAGGTCAGTATTTCATGATTTATGAATGTGTGTCTGCGTGTGTGCATGCTTCGTGTGTGTGTGTGTGTGTGTGTGCATGTGTGTGTGTGTGTGTGTGTTTGTTTCTGTGTGTGTGTGAACGTGTGTATGTTTATGTGTCACGCTTGTTCCCAATTCTACAAAAGCCCTTTTTGTTAAGACAAAACTTTCGAAGTGTGATATTTGAGTACATCATCAAGTGATTGGGTATATCATCCACTGATAAAATATAAACAAATGAGGACCTCACTTGTATAAATAATGACAAACCTTTGTTAAATGTGTCCTTATAGGTTAACATTATTTGTCGAAGGTATGGGGTTGTAGAACTCTTTGTTGAGATCTAAAAAAGAGACCAGATTTCAAACGCCTAACAAATATAAACTATCATCATTGAACACTGCAAAGCAGCATCCATAAGTCTTGGCAAAACTTGCCAACTGTGTGCACCAATGACAACTAAGTCTAAAAGTTGTCCTGCTCTTGGCTGTCTAGATACTTTTCGGCGTGTTCGTGTATGGCATTCCTTCTGAACCGTTTGCTGATTAGATAGCCCATTTCGAAGCCTCTTCAGCGAACTTTCTGTCCGAGAACTCCTCAGATAGCTGCCGACGGGTGTCCCTGCCTGGGATCACAGCGTCCAGGGAGTCGTTCAGCTTACACAGATTTCCAGACTCCTATTAAAGCCAAGCCTAGCATAGCCTCCAGCGCAGACTTCCTAGCAGCCGGTTTGTTTCTGCGTGGGTGGTTTGTTTGTTTGTTTGTGTGGATGTATGTATGTATGTGTGTGTGTGTGTGTGTGTGTGTGTGTGTGTGTGTGTGTGTGTGTGTGTGAAAGAGAGAGAAAGAGAGAGAGAGACAGAGAGAGAGAGAGAGAGAGAGACTGATAGACAGATAAGCAGACAAACAGACATTAAAATTCTTTTGTTTTTCCAGGTACAAGGAGGACATCTGAAGTGCGGGGTACCGACGGAAAGGACTGTGGAGAACACGAGGTTAGTGTGAACAGCAGTATATTGTCTAGACAGAAATTCCTACCTGACTAGACTAGACTGGCAGTTTGTTAGCATATCTTTTGGGGTCCAACCAGCAATAATGATTTTATCATTTGTTTATTTACTTATTAGCAAAATGTTGATGATTTTTTCTCTTTCTCTCGGCAACTTGAGTAATTTCTACTGGATGTAATTTCCTATCTATGCAATGTGGTCATTTTTACACAATCCCTTGCAATCCACCATTCTCAGCTCCTAACCTACATTTCTGCTCATGATATTGATGCCTACCTACAGGAGGGGGACACCTGGGTGTCTGATGAGGATGGACACAACTGCGTCTGTGACGAGGACGAAGAGTTGTGCTACAAGGTGGAGTGTGGGGAGGATGGCAAACAGCAACCCATCAAGGGTGAGGACGGTATGTGGACCTGTCCTGAGCCGGAAGAGACCGAGGAAGAAGGTAAATCAAGTTGATTCTTCAAACTTTAAAAAAACCGTAAGTGCGTTAACAAATATCAGAGTCCCATGAAATACCAACTTCCATTACTAACGATGTTTGTTACTGTTAAGCACAGATACATGTAATGGTATTACCAGAAGAAAAGTTAGAATAGTACTAGCCTAGTTCATATAGTTATTTGAAAGCTTGACTTCCTGGCAGGTATTTGCAAGAGTGTCGAAAGTTAAAGTATATCGTACGTGTTTTGTTTTCCAGCACGTGAGTTCCTGGACGAAACCATGGAGAATGGGATGGACGACTACAAGGAATAACTGGTAAGTGAGGGTCGATGGAAGTACGGTTAGATAGTTGTTTCAAGCATTGTCTGTTGATGACACACATTTATGTAATAATGATATTTAAATAGATGTGGAAGTGTTTCATATATCCAAAGTAATGCATGTGGTTTACAATTTTGTACTTCAGTTTATGTCTCGTTGAACCAGTGTGTAGTACATCACCCGCACATCAGTAGACTGGAGTACCATGTCAAGAGCTGCACAGAGAAGTTAAAGCAACGATAAATTTTCTATATTTGGTTTGTTAGCAATGGTATCTCTATTGGATTATCCATCTTACAACTATTGTTTTTTTACTCCATACTGCAGGCTGGAGTTGTGAAGATCTGTTCAAGATGACCCTGTCGATGGAAACTCAACTCAGTGTGCCTTTTTTTCTACACATTCTTAGCTTATTCTTTACTGCAACCATCTAGACTTCACCTCTTCTACAGAATTGTAGATATGGACTCTATTTGCAACTCTGTGACTTATATCAAAACTATTTTGCTCTTAGCAGGGACTTGTCTAGATCTTCTTTTCTTCCTCCCTTATGAATTATGGCATTCTTTGCTGACTTCGTAAACTACGGGATGTTCCTTTGGTGCCAGCTCTGCATCTTACATTCTATTTTCTTGCATACTATAGTACCTCTACTGCCGAGGTGCGATGATAAAATACATACAATGTATGTTGGTAAGCTGATCTTATAAATTAGTTAGCGGTGTTGACAACAGTGAAGTTGAAAGGGACATTCTTTTTTTCAAATGAAAGGAAAGGTTTGTTTAGATTTGTAAATGTAACTGTTGGATATCTTGGACTAAAGACGTCATCTAGGAAGGGTACAGGTCTTAACATGTGAGTTCCATGGTGCAATGCTAAAGAAAACACACAAAAATTAAGATGTCAAAAAATGAAAAGCTTCAAAAATGAACATGTGTAGAAGGGTATTCAAATATTGGTCAACATAACAATAATTTCAGACTACATTGTTGATGTGACTTTCCTTTCAACATCCAAAGGAAAGCTAGCAACTTATTTGCAAACGAGCCGCCAGGGGGCCCATATTCCTATCACTTCTAGGTCTCATCAAGACCTACCCACCTACCAAATATGAAGACAATCCATTTAAGCCTTCTCGAGTTATACTGTTTACAGACTCACACACACACGCACGCCCACGAAAACATACCCTTCTTGACGAAGGCAATGATACTAAATGGGCTACAGTGACATGCATTTTGACAAGCACTTCCAAAACAACATGTGAAGAAGAATAGTTAAATATTGGTCAACATAACAACAATTTCAGACTGCATTGTTGATGTGACTTTCCTTCAACAACCAAAGCTAGCATTTTATTTGAAAATGATACACGTGGATACTAAATGAACTACAGTGACACTCCTTTTGACAAGCACTTTCTAACTTGTCTACCATTACACAAAACTCCCCTATAAGACAGGAAAAGCTTGAGAATAAAAGGATAGAGAGATGCATTGAGCTGTTGTCGGTACCAAACAAAAAAACAAAAAAAACTTATGGTGGGTTGAGGGAGAAAATGGTCCTAATAAGAAAACTGCAGTAGAGTAGTAGTACATTGTAGGAAGTGAAACTTATTAGGCAAGAGGAAAGATCTATGATTTATGCGATGCAGAGTGAGATAAAAAAGATTGCAGGCAGGAAATTTATCTTAAAACTCTGCATACATCACAGCAAAAAGACATCACCAGCAAATACAAACTAATGTTCAAACATTGTCAGAATATAGTCAATAATACGGTTTTAACTCCATTCCATTTTGTACGGAAAACCTTTCTGTGACCCAATGTTTCACTTCCTCCATAGTACTTGCTTTAACAGGGTTGTAATTTTTATTTTCGCTTCTTCTAGGAATCAAACTTTTTTATAATCATCTGGTAAATTGCTACACTGCTACGACATTGAGAAGTTTATAGCAAATTTGCACAGGTTTTTACCAAGTTTCTAATAAAGGTGGCATACTTTGAAGTATACCAAAACGTAGATTAGGCCACAGCAAGTAAATGTTATGGATAACATCCTCCACAGACTTCAAATCTGATGCAATAGGGTGAAAAAACAACAAGAAGGGCAATAAAACAAGATTCCTACATTTTCAAATTTTGACGTCATAAACCTTGTCAAAAAGAATTGAGGGGACAAAACATGATATCACAACCATAACAAAATCTTTTATTCCTGTATCCAACAGTATTACCTGCCCATGTAGATGTGTATACATTTCCAAACTAGAAAAATTGTAGAAAAGAGCTTGCACTACCATTGTGGGAGATATGCACTACCATTGTGGGAGATACTACACTGGGTATTCATATGCAATGGAGCACCTTAGACTGTCAACACTTGTCATCAAACGCGAGCAATTGTGCCCCAAGTTTTCTTCATCCCTGATGGTCTCTGAACCGATATAGACATTTACGACATATTTGCCCATTTTCGGCATGCTGACCAGTCAAAAGGCAAAAAAAAACTTTTGTTTTTTTTAATCAGGCGAAAACCAATGCGCGCGCTGATGTCATCCATAAAAATTACTTGATGTGGCCTTTTTTATTTTTAGGGATTCAAAATTTAGAAGAGGAATATGTTTGGTGATTTTAGAACGTTCTTGATATCTTGTAGCATATATGTTAACCAAGAAAACTTTTCTGTTTTATAACAAGCTACTTTCCAAGATCTTCTGGAAACAGAATATCAATTTCACTTCGCTTAGCTTCCTTAGTTTTGGCAGGACTTATATCACACTTACTCCTCCTCCATTCTTGCAGTATATCTATATACTAGTAACTCCATCCCTATTCTTGTAGTATATCTATATACTAGTAACTCCCCCTCTATTCTTGCAGTGTATCTGGATACTAGTAACCTAACATCTAGAGCTTGTAGTATTTCTAAATACTAGCAACTCCTCTATTCCTACAGTGTATCTATATACTAGTAACTTCTTCTCTATTCTTGCAGTATATTGCTACTAATAAAAGTTAATTAGTAAAGGTAATATAAGTTTAATGCAATATCATTATCTAACAGTATAGCGCCAACGACTATGATGAAAAGCTAAATATGAATGGATTCATATGAACATGAATTGTTGTCACCAACGTGTATGGCCTATGCGTTCTGTTGCGGTCTATAAGACCATCATTAGAACGCGCGAAGAAGCTAACAGGGATATTGTGATAAACATGGAGAATTGATACAAACTGGATAGGATTATTTGCTGAATTTTAATAGACGCAACATATTATCATTAGTATGGTGGCAATAAACATGCAGTTTGAGGACCAAATACTTCTTGTCCTGGTGTTTTATTCTTATAAGTAGTTATTTATTATGGTATGGTCTAAACAATTTAATTTGGTGCTTCGTACAACGATTGTAATTCTTCATATAGCATACCTTTGTCCAGATCAAATGAGGGCAAATAACAACAAAGAAACAAACGCTGGTTCACTTTTAATTTGCATGCAGAAGTAGCGAAACGAAGCAAATGAATTTTTTTTTCTGAAGTTAATGAAGATGAAGTCACAGTAAAGCCAAACTGGAATCCAGACTGTTACCGGGACCCATGCCGGCCAGATCCTCGGCACCAAATCTATCTTACCCCCAAGGAAGTTTTGCCTCAGCCCCCTGGAGGGTCCTGTTAATTGATATCAGTCAGGCAGAACCACCGGGGTGATCTAAGTTCACCAGGCGGGGATAGAAACTTGCCGAGGAAACCCAGCCTTCTCGAACCTTCTCGAGTTATGCTGTTGACGGACAGACAGACAGACAGACACACACACACACACACAGACACGAAAACATTACCTGTGACATCGGGAGAGAAAGAAGTAATTCGAAAGGAAAGAAGGAAGAAGAAAGAAAGGAAAAATATGAAGTGATTAATAACGGTGCTTATATGATATAATGTAAATCCAATATGAAGACGTCGCCTTATTTTATGTAGCCTGGAAACCATTCTCAACGGGTCAGCTTTGGGGCGTTCCAGTCGGCCCCAGTTTGTTTGGCTCGGGACCTGTCTGGTATTCGATCGTACAAGTACAAGTCATGGTGAATATCCAACTCACTCCGAAACAAGGGGAGGATACTAGTATAGAGGGTTTTCATTGACGTCATAATAATTACCATATGAATCTGTCTTGTGTATTTTTCGTGAAGTTCACTATACTACAGACGATCTTCAGACGATAGAAGAGCACTTTGTGACAACCGAACGCGGTGTGGGCAGTGCAAACTTTTCACAGGCTAGACAAAGAGTCTCTGATTTTAGCTCTCTACCTACAGTACATAGTACAGGAAAAGTGGGATTTGACAATGGTGATAAATAACAGGTAATGATTGTTCTTGGTATTTGATGCTTTAGGCAAGGACTATTAGATAGACCTGACATCTGTATCGCTATTGTTTTGGCAGAAATACCAAGTAGACTTACCTGTAATTTATTGCTTTTTGTAAATCCCGCTTTTGGGTGGAGCGTCGAACTCCAGGTGTTACCTAAGCTTCTAGTATTACCAGATTATGTCCCTGCCATATCTGGAGAAGTTCTGTAAGATTGTTGGGGTGATAACGTTAACATCAGTATGAACAAAATAAAGCTTGATTTACCAAAATATGGGAATTACCTATACTATCGCCGTCAGTATTGTCTAAAAACTACCATTACCAGATGGTAGCATATAAGTAAGTCACATATAAATTGCAGGTATTTTTTTGCATCAATGTTTAATAGATCAGGTGTTACTGATGTATGTTTGGGCATCAACGGTTTTCAATCAATCTCCAAGTAGGATCGAACTGCAATCAACCGAAGACTGGCCAGAACTGTTTTCCCCTTCAGGACACGCAGTGTGTAAAACTTGCAACAACTTGTGTGAACAGTACAACTTTTATGAGCAGTACATTTAGTTACGAGTGTATACTGTTCAGATGACGACGAAACCATAGGTGATTGCAGTTTTAGGCTTCTCCGCAAGTTGACCTCAGTATTGCAACAACACCGACGACTTTTACGACAATCTTGGCGAGTTACGGCAGTTGTTAAGGTTGGGCGTCTACCTGCAAATGTCCAGGCTTTGGCGGTTCTTAATTCCTTTGGGACACGTTGTTAGTAGTAACTTTGCAGGTAAATGTTTGAATCATGAAAACTATCAAGTGAAGAACGGTTTGTACGTGTGATCCTTCTAGAACAACATCAAAAGTCGTGCATATTCTATTCAGTGGCAATCGGGTATATGTGAAAGGGGGTGGGTATGTAACCTAAGTTAGCTCGATTTGCAGGTGAACATACAATTATAAGAAGTTTTACATAGAATTCAAGGCATCGTTACCACATATATCATTTCCCTGTTTGGTGAAAGTGGATGTGTTTCCTTTATATGGACGGTATATTTAAAATTACCTTTATTGTAAGTTGTTTCTATATATGAAATTGGACAAGCTAAATTAGTAACCGGGAAGCTATAATGTTCAAAAATTGCACTTTAAATGTGCATTTGTGGCATGTTTCTTGGGTTGAAACTTGAAAGTCTTAGGTGCAAATTTAGATGGAATATTGATTTAACAATAATTATATCTTAACATAGCAGCTTGCAGATTTAATGTAATAATCTGTGAAATTTAGAAATATGATCTGACCATACCATAAGAATTAACTAAATTACCTAGTAGACTTAAGAATAAAACACCAGAACAACAAGTATTTGGTCCTCAAACTGCATGTTTATTGCCACCATACTAATAATGATATGTTGCGTCTATTGAAATTCGCATCAGATTTGCAGTCTGTGGAGGATGTTATCCATAACATTTCCTTGCTGTGGCCTAATCTACGTTTTTATTTTATTTTATTTATTCAACTTCACAGAAATAAAATTCTGAGAGGAGCCGGCAACAGGAACATAGAGTTCCTCTACTAGGCCGACTCCTCTAGAAACATAGACACAAAACAAACAAACAAACAACATCAATTAAAAAGAGTAATCAAATCAAATCACTAAACAATTATGACATCGACAGGTAGAGGTCCAGGTGCATAAGTTGTCGGTTGAAAATGTGTCATTTAGGCGAGATCTGTAGAACGAAATTAACAGTTTTTTAACAGACGGCAAGCTTAGATTAGAATACATGTGTTGACGTATGGAAAATGGTAACATGTTCCAGATTACAGCAATTTGGTATACTTCAAAGTATGTCAACCTTATTAAAAACTTGTGCCAATTTGCTATAAACTTCTCAAGCTCGTAGCAGTGTAGCAATTTACCAGATGGTTATCAAAAAGTTTGATTCCTAGAAGAAGCGAAAATAAACATTACAACCCTGTTAAAGCAAGTACTATGGATGAAGTGAAACATTGGGTCGCAGAAAGGTTTTCCGTACAAAATGGAATGGAGTTAAAACCGTATTATTGACCATATTCTTACTCTCCATCCGTCGGTTTCTCATTCTCCTCCCCAATCTCCCACTCGACTCTACGATCTGCATCGGTCGCACCAATGTCTTCCGTATACGGAACGAAACCCGGCGCTGTACCGTTCGGAACGGGTTGCCCCAACGTTTGATTGCGTTCAGTGTACCTTTCCACTACCCAAACTGCCAACGCTGCGAAAATACAGGTCGCCAGAAAGAAAAATATGAATATGGTTTCAGTATACAAATCGTATACGAAGAAGAACATTTTCCCTGCGCCGTTTGTGCTAGAACCGCCCTGTTGTTCATACCTCTTTTGAAATCGAGCGACACACGGCTAAGAACAGGTCATTTCCGGGCACAACAGGTGTTTCGGTGTATTACTTCCGGGTTACGGATTACGCTGGCAGTTGACATGCTTGAATGGAAACTATATGGCGATGCGTCTTACATTGGTATTAACAGAAATCTTCTGAATATTCTGAGCTTGGAAGCCTTGCGCATAGATTACACAGTGATATCAGCCCAATTTTACTAACTATCTGTAGACATACTGTGATGATAAAATTATCTATACCATGCTAAACACCGCTGCAATGATAACTGAAATTATCTAACCACTGTTATTAATCGTTTCATATTCTCTCTCTCTCTCTCATCTCTCTATCTATCTATCTAATAATCTATCTATCTATTTACGTCGGTAAAGGTTAGACATCCAGGTAATAAGATACGCCAAGAAACAGTTACTCAAGCAACTGGATATGATTTTGGAAACGGTCAAAACCGTTTTTGGCGTATCTATCTATCTCCCGCAGTTCAGGCTGTTTTTTCTCGGCACTTTATGCTTCTATCCCCGCCTAGTCAACTTAGCTCACCCCGGCCATTATATTCAATTGACAGAGCCTTCAAGGTGACATAAATCGCAGGTAGATGTTTTTTTTCTTATCACTATTAGATCAGGTGACTCTGACAGAGAATGACGTTGGCACTCAACGTTACACAGAGTAATTCTCAGGAAAAACTTATTACTCGGGATCATAGAATGAGGATAAAAGTTTGACAAAAAATTATTCAATTGAAACATATTTTGGGGGTGTAGGGGGGCATCAACGGGTTTCGTGTCGTGAGAAGGAACATTTATCCCCCCCGGAAAGCCCACAGGTGGGTCACCTGGGTCAGTTCCAAAGTACTTGGTATGTCGTGGGTTGCAAACACGAACAATCTACCTGTGTGGTTGTATGCTGAAAGACAATAGATATGCGGTAGCTACCTTTGATAAATGGAGGCTGTCCCGGACAGTGACTATATTTCAATCTTGAAAGATCTACACACTGGCGTCAGTCCATTCTCACGGTCTAGCTGTGAACACGACGTGAGTAGCCTCCTTCCCGCTTTTCAAACTAGGTTGGCCGAGAATAAAATGATCTGTGCTATGGTGAACCGGCCCCAAGCGGCGTATACCCCCTCTGCGGCAAAACTCCCTCTGTTGTAGCCCGTGTAAAAATCGTGTATCGGCCCTCCCCCCAAAACAATTAACGCCGCCGCCGCACAAGTCTGCGAAGGAGGCTAGAAATATATGGTGACGTTCACAATTGGGAATTTCAACACTGTTTTTTTTATTACGTCATATTGCTAATGTTATTAATTGTTATTAATTGTTTCATTATACTCTTTCTCTCCCTCTCTTTCTTTCTCTCTCTCGCTTTCACCCTGTCTCTTTCTCGCTCGCTCGCTCGTTCTCTGCACCCCGGGCCCCTCTTCCCGAAAGTTGGGATTCCTCGGCACTGTAAGCTTCTGTCCCCGCCTGGTAAACTTAGTTCACGCCGCTGCACTTGGAAGCAGACCAGACCCAAACTGCCTGTGTGTTTGTTCAACCAAGAGGAAAACACCGTCAATGGATTGGGAGAGACGACTAGATCTATGGGCAAGACTATGACAATGAGCCATTCATTATTTTTTAAATCTTTCTTGGACATTCTAATCTTGAGAGATCGGCGCATAGACTAGTACTGCACACTGGCATCAGTCATTTTTACGGTCCAGCATAAATCATAGCCAGGTGAATCAGACCGTCGTGGCTCCCGTTATTTCTACGGCGCTAACCAGTGTGCCCTCCCGCCCAGCCTCCCGCCAAGCGCACGCTACGAGCTCGACAGTAATTAGAAAAGCTGACTACAACGATCGACTACCAGACAGGTCCCGAGCCAAACAAACTGGGGCCGGCTGGAACACTCCAAAGCCGACCCGTTGAGAATGGTTTCCAGGCTACATAAAATATGGCGACGTCTTCATATTGGATTTTATATTTTATATTGATTAGCCTGTTATATATCTTTCTCTCCCAATGACACAAGTAATGTTTTTGTGGCTGTGGCTGCCTGTCAAAGGTTATGTTTTCGTGGCTGTGTGTGTGTGTCTGTGTGTGTGTGTGTGTGTGTGTGTGTGTGTGTGTGTGTGTGTGTCTGTCTGTCTGTCTGTCAACATCATAACCCGAGAAGGCTCGAGAAGGCTGGGTTTCCTCGGCAAGTTTCTATCCCCGCCTGGTGAACGTAGCTCAACCCGGTAGTTCTGCTTGACTGATATCAATTAACAGGACCCCCCAGGGGGCTGAAGCAAAACTTCCTTGGGGGTAAGATAGATTTGGTGCCGAGGAGCTGGTCTGTATGGGCCCCGGTAACAGTCTGGATTCCAGGTTGGCTTTACTGTGACTTCATCTTCACTAACGTCAGAAAAAATAACTTTTATTTGCTTCGTTTCGCTATTTCTGCATACACATCTGCAAAAGTGAACCAGGGTTTGTTTCTTTGTTGTTATTTGCCCTCATTTGATCTGGACAAAGGTATGCTATTTGAAGAAAAACAATCGTTGTACGAAGCACCAAATTAAATTCAGGTTTAGACCATACCATAAGAAATAACTACTTAAGAATAAAACACCAGAACAAGAAGTATTTGGTCCTCAAACTGCATATTTATTGCCACCATACTAAGTATAGATACATATGTTGCGTCTATGGAAATTCAGCAAATAATCCTATCCAGTTTGTATCAATTCTCCATGTTTCTCACAATATCCCTGTTAGCTTCTTCGCGCGTTCTAATGATGGTCTTATAGACCGCATCAGAACGCATAGGCCATACACGTTGGTGACAACAATTCATGTTCATATGAATCCATTCATATTTAGCTTTTCATCGTAGTCGTTGGCGCTATACTGTTAGATAATTATATTGCATTAAACTTATATTGCCTTTACTAAGTAACTTTTATTGGTAGAAATATACTGCAAGAATATAGGAAAAGTTACTAAGTATAAAGATATACTGTAGGAATAGAGAAGGATTTGCTAGTGTATAGATATAGTGCCAGAATAGAGGAGTTACTAGTATAAAGAAATACTGCCAGAATAAGTAAAGCTAAGCGAAGTGAAATTGATCTTCTGTTTCCAGAAGATCTTGGAAAGTAACTTGTTATGAAACAGAAAATTTTTCTTGATTAACATATATGCCACAAGATACTAGTATCGAGAACGTTCTAAAATCACCATATATATTCATCTTCTAAGATTTGAATCGCTGAAAACAAAATAAGGCCACAGCAAGTAATTTCTATGGATGAAATCATCGCTCGCATTGATATTCACCTGATTTCGAAAAAAAAAAACTTTTTTTTTGCCTTTTGACGGTGGTCGAAATGGCGAAAATGGGCAAATATGTCGTAAATGTCTATCGGTTCAGAGACCATTAGGGATGAAGAAAACTTGAGGCACAATTGCTCACGTTTGATGACAAGTATTGACAGTCTAAGGTGCTCCATTGCATATGAATACCCAGTGTAGTATCTCCCACAATGGTAGGGCAAGCTTTTTTCTACAATTTTTCTAGTTTGGAGATGTATACACATCTACATAACATGGGCAGGTAATACTGTTGAATACAGGAATAAAAGACCTGTTGGTTGTGATATCATGTCTTGTCCCCTCAATTCTTTTTTTGACAAAGTTTATGGCGTCAAAATTTGAAAATGTAGGAATGTTTTTTTTGCCTGTCTTGTTTTTTTCGCCCTATGGAATCAGCTTTGAAGTCTGTGGAGAATGTTATCCATAACATTTACTTGCTGTGGCCTAATCTACGTTTTGGTATACTTCAAAGTATGTTACCCTTATTGGAAACTTGTGCCAATTTGCTATAAACTTCTCAAGCTCGTAGCAGTGTAGCAATTTACCAGATGGTTATCAAAAAGTTTGATTCCTAGAAGAAGCGAAAATGAACATTACAACCCTGTTAAAGCAAGTACTATGGAGGAAGTGAAACATTGGGTCACAGAAAGGTTTTCCGTACAAAATGGAATGGAGTTAAAACCGTATTATTGACTACATTCTGACAATGTTTGAAGATTTAGGTTGTATTTGCTGGTGAAGTCTTTTTGCTGTGATGTATGTAGAGTTTTGAGATAAATTTCCTGCCTGCAATCTTTTTATCTCACTCTGCATCGCATAAATCATAGCTCTTTCCTCTTGCCTAATAGGTTTCACTTCCTACAATGTACTACTACTCTACTGCAGTTTTCTTATTAGGACCATTTTCTCCCTCAATCCACCATAAGTTTGTAGTTTTTTGGTGTTTTTTTGGTACCGACAACAGGTCATTGACTCTCTCTATCCTTTTATCTCTCAAGGTTTTCCTGTCTTATGGTGGAGTTTTGTGTAATGCTAGACAAGTTAGAAAGTGCTTGTCAAAGGGTGTGTCACTGTAGCTCATTTAGTATCATTTTCAAATAAGTTGCTAGCTTTGGTTGCTGAATGAAAGTCACATCAACAATGCAGTTTGAAATTGTTGTTACGTTGACCAATATTTAACTACCCTTCTGCACATGTTCGTTTGGAAGTGCTTGTCAAAATGCGTGTCACTGTAGCTCATTTAGTATCATTTTCAAATAAGTTGCTAGCTTTCCTTTGGATGTTGAAAGGAAAGTCACATCAACATTCAATGTAGTCTGAAATTGTTGTTATGTTGACAAAGATTTAACTACCCTTCTGCACATATTAATACTTGAAGCTTTCTATTATTTGAAAACTTTAAATTTTTGTGTGTTTTCTTTAGCATTGCACCATGGAACTCACATGTTAAGACCTGTACTCTTCCTAGATGACGTCTTTAGTCCAAGATATCCAACAGTTACATTTCCGAATCTAAACTAACGTTTCCTTAAAAAAAGAACGTCCCTTTCAACCTCACTGTTGTCAACACCGCTAACTAATTTATAAGATCTGCTTACAAACATACATTGTATGTATTTTATCATCGCACCTCGCCAGTAGAGGTACTATAGTATGCAATTAAGGAAATAGAATGTAAGATGTACAGCTGGCACCAAAGGAATATCCCGTAGTTTACGAAATCTGCAAAGAATAACATACTTCATAAGGGAGGAAGAAAACAAGATCTAGACAAGTGCCTGCTGAGAGAAAAATAGATTTGACGTGAGTCACAGAGTTGCAAATAGAGTCCATATCTAAAACTCTAAAGAAGAAGTAGAGTCTAGATAGTTGCAGTAAAGAATATTGCTACGAATGTGTGAAGAGAAAGGCACACCGAGTTGATTTTCCATCGACAGGGTCATCTTGAACCGATCTTCAAAACTCCAGCCTACAGTATGGAGTAAAAAAAAAACAATAGTAGTAAGATGGATAATTCAAAAGAGATGCCATTGCTAACAAACCAAATAGAAAATTTATCGTTGCTTTAACTTCTCTGCGTAGCTCTTGACATGGTACTCCAGTCTACTGATGTGCGGGTGATATACTACACACTGGTTCAACGAGACATAAACTAAAGCACAAAATTGTAATCCACATGCATTACTTTGGATATTGGGCACATCTTTTTAGAAATCATTATTACATAAATGTGTGTCATCAACAAACAAGGCTTGAAACAACCACCTAACCGTACTTCCATCGACCCTCACTTACCAGTTATTCCTTGTAGTCGTCCATCCCATTCTCCATGGTTTCGTCCAGGAACTCACGTGCTGGAGAACAAAAGACGTACGATATACTTTAACTTTCGACATTGTTGCAAATACCTGCAAGGAAGTCAAGCTTTCAAATAACTATATGAACTAGGCTAGTACAATTCTAACTTCGTTTCTCCTGGTTATACCATTATCTGTGCTTAACAGTAACAAACATCGTTAGTAATAGAAGTTTCTATTTCATGGGACTCTGATATTTGTTTACCCACTTAATTTTTTGTATAGTTTGAAGAATCAAGTTGATTTACCTTCTTCCTTGGTCTCTTCCGGCTCAGGACAGGTCCACATACCGTCCTCACCCTTGATGGGTTGCTGTTTTCCATCCTCCCCACACTCCACCTTGTAGCACAACTCTTCGTCCTCGTCACAGACGCAGTTGTGTCCATCCTCATCAGACACCCAGCTGTCCCCGTTCTGTAGTTAGGCATCAATATCATGAGCAGAAATGTAGGTTAGGAGCTGAAAACGGTGGAGTGCAAGGGATTGTGTAAAAATGACCACATTGCATAGATAAGAAATTACATCCAGTAGAAATTACTCAAGTTGCCGAGAGAAAGAGAAAAAATCATCAACATTTTGCTAATAAGTAAATAAACAAATGATAAAATCATTATTGCTGGTTGGACCCCAAAAGATATGCTAACAAACTGCCAGTCTAGTCAGGTAGGAATTTCTGTCTACACAATATACTGATGTTCACACTAACCTCATGTTCTCCACAGTCCTTTCCGTCGGTACCACGCACTTCAGATGTTCTCCTTGTACCTGGAAAAACAAAAGAATTTTGATGTCTGTTTGTCTGCTTATCTGTCTATCAGTCTCTCTCTCTCTCTCTCTCTCTCTCTCTCTCTCTCTTTCACACACACGCACACGCACACACACACACATTTGTATATATATATATATATATATATATATATATATATATATATATATATATATATATATATATATATATATATATATATACACAAACAAACCACCCACGCAGAAACAAACAGGCTGCTAGAAAGTCCGCGCTGGAGGCTATGCTTGGCTTTAATAGGAGTCTGGAAAGCTGTGTAAGCTGAACGACTCCCTGGACGCTGTGATTCCAGGGAGGGACACCCGTCGGCAGCTATCTGAGGAGTTCTCGGACAGAACGTTCCCTGAAGAGGCTTCGAAATGGGCTATCTAATCAGTAAACGGTTCAGAAGGAATGCCATACACGAACACGCCGAAAAGTATCTAGACAGCCAAGAGAAGGACAGCTTTTAGAGTAGAATGCATCAGCACTTGGGGGCTACGACTTAGTTGTCATTGGTGCACACAGTTGGCAAGTTTTGCCAAGACTCGTTATGGATGCTGCTTTGCAGTGTTCAATGATAGTTTATATTTGTTAGGCGTTTGAAATCTGGTCTCTTTTTTAGATCTCAACAAGAGTTCTACAACCCCATACCTTCGACAAATAATGTTAACCTATAAGGACACATTTAAAAAAGGTTTCTCATAAATTATACAAGTGAGGTCCTCATTTGTTTATATTTTATCAGTCGATGTTATACCCAATCAGCTGATGATGTTCCTAAATATCACACTTCGAAACTTTTGTCTTAACAAAAAGGGCTTTTGTAGAATTGTGAACACGGTGACACATAAACATACACACGTTCACACACACATACACACACACACACACATGTACACACACACACGAAGCATGCACACACGCAGACACACATTCATAAATCATGAAATACTGACCTTGTTTACGGTAGTCGACACAATTCGCACATGTACAGTGAGCTGCAGTGTGACCACACCATTTGTACGGAGAGCAGCATGGGTTTACACCGTTAGGGTTGCATTCAGCGATACTCCCATCTGCTGTAGTATAACCTTGTCCACAGCGATAATCGCCGCGCCATTTCTTAGCATTACCTGTTTGAAAACAAAAAAATAGGCAAACAACAGTAAGACAAAACATAAGCGTTTTATGACCTCTTACCTTCAACAAATGATGGTAATCTTTAAAGATAGTTCACCATAAAGTTTTCTCATTGATTATGCAAATAAGGTTCTCATTTGCATGAATTACATCAGTTAATGATCTTCTCTACCCCATGATCACAAGTTTTCCAAACTTTGAAAGTCTTATCTTAACAAAAAGGGTTGTATTTTCTTGTCAATAATGAGGTTCTGATATCCAATGAGATTCACCTTTACTTAACTTACAAACGCCGCAAGCATAAAATTCCATTTGTTTACCATTATGGTATTATAGCATTTTCTCATTAATTATGTAAATGAGGCATGTGCATAATTTATATCTTATAGATGTTCCTCTCCTTTTTCATTACATATGTCACGGGCTTGAAAATCCTATCATGGAACGTAGTTGTTTGATAGAATTTCCACATTGTTTATGTAAATTAGCTCCTAGATCCTGATTTCCATAATAAGCGTTTGATGCCAATCATATCTTCAATTAGTTACATACAAAAAATCATGGCAATCAATCAAAAACAAAGTTGCCAGGGGGTTTTAACCTCCAAAAATTCTTCATGTGACCAAGAGCCATCTGCCACACAAAAGTCATGACATTAGCATGTTTAGAACACGTGATATCAAAATCGGAACTTCTGTTGTGCTGCGGTACTAACAAAAGTTCTAAGGGAGTCAAAATCTAATTATTTCAATTGATAGGTCAAGACCTAACCCCACACTAAATTTCATTACAATCTAACTATACGTATAACTATAAGTGGGGTCGTATGGCGCAACGACAGAGTACTCGACTCGGAACCAAGAGGTCCCGGGTTCGAGTCCTGACATGCCACCGACCTTGTGCCCTTGGGAAAGGCACTTTACACGACTTTCCTCACTTGACTCAGGTGTAAATGAGTATTATGTGTTAGGTGTGCACGCTACCAGCATATTTGCTGCCTAGTGCACACTTTGTATTGTCATGTTACAATTTCTGAACAAAAAAAAAAAAACTATACGTTCTTGATTTATCGTGCTAAATCACATACACTGTACATATGGAAGCAGACATATGAGCATACAAAGTCTTTTCCCCATCAGTTTTTTTTCTTTTCTCTCCCCGTTTTTTCTCTCCGTCTTTATTTTTCTCGCGCAACGCGTTTTTCTTTTCATTCTATTGGTGCGTCATACACACACGCCTCCATTTGAAATAGTCTTACATACGTTACATACCTTCGTAGACTTCGACTTCGCAGAGTGTCAGGATACGGCCATAGCCAGGCAGTCGGATTCCCACATATCGCCCTGTCATTCCGTTGCAGTTGATGGCATCCTTGTTCTTACCAGCGGGGACGGTGTGATGCCCGCCGCAGCGAGGGTTAAGGTCCACACGTGCGTTGTTTCCAATGTGGATGGTGAAGGGGCTGAGTCGCTCTCCGCAGCAGTCCGCGCGATTCATGATGACCACCCACTGGACTGTGACCGGGGTTCCGAGGTCCACTTGCAACCAAGGGTTCGTCTCCGCCGGAGTGTGGGTGCAGCACATGCTACCCCAGTTCGGGTCCCTGCATCCGTCAGTCGCTCGGGGGGCAAACCCGTTCCAAGCGACATTCGACTGGGAAGTTGGTTTTCCCAACGCTAGGTTTGGAGCTGAGAGTAAAACAGGACAAAATATCAAAGAAAAAAATTATGGAGTCGTCGTTTGTTCCATTGGAATCTGTATCCTTCTTGAAAGAAACTCTTCGACGTGATAATAAGCAGAATGATTTCTTCTGTAAATATTCAAGTGGCCCTTGATGAGCATGCTGTAGTATACACTTACTTTGTTAATCTATATATCTGCGACAGAAAAAGTTTGGACAAGACGTCGACCATCCATGTTATGATGATCCTCTGCTGCCATGCCCACGGTTCGCATATGTCTTTGCTCCACACGTAGAAGCGACGGGCCTTGTATTTTAGGATGGATATAATATGGTACGGTACTTACCAGCATATACCTCCACTTCGCACAGTGTCAGGACTCGCCTCTTCCCCGGCAGCCTGATGCCCACGTACCTGCCGCTCAACCCGTGGCAGTGGACTACATGCTCTGTGTCAGTCGGATGGAAGCGGTGGTGGCCGCCACACCTCGGGTTGCTAGCCACGTTGGTGCTGTCCCCAACGTGGACGTCGAAGGGTGTGATCCTTTCAGAGCAGCAGTCACGGCGGTTGACGATGGTGACGTGGTCGATAGTGGCTGATGTTCCCAAATCGACATACCACCATGGGTCGTTTGCTTCAGTTGTATGTGTGCAGGAATTGTGTGTCCAGTGAGGGCTTCTGTTTCCGTCGACAGCTCGACCTGGGGAGCCTCCCCATCCTGTACTACTCTGACGCGTAGGTCTTCCTAATGCGATGTTTGGGTTGTAAACTGAAAGTAACGTTAGTAAAAACAGTTAGATTTTGATAGTACGTGCCAAAATAGCCATGAATACATTTTTTGAATACTTGCGTAATAAAACAGAATCATACGCTTTAGTTCTAGGATATGAGAAAAAGCTGTAGTTGCTCTTATAAAGAAATGTGTGTACTTGGGGCTCTTGAAATGAGTGTGTGTGGTTGCGGTGGCGGTCCATATTGGAAATAACAGAAGACATTGCGTTTTAGAACCTATACTAACAGAAAACCTAACAAGGCTATACGAAACCTTAAGTTCAATAAGTTTATAATAATAGAATTCACGCTTACCAGTTTGCCTTTTGTCAGAAAGTACTGCCATGTCATCATCATAACCACCGTTGTTGTCGGCCATCACTTCTTCCTCCACCAAATCTGTGTTATAAAATGAAATACTTTGAACAATTGTAGGGAAAACAAAGGTAGACTTGTAGTATAATAAAGTAGCCAACTCTAAAATACTAGTACGCAAAAAAAAAGTTTATTTCCTCTAAAACGTCGACAAAAAAATACCCTCCATTTCTATCTATAAAGACCACCTTCTTTGGTTTAAAGCTGAAAGACAATAGTTGTGGTGTTCCTCTTTCATCATATTTTCAAGTTGGCCATCAATTGTTTTTTTTTATGATATAAGAATGGTACAAGCCTGCTTTTTGAGATGGAACACATGAGAATGCAGTTGTTATGGAACCCTGTTTACCAAAAGAAACTAAAGACAAAAGTCCCTCTACCTTTCAGCTCTTTAAGTAACATCTCCGCTTCCTCGATGTCAGGTAAGGCATATTCATCATTCAGTTGCTGTTCATCATTCAGCTGTTGGTCCTGGGAAGGCATGCTCTTGGCTTGTGGTGAAATATGAAATTAAATCATATTTAGACTTATATGCTTTAATCATATACGCACTCAAAACTACGCATTATACGTTATAGTAATTTTGTCAAGTATGGGCCGACCTCTGTAAAAAGAGCTAAATGTTAAATCCAAACTGTAAATCCTCTCTTTGATTGTGTCATTTTATATCATGGAATGTTTACCTGGATACACGGCTCCAGCCAGGAGTGCCAGTGCCAGGACAAGCACAAAGTGGCGGGTCATCTTCAACTTTCGTCCTGCCAAGTGCCGCTGTATTTAAAACAAAAAATTTAGAGGGTTGTCAGTTGTGTCTTCCAAATGCATACATAGCGATACTGCACATGAAATTAGCATGAAGTTAGTCGGTCGATGGATCGTTTTTGTACAAGGAACCTGGAATAATGATCACACTCTCGTTTGATTCATTTACCGTGAAAGGCCATGGTCATATCCAGACGTTAGAAGAGCGCCTTGTAAAAAACAGCTTTTCTGGCACTTATGCATGCAGAGTAACGATCGGGAAAATTCGATAATTACTTGAATCATTAAACGAGGACAAAAGGTTGACGGAGATCTATTGTACACTTCAGAGTGTCATATCACGCGCCTTGTGAAAACAGCATGTCTTGGCACGGTGCGAGAAGGGCAACCTTTTCCCAGGCTAGAGAGAGCGTCTCTAATTATAGCTCCCCAAGTATCTACCGATGACATAGCCCGAGTAAAACAATTAAACAGGCGTACGTGCGTAAGCCGGCACCGTTCAACCTGTTGTTTCGGGGGGAGGGCCATAATCTTAGCTCTTCTTTATGGGCCGCACTTTGTGCCAGTTCGGGCAATCCGCAACAACTTGTACGAAATGTACAACTTGTACAAACAGTACAAGGGCAGATATCAAAACCAGCTCACGAAAACATAGGGAGAATATCATTAAATCCAGTTTGGGGGCAAGTTTGTATACAACAGTGTTCTATCATGAGTACACGTGTCGTAGTTCAATTTTTGGAGAGCTCGTTGCCAGTTAAAGCCATACCATATACAAATGTATCAAAGGGCACTTATATATAGCCTGGATGCCATCCGATTTGTAACGGCTACCCTGTTTTTTGGGGGGGTAGCGAGTGCAAAGAGTCCCGTTACATTACGGATGGCACCAAGGCTAAGCTTTTCTGGGCGCGGTGCGAAAAGGGCAAACTTTTACCAGGCTAGAGAGAGCGTCTCTAATCATAGATCCCTAAGTATCTACCAATGACAGAGCCCGAGTAAAACAATTAAACAGGCGTACGTGCGTAAGCCGTTCAACCTGTTATTTCAGGGGGAGGGGCAGTGACGTAGTTCATCTCATGTGCTTGGTGCCAGTTCGAGCTATCCGCAACAAGTTGTACGAACGGTACAAGGGTAAATATCCACAAAGGACACCAAAACGTTTCCTCATCCTCACGAAAACAAGGGAAAATACCAGTAAATCCAATCTTAAAGACATCTTTGTACACTACAGAGTGTTCTATGACGAGCACTGTCCACAAACGTTACAATGTACTACATGTTTTCCATTGTGTTTGGGAGGTGACGCCCTGTTTACAATTATCTATGTATACGTAGTATTTATACCAAATGACATCTAGCGTTCTATCGTGTACTGGAGAGTACATAACAGCAGCAAAATGAATTGAGAAAAGAGATACGATGAATCGAAGAGAGTACATTCAGCTTGAAAAATCCACAACAACTTGTATCAGAACAGTACAAGGGTAAACATCTACAGGGGGACTTGAAAACGTTGCCGCGTTCACACGAAAACTCAAGTTTTCAGGCAACTATGCTCACTACACTATCCTACAAAATTCTTTCTCACGAGTATATCAAGTAATTGTCGTCATTATATTTTGGGAGGTGATCCACTTTCTTGAATAAGAGAGGAAAGCATAGCCAGAAAAATCTCAGAGCTGTGATCGGAGCGGCATCTGTGAAAATCGGTGCTTTTCCCGTATCGGTATCAATGAAAATACCGTCAGCCCTTTTAATTAGGATGCTCTTGTCATTTACTTTCAAGGCAGCAGGCTGCAGATTTGAACTGTGCAATAACAAGTGTGCTTCATGCATGGGCCAATGCAGGCGTCGTCTAGATCTTGCTTCTACTAAGTTCTAGGTGAGACCGCGAGTTTCTTTTACCAAAACTACAGAGACATGCGTCAAAACGTACTTGAGTGTAATGTGAGGTTTCCAAATAGAGATAAAGGGTGAAAGGTGTGAAAAAATACGGCCACACTCAAGCTTAGTACATTCAGCGAAGACGATTTCCAACCGGTAGAAGTGCGGCTTGAAAAAAAAAATCAGCTTTTCTGAGCGCGGTGCGAGAAGGGCAGACTTTATCCAGACTAGAAACAGAGTCTCTAATTATAGGTTCCTAAATATCTACCAATGACAGTGCCCGATAACAACCAGGGGCAGTGTCGTAGTTCAATATTTAGAGGGCTCTCTCCAGACGACGTGGTCTCGTGTTGGCGGCCCGAAGGGCCCGACCATGGCCGCTAGTAATTTTTTTTATGTGATATGTTTTAAAAGTGACTGTTGAAAGTGAACAAAGTGCTGGAAATGTTTGTGATTAATACAATCAGGACTTGTTTTGCTCCTAACTTGATCGCACATTGTTTACGCTGTGTCTCCCCAAGGTATGTGTTTGTTCTTTTGCCGCAGTTGAGAAACCAGTTTAGGTAACCCACGGGTGCTGCAGCCCGCCTTCATGTATCGATCTCACTCTCATTTTGGGGGAGTTGATTTACAAATTAGCAACATGATCCCACCCAGACACGGTTCTACAGATCGATTTTGCGCACCTTTTGAGGAAACGAATTAAGCGGACAAACGAACCCCAAGAAACAAGACAGTGGTCATTCAAGGGTTTGTGCATAGTGGGGAGGGTGTGGGCCTAGAGGGTTTGTGCATAGTGGGTAGGGCGTGAATCGGGGACCACGCGGGCTCAAACTCTCCACAAGCCGCTCGACGAGTTCTGGCCACCAGGGTATTGTTTAGTGGGCCCGCACGGAGATATGCGAATTTGGGCATGGGTCAAACTCAAACTGATGATTTAGCCGCAGAACAGATACAAATTGTTTGGCAAAGTACTGTATCCTTTTGCCATCAGAATCAAGCAAAACGCTACATACCCTTTCGTCGAGTTAAACAGATGCGGTGTGGGAAAAACTGTGACACTTTCTGACACCCCGTTTTTCATTCCCATACTGTCAAGTATCAACCATCAACACATATCGGAAACATTTTAATCATAAGCCACAAGTGAACAGTATCATATACAGTCTTACGTACCTGTCTTTGCTCTTGTAAGAGTGGATACCAAGATGTCAACACTGTGAATTCGAAGAGAAGGCGGATCGAGAGGAATCCACAAAGTGTCAGTGGTTCTAGTGTGGACTCTACTGCAGCGGTGCCGCTCAGAGAATGCGGGGCGCCTGGCAGACCTAGACTTTTGCAACTTTTAGAGACGTCTCAATTATCTGGGTAAACCTCAAGCTGATTGGAGGATGAAAGACGCACCTACAACCGACGTCAATAGTTGCCTAGCAACAAAGACATGAAGTTCAACTGTTGGGACGATCCTAAAGGTGCAGCATGACACACTCGAATATCTCGAATGGTTCTGACGAAAGGTTCTTTCTTATGTAAATTTTGACTGACATTTATTTGGCAAACTTTCGCCCCTTTTTTTTCTATCAAAACCCTCCTACTTCTCAGCGTTTATAGCAGAACTATAAAACTATCGTACCGGTGATGTTTCCATGTATATATATATATATATATATATATATATATATATATATATCTGCTTTGGTAATTTTTATCGATAAATTGTATAGATTTAGTTCGGCCAAGGACCTTGGTTCGGCTCATTTGATCAGGTGAAAGTATTTGAGACAGCCGAAGAAGGTGCGGCCTCAGCATTTATCGCCCCCCTCCCCATCTGACTTTGACAAAAGAGCTTAATTTATGTTTAACCCTTTGTTCCGTGCAAGATGAATACCTGTGGGCTGCAAGATGAATACCTGTGGGCTGTCCAGGCAGAAGAAGCCAATCAACATTGTCCGATGAACAATGCCAACGCCAGTAGCTGCTCTTACTACTAGTCTTAGTCTAGGTATAGTTGGGGCATTGAAATTTCGAATATAACAGGAGAACCGTGTATATTATTGTAAACGTGTCTGTTAGCCAGGTAATACTAATTATGTCAACTACAATATCAGATAAGGTAGTATTTTGGTGTCATGAGCGCTTTAACATACGCACTGTGTACGTTGATAGCCAGAGGGGTCGCTAAAGGCGCATCGCACAGAAAATGGAAAGGTTATAATTATAATTATCGTTTAGTGAATATCTACCAATGACAGTGCTCGGTAACAACTTGAAACGTGCGTAAGCTGTTCAACCAGAGTAACGACCGGCCGGGAAAACATGGGTAGTTACTTAAATTATGTCATCTAATACTGTTATTAATCGTCACATATGCTCTCTCTCTATCCCCCCCCCCCCCCTCTCTCTCTCGCTCGCTCGCTTGTTCTTTCGTCACCCCTCTCTCCCAGAGTTTTACTGGGCACTGTAAGCGTGTCGTCAGTGAGAACCAACATCTAGGCCCTCGGGAAAGCCGGGAGGTGTGTCACTTGGTGTTGGATCAGTTTCAAAGTACTTGGTATGTCATGGGTTATCAACACGAACAATCTACAATGTACCTGTGTGGTTTATGCTGCAAGACAATAGATAGCTTTGATTGCTACCTTTGATAAATGGAAGCTGCGCAAGGAAGCAGACTCTTTGTGTGTTTGTTCAACCAAGGGGAAAACAATGTCTAGACTACAGAGTCAGAGAGACTGAGCAGACTAACATGACTATACGTCTATAGGCAAGATTATATGTCGATGGGCCTTTCATTAGTATTACATGTATTTATTGAAATCGTTCTTGGTGTTGTGAATTGCAGGTATTTTTTGTATGAGCTGCAATCAATCGTAGAAAGTAGCCAGAACTGTTTTCCCCTTCAGGACACGCAGTGTGTAAAACTTGCAACAACTTGTATGAACAGTACAACTTTTATGAGCAGTACATTTAGTTACGAGTGTCCATGATACTGGTTCAGCCGACGAAACCACAGGAGATTGCAGTTTTAGGCTTCTCCGCAAGGTGACCTCAGCATTGCAACAACAGCGACGACTTTTACGACAATCATGACGAGTTACGGCAGTTGTTAAGGTTGGCCGTCTACCTGCAAATGTCCAGGCTTTGGAGGTTCTTAATTCCTTTGGGACACGTTGTTAGGGTTAACTTTGCAGGTAAATGTTTGCATCATGAAAACTATCAAGTGAAGAACGGTTTGTACGTGTGATCCTTCTAGAACAACATCAGAAGTCGTGCATATTCTATTCAGTGGCAATCGGGTATATGTGAAAGGGGGTGGGTTACTAACCTAAGGTAGCTCGATTTGCAGGTGAACATACAATTATAAGAAGTTTTACATAGAATTTAAGGCAGCGTTACCCCATATATCATTTCCCTGTTTGGTGACTGGGTGTTTCCTTTATATGAACGGTATATTTAAAATTACCTCTAATTTGTTGTTTCTATATACATGTATGAAATTGGACAAGCCTATTAGCTAGGTTCAAAAATTGCACTTTAAATGTGCATTTGTGGCATGTTTCTTGGGTTGAAAGTCTTAGGTGCAAGTTTAGATGGAATATTGATTTAACAATAATTATATCTTAACATAGCAGCTTGCAGATTTAATGTAATAATCTGTGTAATTTAGAAATAAGATCTGAAAAGAGATCAGGGTTAAACTTTCCTATTGCAATTGTAACTGGCATGACTTGCACTTCTCTGTATGTTTACATAGGAGTAGTCACTGTGCACTGTGCCATTGTTAACATGGATGATCACATTTACCAGTAGCTAATTGGGCTCAGAAACCTGGATCCACACTCAAGCAATCAGCTGCTTAAATTCAGAGTTCGGAATCGTAACCGTGAATGCATAATGCACCGATTTTATGATATTTCACAATTAATCAATCAACATTTTACATTGTACGTTAAATTAGAGCTGTCTGTCTAAAGTTATGAATTACGTTGAATTAAAACATCTGATATCACCTTACAGAAAATTAGGCATGTGTTATTCAAGTAGCTCATATGTTCTTTTTAGTCTGAGGCTATTGATAGGCTGTCAACAGTGGAAAAATTTGCACTATTGACAGGATCATCCTGTCAATAACAGAATATTTTGTGCTATTAACAGGATCATCCTGTCAATAATGGGAAAATTTGCACTATTGGCAGGATCATCTTGTCAATAACATAATATTTGTACTATTAACAGGATCATCCTGTCAATAATGGGAAAATTTGCACTTTTGACAGGATCGTCAGTGCAAAATTTTCTGTCTGAAAGGAGACAGAACCACATAAGATTCTGTTTAGAAATCAGTAGAGGCATAACAAACTAAGTTCCCTTTAAAAAAGAAGAAACTTTTGAGATGGTTTCAGTTCATAAGGCAGAAAGATGCATCTGCAATTTCTTACAAATTAAGTCTTTTGTAAGTTAAGTCTTTTGTTCGTAAAAGAACTTACCACACTAATTATTGAAAAGAGTAGGGGCGACCTGGTGTGCTTGGCGAAATATGCAAAATGTAGCAAAGCCACATTAATTGCACCTTAGTTACTTGAAAAAGCATCATTTGAGGATGACAAAAGAAGATGAAGTCTTTTGTTCTTCTGCAGGTGTTCAAGCCAGGTGGGCATCCTCCTCTTCCTTCCACTCGGAGCCGACGAGCGTTGCTCAAGCCGACATGAAGGTTTCGCTGCTCCCCGCCCTTCAGGATAACTACATGTACCTGCTGGTGGACGAAGCCACCAAGGAAGCCGCCATTGTGGACCCTGTGGAACCTGACAAGGTGAAATGGGGGAGGGGGGCAGATTGTATAGGGAATTATCCCTGTGTTCCAACACGACTTATATAATATCTAGAATCTGAAACCCATACTAGTATGCTCCAAGATACATGTTGACAGGTACGTCGGTGAAGGTTAGACATCCAGGTGATAAGATATGCCAAAACAGTTACTCAAGCAACTGAATTACTCAAGCAATCTGCAATTCTCCTGCACTGTCCTTTAGTGTCACTGACGAAAGGTAGTGGATGCTACCTGAAACGTCTGACCATTTCCAAAATCATATCCAGTTGCTTGAGTAACTGTTTTGGCATATGTGACAGGTAGATTGACCTCTAATATAATAACACCTGTGTTATTCCTCACCTATACTGTTCCTCACCTGTGTTATTCCTCACCTGTGTTATTCCTCACCTGTGTTGTTCCTCATCTGTTGACAGGTAGTCGCTGCACTGAAGAATGAAGGAGTGAAGTTGACGACGGTGCTCACCACTCATCACCACTTGTGAGAGCTCACCTAATCTCCAAGCAGATGAAGGGTTTCTGCTTTTTAGATGTTACAATACAGTATACTGGTGGAGTCTGTGGATGAGTACTTACATTTGTCTACAGAGCTTTTGTTTTCGGTGTGTCTGTGTGATTGCTTGTGTTTCCGTAGGGTTTGTTTCCACGTGCTCTAAGGCATGTTGAAGACACTCAGTTATATTTATGGAAGTTAGTTCAAAAGCCAGAAAGGTCCCAGAAAAGGTTATCTCATTTCCTGTCTTCAATATCCAGCTAGTATTTAAATGCATGTCTGTTGTCTAATGGGACTCTTGTGGGATCTATAGACAGAATCAGCAAGAAATTCACTGTAGTGACATTCTGTAAGTTTCTTGCTTGTGATAATATTTAGGTGGTCAGTATGTAGCTCTTCCCAGGCTTAACCTTTTTATAATCAGCTCAGATATTTGAAATATTACTGTCTTCACCCAGGGACCACGCTGGAGGCAATGAGAAGCTGGTTAAGATGGTCTCTGGGCTGACGGTATGTGGAGGTGACGACAGAATCGGTGCTCTCAACAAGAAGGTCGGACATGGGGACCAGTTCAAGGTCAGTGGGTCAAATGTCTGTTACAAAATTATAGTTTTTCCCACTCTGTAATCATACTTGAGCTCAGTGGATGGCAGTCTTAGAGTAAAAGTCTCAGTGGCTTATTTGATGTTGAAATTTTAGGAAATGTCATGCAGTATCCCCCACCCCTTAAGTTTGACATTGATAGGTGCATTGCATGACCTGCCCCTAGGTTCAGCTTTGACATGTGCACTACTTAACCTACACCCACCCCCTTAGGCTTGGGAAGTGGAGACTATTATAATAATAATCTCAATTTCTCCATGCAACATGTCATCATCCCCTGAGGGCCAGCATTGACAGGTGCATTACATGTCTCCATGCAGCATCCCCCCCCCTCTTGTTTTGCATAGACATGTGCAGTGCTTGGCCAGACCTAGCTATTGGTGGCCTGACAATGTGCAATGCACATCCTGCAATACCCCTAAAAACATGTACCTGTATTACAATGTACTAATACTACTATGAAATGAATGCATGATCTCTGCCCCCTCCCCTCAGGTTTAGCACTGACTGGTGCATTACTTGACCCTCCACAGGTTGGTGACCTGAATGTGAAGTGCCTGTTCACACCCTGTCACACCTCAGGACACATCTGTTACTATGTGACTGGTCAGGAGGGAGAGGATCCTGCCGTCTTCACCGGTACGTCTCAGGACGAAAGACAAAATTTTGCTGTCTACTTCTCATTCCTTTCTTCCTTCATTCTTCCACCCATATCATCTATTCTTTTTTTCTCAGGAATGATACTACACATGTGTATCACTGGAAAGCAGTCATGATCATAGAGTTATTTCCTCAGTCCTGCAAATGCTATAATTAGTTTCATCAGCATTTAATTTATCAAGGCCATTTAAAATGCATAATACTGTATGTGAAACTAGTGTACATTGTACATGCAGTAACAGACTGAATTGTAAGAGGTTGAAGATGGTGCTCTTAAATTTGGGAGAATGACTTTCAAATCAAAAGGACAAATATAATTGTTTCATTGTTTTCTTTTAAAATATTTTTCCTGTTTCTACCATCTATATTTCCTTCAGGTGACACCTTGTTTGTAGCTGGTTGTGGCAGGTTTTTTGAAGGCACCCCTGACAACATGTACAAAGCACTGGTGGAGATCCTAGGCACCCTGCCTCCCAACACAGTGAGTTTCCACATATGCCTTATGCCACACTAAATTATAATCTAATCTCTTTATTCTCAGATATAAGCAAATAATTGGAACAGGCATTAGCCCGACTACATCCCTCTTCTAGCAGCCCTTCCATTGGTCAGGCCCTTAGGAGAAGAGACCTAATCAGACCTGAGAGATTCTGTATCACAGGCTAGGAAAAAAAAAGACTCTATGGATTTTTGTCATTTTCAAAATCAGAAAGCAGCTTCCCGACTTACAAATTATACTCTTGAAAGTATTCCAGTGTTGGCTTACTGGTTAAATATAATTCAGTTTCAAGTAGCCTTATATACATGTATGAGCTTATATGTCAGTCAACACATTTTGAAACTTTCATATGTAAACATGTTTTGAAACTTTCTGTAAAAATACAAAGTAAAGGAATAGACTAAGCATTTTGAAGTAAGCAAAGTTTTTTTTTGCTTTCACAGAAAGTGTACTGTGGCCATGAGTACACTGTGAATAACCTGAAGTATGCGGAGAAGGTGGAGCCAGACAGTCAGGCTGTACAACAGAAGCTGGCCTGGGCAAAGGTGGGAGCAATTTCTCTTCTTCATTCTTATTCAGTCATCGTTACTTCCGGGACACAAGTATTGTTTTCTGTTATGTGTGTGTGTGTGTGTGTCCAGTCCACACTGGGACCTGGGAAATTGAGCCATTTTAGTGATGAGTGATGGGGTCATGAACTCGGTGTGCCCTTGGGGTCATAATGTGGTTATGGGGTGGCCAGGAATGTGTTAGGTGGAAAATTTGACTGATGCAATTGTGGGAAGAAGTCACTTTGTATGATATGAGTAGTAATCCATTGTCTGATGATACAGTACAGTTCCAAAACATTCATGGATATGCAGTATATACAATCCCGGAAGCCCAGAAATCTCTGATTTCTTGTTACCTCCTTGTATAGAAGTTTTGTTTTTGGTGCCTCTGTTTGTGTATTTGCTTGTGTGTTTGTAGTTATTTGAATAGAGTGACAGGAAGTGAGGGGGAATGGTGCAACTGCAGATGGGACTGACAGGAAATAGAGTTCAGAGGTGGTAGAATTAGTCGACTAAACGTTCACGCAAAAACGTCTGATTTTTTTTTACAGAGTCAGCGAGACAAGCAGCTTCCAACTGTCCCATCCACCATTGGGGAGGAGCTCAAGTTTAACCCCTTCATGAGGGTTAAGTAAGTACTATTAAACATTTGAAGATCAAAAATAGTGACCAGTGCTTCGGACCTCACTTTTCAAATCAATTAACTGTAAATCTTGAAATGTTTGTGGTGATTTCATTTTGAAATTCGCAATTTTCTCTGTAAAATTCTAACACCAGGAATACGTGTTTTGCAATTCTACTGTACTACCAGTCAGATGCAGGGTTCTAGCCAGGCCATTTTCGTGGCATTTTAAGTTCATCTGAGTCAGATGAACCAAAATGCCACGAAAAAATCTCCTTTCTTCAGGTGGGAAAGTATCTGATTGGCTGATAGCTGGCCTGTCCTAAAACTGCCAGAAGGACCGATAGTATGCTATTATACAATTAGAGGGTCTGGTAGGAGAGTATGACAACCCCATGATTTTTAATTGTTTCCTTTTCCCCTTAGAGAGTCTCCTGTCCAACAGCATGCTGGGACAACTGACCCCATCGCTACCATGGGCTTCATCCGTAACGAAAAGGACAACTTTAAGATAGGGGGAAGGTGAAAATTAGTAGTAGCTTCCATGTAGGTACATCTACCAGATAGTAGTGGAATGGACATAAATGTACATTGTGTATGGGCTAGACAGCTGTACCATTATGACATAACAGGAGTAAAGAGGACACTGTCACAGGAAAGGGTTAACTTCTAATTAGCCTTGGCACTTGAAAGGTTAAACAGTCTGTTTTTCTTCCTTTTCTTCAACATTGTAGTATTTGACTTGGTGAAATGATTACCGATATGAAGACAAAGAACATATTAAATGGATACAGCTATTCACAAAAAGGAAATAGTATTTCTCAACACTATTGTTAAAGTAGGGTATCTGGTGTCTCATATGATTAACTTCTAGAGATGCTTGTATTTAGATTGAATAAACAAGGGATTTATTGTACGAATGAATGTATTTGATATCATTGGTAGAAATGCCTTAACTGTTCTTCTCTTTGTTAGTGGCTGCCAAGAATATATACAACATTGAATAATGTGTAGAAAATGGTTTAGGTGACTTTCATTTTCTAGTTATTGCAATATTTATGAATCACGCAATGGAAAGTATATGATAAGTCACAGCCTTCTCAAAACAAAGTTAAGTAGGAAATTGAGTTACAAGTCTTCTACTCAAGTTCTAGCACATACATATGGTTTAATACTTTATATGTATCCGTAAATAATTTCTTCAGGTTGGTAAATGATTGAAAAGTTAAGTTCTTTTATTCACAACAATTTGTTTTACATGAGCCGACGTTTCGATGACCGGCTAGGCTAATATGACTGGTTTACTGTACACTGGAGCTACATGTATGTAACATCTTTAGCTCCAGTGCACAGTAAAGCAGTCATATTAGCCCTGATGAAGATGCCAGACGGTCATCGAAACGTCGGCTCATGTAAAACAAATGGTTGTAACTAAAAGAACTTTACTATTCAAACATTTACATGTAGTTATCTATGTTTACAAATAACACTTGTTTACCTGTTTAATCTGTTACTTTTCCTAACGTGTATTGTTTCTGAGTTGTATGTACTGAACAACAAATCCTGCTAGTTTCATTGCAGCGTTATGTGTCTTCCTCTGTTAATTGGCTGGGCATGGTTAGGGAGAATTGATTGGTTGATACAATAGGTTCACATGACTGTCCTAAACTAACAGAGTCTCCCGACGACTCCACGTCGATATGTAAACTCTCCCCACTATCCATGTCTTCCTTCTTGACCTTGACCTCTTCCCCTCCATGTGCAGAGGTCACAGTCGATGTCGCGGAGGGGGCGGGATTACTCGTGTACTCCTTCATCTCCCTTTCGTAGCGTTCCTTGTCTTTCTCGTACATGTCGTAGTATCTCTGCAAAGGATGAAGGGATACATGTACAAACCTTGGTTTCTTAAATTTTTGCATTCAGTTCTGCATCTATATCTGTATAGCCGGTATAACCGGCCTTTGGAGTAACATGCAGCTGGCTATATTACACCTAACAACCTGTTACAACTAAAGTTTGCATCTAAATGTAACCGTTGTTTAAACATCTAATTATGATGCCCCTACTGCACTTTGTGGCAGCAAGTTTCACTCTATGATAGTGCTAGGGAAAAATGAACAGCTTTTGAACACCTCAAACCTTAGTTAATACATGTAGCTCTGGTACTTGAAGACATGAATATTTCTTGTTCTTTTCTGAGCTGGTATTAGATACTTAGTCGTTGGTACGTCAACCAGTTTATTAGACATTCTGTATGTCTTTAGATTCGTTTGACCAGTTGAAAAAGAAAATACTAGTAAATCCTTTATGTATTTATTACATCTTAATCAAGTTGCTTAGATTTCTTTTAGTTATAATATTGCATTATTTTCAGAAACAACTAAACAGAAACAAAAAAGACATCAACCTTCTTGTCCTCGGAAGACAGGCTGTTCCAACTCTTAGCCAGCCTCTTGGTCAGCTCATGGTGCCCAATTTCCTCCTTGTGTTCCTTGTAGTAACTTTCCTGCACCTGAGACCGCCGCTGCTGGCAGAACATGAAGAACGCATTGGCCGGCTTCTTGGGAGCATTAGGGTCCTTCTCTTTCTCAGATTTGGGCTGTGTAGATCAAGAAAAGATTAAAAGACATTAGTGACTGTCAGTCAAATAGACAAGACTACTTCCTTAAAATTAAGTTTGTTGGATGACTTTTACCAGAACTTGTTGCAAACCTATAACTTTATAAAGAAGTCCTTTCAGTTTACTTCTCAAAGCTATGACTATGTAACACCATGGGATGATCAACAGTATTGTTGCACTTCCTTCTGCAGCTGCAAGAGGGCACTACCACTAATGCTCAATATACATTAGATGAAAGAGGGTATAGAATACCTTCACCTGTTTGTGCTTCTTCTTGCTGGAGGCCTGTAGTGCCATTGTTGCAGAGCCAGGGAAGGGCAGCATGCCTGGTGCCATGGAGGGAGCCATGTGGGGACTGATGCTGCCTGGGTAGGACTGCAGATCACCCATGGTACCTTGCTGGAAGAGCTGGTAGTTTGGAGGAGGCTGGTACTGATACCCAATGCTTACCTGCAATAGGATTACAGGAAAAATCATTTTGAGTCTACTAGGTTTAGATATCACAGCATCTGTATATTATGCTGTGGCAAGACACATTGTACAACTACATATGCAATGTACCTCAAGAACTACATGTATTACTATTAGAATTACTACTCTATTCATGTATTACAACACTGTAAATTGTGTGTATAAATCTGTTGCCTTGCAAAAAAATAGTTGCATCTCTTCTAGTAAAGAAATATTCTTATAAATCCTACATGTAATGCACAAGTGTCTTGTGAAAAATAATGTTACCTCCTCTGGAAGCGATAATAGTGCAGCTTTGTAGTCATCACCATGGTCGTCAAGCTTCTTTGTAAGAAACCTGAAAGGCAGAACAAGCAACAGGTGCCTTAAGCTTGTAATGTCACAGAAGTGTTTGTAACATAATGCCTTGGCACAATAAGGATATCATGTTGTCTAAATACAAAATATCAGAACTGACATGGTTTAGGCATCACTGAATAGTTTTTGGCCTTATCAATGAGAATATTTCCTTAAACTACAGTACAGCTTGCGTTAATGTTAACATTCAGTCTCGTTACGCACGCGTTCCGCATTATGCATTTACGCGTTAGCGATTATGCATAACGCAAACCCGAATTAACCCAAACGCGGTAGAGTTGTGGCGATGTCGCGATAGAGTTAAACCCTTACGCGTTCCCGATCGGCAGACGCAAAGTTAATGAGATGGGGTCAGGTTTCATGTTTGTTTTACCAGCCAGTAAGACAATACCGACTTGTCACCTTGAACGGCGTCATGTAGCGATGTTGGCACCTCTCTCATGTCGGTACAGGAATAGGTACAACTACAACTACATGTACAATTTTCAACAAAAAAATTAGCGCGTCTATAATGTTGCACAAGTCAACAGCCGTAAGAAAATTTATCTCACAAAGTGCCGACTAGCCGCCAGCCCGGCGCATGCAAACGTTATGCCGCCGGACGTGCAGTCTTCGGCAATTTTGGCCATAAATACTTTTAATTTTCCGGGGGTATTTTCACACCAAACTGGATAAAAACACATGTTATAGCTTTATTATTCTGAATAATGGTATGGTATCACTTTTTCAAAGTATTAGGCCGACTGGGCAACCTCACCATGCCGATCCGCAGGGGGAGACGATCGTCCGGCGGTCCAACAGCCACAAGTCGCCGCTGCCATGCCGGGCCATCCGGCGATGATAGCAGCGTCACTGTAGCAGCCTGATACTTACCGTCCGAATCAAGAGATATTCTATACCGCTACTGTATATGCTTGATGTAATAAAATGATGTAGACTGTGGCATAATTTATTTACAAATATTTATAAGACAAGCTGACTGGGAAACTCTGACCAAGCGATCGGCCAGCGGTCCTCCATCCACATGTCGCAGGTAAGTTGGGCTAATCGGCCGGAAGATAGGACTCAGAAACGCAGGTAAGGAGAACCTTCCATCAAGAACTGAGAATTATAGGACTTATTAATGTCCTTCAAACAATAACGGAAGGATATGTTTATAAACTTGTTACATTCGAGTAACTTCGTTCTCAAGTTCGATATACATCAAACAGAGCACATGAACAAATAAAACCTACAACCGCTTTCTATGTACATGCTAAGAATTTATACGCTACCTCATATTGATCAACATGTAAGTTTCTACACCTACCTACCTCTTTTTTTAAAATAGAAATACGCGTCTGTACATGCCACTTTCTTTGTCATATTTGCTGAAACCACGGCTGTTTTCGCCGCGGGTCGCAGCCGGTTCGCATGACGTCACCACCGCAACGAAAGGTATTGCAGCGAAACGTACATGTTTGGCGAGTGTTGGCGATCAAGTAAGCAATGGTCAATAAAGATTTGTGAAAAAGGACAATATTACAATATTGGTTTTATCGGTAAGGGGGGAATTAATTTTGAATGTTAACGCAGTACGTAGCTTTGTTCTTCTTTACGAAAGGTACGAAAGGCGCCGAACAGTTCTTAGCCCAATTGACCCCCCCCCCCTGGAGAGCAACAATCATCGAGGCGGAGAAGTATTTAAAATTTGACACCGAAACCAAAACAACAACAAAGGGCTACTGGGACTTGAGATTCTGAATGGGAGCGAGTGAAAAGGTTTTAAAAAAAAAACATATCTCGTAAGTAATGCTTATGTCACAAAATCAAAGGAATAAACATTTCTTTACGCCGCTGGGGCAGTTCCCACGATGCGTTGCAACACGTGCTCAGCGAGCCAGACAGAGTAGCGGCAAGCCCACCACAGCACAGACCGGGACCCCACCCACTGGCCGGGCGGCAAGAGATTTCAAAGGACTACATTTTAAACTCCGCCCCAATCATTGCAGCATGCCGTCTCGTGCACTCTACATTGTACCAAGAAGGTTGATTGTACCCACTTTCACGTCGTACTGACTCGTTCCTGCGGTATTTATCAAGATTTAAAGAGACTTGTGATACGAAATGAAACAATTGCTGTCAACTGAGCCTTTATAACGACATGGATATAATCTTTGTTTAAAATTTTATGTGTTCAGCTCGAGCCGGAAGTGCATTAGAACTGATCATCAGTCGAGGCACAACTGTTATGTTATGGATACTAGTATGTTACATTACGACGATCAAGAACGTTCACGGCTTGCGGACCATTTTAAATCTTACCATTCATAAACCCTCTTACAATTGTGTATATACTTACGGTGGTATTAATTTTCGGCCGGGTTTCCACTGAAATCGGCGCCGGCTGGCTGGTGAACCATCCCGTCGGCATGACCGGGCGTCCGGGACGTGAGTGACCAACATTTGCTTACCTTGCGTCACTTCTTGTTTTACCGCAATATCGACGATACACAGAAGAAATATGTTCAATCATTGAAGATTCACTTTATTTCCACTCGTTAACATTCTTATCTATACATGCTATGGACGAATCAATGTCGTTCCAAGCTCCCCGTGCCGGTGTTCGCTACATTCCTGGGTCGTCGTCGGATTTGTCGTGGACGATATTGCGAAGGAAGATCGTAACATTTCCAAGTTGTGTTGAGTCCACCATGGAGTTAAAACTTTTTAACTCCATGAGTCCACCAAGGAGTCCACGCATTTCCCGCCCTGCGTGGGCTAAATTAGTACCCATCCTACTTCCCTGTGATCTTACCGCCCCGTGCATATGAATGCCGTACGAAAGACGCGTTCTCGGCAAACCCTGACGCTTGGCGATCGCGTTATAGTTGAATGCGCCACGCCTACTTATCGCGTTCCTGTCAAAACATTAACTCAAGCGGAACTCGTTCTTATCGCGATACGCACGCGTTCGCGATGTCAGAGTTGTTAACTATAACGCAAGCTGTACTGTACATGTTTGAGGTAGAAGATTTTCTGTCTGAAAAATCTTCACTGTTACCTTTACTCTCAATAGTTTTTTGTTGTCAAGTCAAGACTTGCCTGGGTGCCATCCAATTTGTAATGGGGCTCTTTGCACTTGCTCAATTTTTTCTGGCGAGCTAATGCAAGAAGCTCCGTTACAAATCGGATGGCACCTGGGTAAGTCAAGACATCCATATATTGCATGAGGAAGCAACAACACATCAGACAATGTATACTGCCACACTGTAAGTGTTACAACTGGCCTCCTACATGTAAATACCTTCTCTCTCTCTTCAGTCTCCGGATGATTCTCTTGACATGGTGAAGTCTGTTCACTAGTCTCTCATTAGTCTGTAGAGGAAATCATGGGGGAAAATGAAGATAGAACCTACTAGTAATTGTGCGATACACTCATCAGATTTTTGAGACTGCACATACAGATATTGTAATTTGTATATGTCCACAAAAACCTTACGAGCAATATCCTAACTATCTCTATTTTGTAACTTAATGTTGTTGTTGTTGTCTCTATTCATCCGCTCTCTATCGTCGGGTGATGGTCACATGTGCTTTACAACTTCTTTTCCTTGTGCTTCATCATTTCCTCATGTGCTAGTCTCTTGTTGCTTTTCTCCAATTGGTCGGCATAGTCCTGATCAGTGGTGGTTTTGCCTTCTTGTCCTTTTTCTTGTTCTTAGTTTTCCATTTTCTTCTCAGTCTCCAACATCAGTACATCTTCATCCATTCTTCTTATTTTTCACATCTCTTTGTCGATATGATGTATTCAATCAGGGTTCTCTGCAACTTCATCTTTCCCTCATAGTTGATCTCCTCATGTGCACCTGCATGTGAATCCAGACTTCCTTCTCGTGGCATATGTTGTAGACCTTCTTCTTCTTGACATAAGCAAGTGTCTCTCTTCCATGCTCTTCTCTGCTCTCTTCTCTTTTTTCTTCTAAGGACTGGCTGGAATACAGGTGTGACTAGATCAAACTGGTACTCTTCCTCCACGGGTGCTGTGGCTTTCTCTCCCATCACATGCCTATAACGGCTCTCAAGTAGTGTGAGTGTAGTGGGTGGTCTTTCCCCTTCTCTGTTTGCCATCCACTTGCTGAGCAATTTCACCCAAAGGAGAGTCCCTCTTCTTTGACAGCAGTCTGGCATATTCCTTTGCTTGACACTCTTGCAGGAACAGATCAGACGGAGTTATGTATGTGATGGCTTCTGGTGCTTCTGTTGACGTGTGGGACAGACATCCAGTTATCTTTATGTAATGGAGCATGGCAAAACGACACAAATATTCACAGCCATCACAGGCTGTCACTGTGTGTCAGGAGATACTAGTACATACATATCAAATCAAACGTCAAGTTTTGATGCATTCAGGATTTACCAATGTCACTGTCCCTTATAGCTTACAGTGCCTCCAAAATGTGTGACCATATTCTGGGCGTAGAAAGCTTGTAAGCACCAAGGACATACAGAAAAGCACATACCTTTTGGTTACATTATATTGAGAGGCAGATACAGACCTTATCAGATATTGCAAAACGATCTATAGTGTCGATATGGTATCAAGGACCAAAGAAAATAAAATCCCCATATATATCGTACATACGTAACACAATATTCTTTACAGTTTTATATACGTAATACAGTTTGGGATTCAACAACGCAAACTATGCAAGTAACCAACAGGCACTGACCAACTGTACTTCTTCGCACTTCCTCTTCAGGACGCAATGTCTCTGTTTGTATGGGTCCACAGCCGGCTGGTTTCCTGCACTAGAAGCTGCAGAAGTCTGTACACTAGAAAACCCGTTCTGACCGGCATGTTGGCTGTTTTCGTGGTCATATTCGTGACCGCTTTGGACATCGACTTCCAAATCTTCAACCGCCGCCATCTTGTCGGTCACTTTTGGGTCAAAAGAATATTCGACTAGTAACAGAGGTTCATCTCTGTATTTTTGGCCACTAAAAGTCCTCACGTTTGGCAAATACTACATGTTTTTATGATAAACCAATTTTATAAATACTATTACCGACTTTTATACTATTTATACAATCAATTTGAAGGTATTAAACCTCATATTTTCTATTTATGTAGCAACTTTTAAACCGTACTCCCCTCCAAAAAGCTAGAATATTCCAAAGCGAAATGATCCAGTTTGATTGGTTAAATCTTAAGGATTAACCCCTAACCTCGTGACGTCAGGAGGAGTCTCCCCAAGTGCCAAGAGGACATCCGAAAAATTCCGGGGCTGTGAGTAGTTGTGCCTGCAAATCTGGCGGCATAGTGGCCTCCTGGCCTTTATTCCGTTTCAAAAATCCCCTGTAAGACAGAGAAACAGCATGGCAAGAGTAGAGGAAGCCCACAGAATCACGGACCTTACATATAAGGTGAGTTTTCCCTCGGGGAAAATTGAAGAGTTCGGAGGGCTGTTTGAAAATGGCAAGGTGGTTAAAAACCGCCGCGTTCACTGTTTTTCTTGACGATTTTTGGCATTCCGAACTTAATGAATCTTTAAAACTATACCTTTTTCACTAACATGTTTTCCTCGTTGTATCTAGGGGTATGGCGGTGTTCTAGCTGTTGTGTTTTGTGATGTAAAACAGATTTTTTACACTCATAATCGCTGTGTTTTCTTCACCACAGGGTCTAGTTGAAAACTTTGCCCCCGCAGTTCGCAATCTGATTTCTATGGGCAAGGCTTACGAGAAGTCACTCGCAGGTATTTCTTTCCTCTTCTATTTCCTTTCAAACGACTTCCCATAGGAGTTACCAACGCGATGGTTCAACCTGATACCGATTTACGCCTTTTCCAGATGTTGTAAACTCTGGTGAAATTTGTGTACTTTGCGTGTTAAGCAGTCTCTTTGGTGAAGTGCCCTCCCTTTTGATTAAAAGTGGATTAACATTTCCGTCAAGTGCTGAGTATAGGGAGATCCTTTGGCGGATAAGAGCCTGAAGACCAGGTCTTTAAGTCCCCAATCTCCTTAAGGACAAGCAGTGATTGACATGCTATTTTTAAGACAACGTCCCGTCATTCCTTTCCAGCTGTGTCGTCCACTGCAAGAGGCTATTTTGAGGCGTTAATGAAGTTGGGAGAGCAAGCAAATGCAACAAGAGGAGCCCCTGAACTTGGTGGGTGGTGTTCTTAATTTCCCCTGGCATACCCCCACCCCCACAACACATACACATCATATCCTGCATTTAAAGGTTATCTTGTCCAAAACTCACTCCCACACACAAAATTTTTAAGATCACAAGGTCTTAATACTTGGCATAGTTATGGGTAGCTCGAAGTCGTGGCAACTTTACTGCTTGTCTAAATCACATATGCCGGTATGTCTGGCTTAAGTGTGGCTGACAGCCCATTCCTTGAAGGTCCTTGACAAGTGCCTAGTCCATGAATAAAAGTATGTCGTCATTCTGTCCTGTTTGATAGCCTAGGGCGGTGGTGTGTCTGGGAGTTGGTTAGGTTAGATCCCTCCACGCAGAATGACGACACATCCTGGACAGTAAGGGTTAAATCATGTATGAAATCAGGTAGAGGCTCAGCTCCATTAGCTTTAGACAGCTACTGTTTTACCCTAACTAAGCTACATACTTTTTGAAGCAAAAGTTTTGTCACTTCTGACAAACCTCTGTCAAATGAAATTGATGAATTTAAGACAAACACCTGAGGCCAGTGCTTCGTAAAATACAGCTTGCCTAGTTGGTGTTTATCATAGGGATTTACAGGTCTTTAGAAAGTACAAGGTCAAGTTGAAATGCAATGCAGATGTATGATAGAACACTAGGGCAGAAATAGCTCACATTTTGTACTTAGGTACACAGGAGAAATGCCAGGGCGGATCGTTCAAACAAAGCCGGCCTCAGATGCCTCAAAATCCGCCTGCAATGTACACAGGTCATTCCTTCATACATCCTTACCACAAAACAAGGGACAATGAAACGCTCCTGTAATTATGCCACAGATTACTTGTTTTGATTCTAATTAGGTATCACTGTCGATGGTATGAGAGATTACATGTGTAAAGCCTAAAGGGATCGGGAAGATTTAGTTCTTTTCCTTCCAGCTTGTACATTAGTTGTCATGAATTTTTAATGTGGATAATCCTGTGGTATTTGCTCCCCAACCACAAGGTATTACTGTATTAGTACTCCCTACCAGATCAAGTATCAGCTTGACAAGATATGTTGATGTATACAAAGTGTTCCTGTTTTAGGTACCAACCCTGGGTGTGTCCCTTTCATGAGTAAGACAAGACCACACCCTGAAGTGGTTATCAATTGGTTATTCAACGCTGACAGATTAATTGATAGTTAACCATTCTATTAGGTATACGTATCACGTCACGATCAATTAAGTTATGTCTACCAGGTTTAAAGGGTTTCCGCAGGATAATTTGAAACCTTTTGTTTGTTAAGCCACGGCTTTGCCCTTTTTACAGAGAGATGCATGTTTTATTTGCCTAGAGCATGTCACAAGATCCAGGCTATAGCCGCTGTGGCCTAACACTAGGGACAGGAGATAGGGTCTCTAACAGATGTTTGTTTACTCGGTACATAATAACAGCAACTTGTCAATTAGTAACCTGTTGGCTGTTGTGTATCAATATTAGATGCATGCTGTAGTGCTCTTCTATTATACTATTACTAACAACATTGGTCTCAGCCTGTTATAAACAAGTGGAAACATTAACTAACTGGATTGGTTGATGTGTTAACAAAGGTCAGCATGAACAAAGACTGCTACTGTTTGTATTTGCTGGTAGAAGCGGAATCAATATATTTAGTCCTGGTAAAAAAATACACCAGACATATTGATTTTGTTGGATGTTATTAACTTTCTCACTCTCACCTGACACTTTTTTTTTATACCCTGAATCATATTTCAATAACATTACATAAATGCAGATGACAATTATATAAAAGCTAAACTCCTCTTGCCTTTTTAGTTTAAAAAACATCTAGGATTCTATATACTGGACTGTTTAGTGAATTGCAAAATTTGATTGATGTCTGAAGAAGATCGAACTGTTATTTGAACATCTGGGAGACGAATCAGATGCTCATTTTACACCTGACAGGTCACTGAATCTGTTGCTAATGAATTAGGGGGTGTATCTAGGTCAGAGGTCGACAGGCTACTCTGAGTTTTCCTGCTGAGAAAAAGTCTGTTTGGAGTGTGTGAATGTTCTAATAAATGTTATGGTCACCTTGTATATACTGTCCAGAGCACTAAACATCCTGGTATAATAGAAAATATGATTCTTATCAACCCTAACTTTTATGTAGATTGGTAAAAAGAACACACATACACAGACAGGATGCATTTTGGGGTGTTTTGAAATTTGACAATTCCCATCCAGCAGAAGTTGCATTATTTTTAAAAGGTTTATAAACCTAATACTATTCAAACAGTAATTGTTTTATACACTCTTCATTTTCAACATGTCCCTACGGTAATTTATGCTTGTATCCTTAGTTAGATATGTGTATACAATAGTCAAGTTCAGTATCAAAATATACACTCAGAGAAAGGACCACTTAGAATTTCAAGTATTCTGATGTTGCCATAGTTGCTATTCTGTTGACCAAGGCTGTTTTGTTTAGGGAAGTCGGGGAGGGTTAGGTCAGTGTCAAGCACCACATGTGTCTGTGTGTCTGAGTAAGTTGCCATCTGGCTACTAAAAGTGCTGGGAAGGATGTGTTGTGTAGTGTTTGTAAATCAAAGTAGCTAAATTCTGTAAAGGTCCCAAAGAATTTAAAACTTCCCTAAGACTGAGTTCTTGAAAACACAGTACTAGTACTGTATAATGTTTATGTACATTGCTTCTTGGTCTTGTGTGACTGGTATGGTGAGGGTAGCACGTCGGCAGAACGTACTGCGCCTGCGCAAAACCCTGATTTTTCACGTTTTTCGTTGGATGTTTGGTCAACGTTGCAAATTTTGCCTGTTGCAGACAGTATCTTTTCCTGTGCAACATCTGAAAACTACAGACAGACTGTCAACCTTATGTGCTCTTATACAACCTTATATGAGATGTTCTGCCAAAGCGCTATGCACAATACATTACGGGTTTCGCGCAGGTGCAGTACGTTCTGCCGATGTGCTGGTGAGGGTTAACGTTAAGGAAACGGCATTGGAGTCAAATTCCACGTTTATTCCAGCTGGAAAATGCTAAAAAGTGGCATCTACTCTAGTCTTTCCCCTGACATGCATAGCCTGAAGGTATTTGCATGTAATTGGGTAGATGCCAATGAATTTACACTTTGAATGATTGAAACCAGACTTGCTACAAAATACATAGCTTTGGCCCAGGAAGGATCGTTGAGTCTGAGCAAAACAGTCATTGAAAATTGAAAACATCGAAATGTTGCTTGAAAATATAGTGTCAGAAATTCAATTTGTACAAAATTTAGTAAAGTAACTTTTAGTAAGGAAATTATAGACTGGTTTATTGGAAACCATAGCCATGGGCTGAATTACAAGTTATGGTATAATGTTGTCAGACTGTACTTTGTGCTACAGGTATAATTTTCATATACATGTACTTACTGTACTGGTAAGATTTGTTCTAACATAAGGTTACAGTGCTGGTAGTGTAATGTTGGTAGGTTGGAAAGATCAGGTCTCTCCTCTACAAGTACTTGTCATCACTTGTGATTAAGGAGATGGGAAAATGATACAGAGCTCAAGTATTTAAATACTGTCAGAGGCCGTTGAGGCCTTGCCAGGCATTTGTTCCTTAGATTTGTATCATCGTTAAGTTTATGAATGTGGCACAGACTAATGTGTTCTACACATGTCTTCAAGATCTGTCCTAAAGATATTTTGCGCTGTTGCGGTATTCTGTTTTGGTTACGTTTGTTGTGGATACCATATTGGTGTGACCTAACTCATTTAAGCGTAAAAATTGTGCTTTAGATACAGCGTATAGATTTCTAAGCTTCCTTATTGTTTGAACTCAAAATCCTCCAAATGTACATGTAATTTTATAAAGTCAGTAGCAAAGTTGAATATTTAGGAAATGCCAAATTAAGCCAGCATGGGTGAATGCCTATCTAGTCTTCTGAAACCAAGACCTTGATGGGCTTGAAATCCTTTTTTCTTTTACATGTAATTTGGAAAACATTTGTAGGATGTGAATCAAAGTTTATGATTTTGTAATGCTCAATTTCATATCTCTTTTTACCTCCTTGAACATAGCGATACTTCAAATTTTTCTAACATATATATATATACCTTTTTTTTAATCTTTACCTGCGATCACAATTTTCTTGGTATTTTGAGCCCTGTTAGCTATGCCTGTGGGCCCCACTGCCCTGTGTGTGTGTTTTGTGTGGGGACCAGTCTGGCATAACTGGGTACAGCTTTGTAGGCCAAACACCCATGGCCAGCTGCCTGACATTCCGACCACGTCAAGAATTTGCTGGGCTCTTGTGTCAACTTCACCAAGGCCGGTCCCGTCAAGAAAAAAAAGCGTTCTCTCTGAGTTCTTTCTTCAGAGTTATTACAATAAGTCTGGTTTATGCGAATGCAAAATTTCTTTAGAATCTCAGAGTTAATGCTGTTATTTGAAGGCTGTTGTGTTGAATATCATGTCCTTGCTGTAGGCAAATTGTGAAGTGTGTTTGGCAGCCAGCCTTGTATTGTGACAAGTCTAGTTAGGACTTGGTGGTACTGTTGACAGACTCCGTTTGACTCAACCATGAAGCTTTTAACTATTGGTCGTGGGAAAGGAACTTATATGCAACCAAAAAAAAGCAACTGCCATACATGCATACAATACTGTACATGTGTCTTTGGGCCTCTCAAAACAAAAACGTTCCAAACAAAAAGGTCAATCAAATTTCTGTCTTGGTAGGGGGGCTATAGGGGTGTGACAACACATAAATGAGCCAAACTTTGCATAATTAAATCACCTGTGAGCGCACGTACATGTTTGCCCCGTCATAACATTTAGATGAGGTCATCTTCATTCAGTAACGTATTTGTAAACTTTGACTAAGATGGGAAGCAAGATTTTGATTTGGTGTTTCTGGTAAGTGTAACTAGACAAAGGTCACAATGGCGGAACTGTACATACTACATGTTGTGGTAACAGGCAGGTAAAGGGGGAGGGACAGTGTCAACAATGACTGTGTTTGATAAACACTGACCAGGATCCTTTGAACTTTGAAGTGCACAACTGAAAATAGTCCAACTCCGAGAAGGGCCACTTGCAAGAATTCAATAGTTAAGCACAGATACACACACATACTAGTAAAAACTGTTGAAATCACCAATACCGGTAAACATAGGGCTGCTAATTATAAGACTTTCCTAATATGTGTCTGACAATCTGTATGAATAAACCAGTCCACTACTACTACAGAACAGCATTGGTTATTTTACATTCATGCTGTGTTTTTTATGGACAGTTGTATGGTGTGTAGTAATTAGAACATGTGCATTTGTACCTCTGCTCCTTATATACATTATTACATTCACTGTATGTGTGAAACGTAGAATATTGCCGTACAGTGTATATATATAGCCATTTGGCAAAATTTTGTTAGATTCCAGGGCTCGAATATTTATTCTGCTTCTTGCAAATTATGGCTGTTTTGCACTGGGTATAGACTTTGTATTAGGAGTCACAATGATCAAGCTGAAAGCTTATCATGTGGTATATTCAGTACAATTCATGATCAGCAGCTTCTACATTGTGCAGAAAGATTTTTATGGTTCAAGCCATAGCTGTCTACTTTTTGGAAGCCTGGTTGAAAGTTGCTGATCCTGTAAAACAAGTAGCTGCTGTCTCGAGCTCAGGTCACCTTGAAAAGTGTGGCTGTACAGTTGACAGGTTCTATATATCACACTGTTGGACAGGGTTAGAGGTCAAAGCATGGGTTACATCTGAGGTCATCAGCCTTTTTACTGTAAATGCAGAAACTCTAGGGGTGGTTTTATTTTAATGGTTTTTCTGACCTCTTATCGCGAAATCATAACACGGGGAATATGTTTTATAGTACTATTACTACTATTATGTACTACAGAATTGTTTCAAATACTACGAAAACCTCCTTATATTACAATTAACCCCCTGCCGCAAAATAAAACCATTAAATACATACGTATGCAGATTGCTGGCATTCTTTGACCAATTTTGAAATACTTTATGAAACTGTCATAGTTATCAATAGTGAAAAGGCAAATGTAGGCCATTGAAGGCACTTAAAGTTTAGTACATTTTGTTGATTTATCAAAAGCATGTTCTCTAAGACTAGTACTTATATTATAAATATAGAACAAACTTTTAAGTTGCAACACCAGTATTTGTATAAAATTATATATAGATTCCTAAGGTGGTTTTGTTATTCCAACATAAAAGAAATATAGGGAAGTTAGTATAATTTGGAGGCTCTCTACTTTGGGAAACTACACATCTGGAAGGGCTCTTTATCCTTGTTACCCCCAGTAATTCCCTAATCTGTGCAATTTGCCCATTATAGCAGAAAATTAGTGACAAACTATTATCTATTGTCTGTGGAGTCATTAGGTGTTGGTACACAAAGGGAAATCACACTAAACAATAGCCCATTGTTATGCCTTTTAAAACTCTTGCTCCTAGAATTGTCATGCAAACATGATAATTAACCTGATTTATGGAGTAAAAAGCTTATGTTTTTTGTACTTCTATAGTCATTGGGGATTGGAGGCCTAGGATTGTACCTGTTTATTTCTATGAATATGGTCACTTGAAGGCTCAATATAACGTATGTAGGTTACTAGTGCTACCTGTAATAAAGACACCTAAGTTCATACTCAGAACTCAAAAACTAAAAAAAGTTTTACAGTGCAATAACTAGCATTCAACAGATGGTCAGTGAAACCAATCTTTTTTATATTTTAATCCCTTGTTTATGTGAGAAAATTTTTCATTTTATATTTTAGCATCTTATTGTTATAGTTGTATATTCATTCCTTTTATTTTATGTGGCTGACTCCAAAGTCCAAGAATGGAAGAATGAATGAATGAAGCTTTTTGTGGTATTGTTAACTTATTGTTTGCAGAGGACTCTGGATTGTGAATGTCTTTTTGTCCTAGAGCCAAAATAAATATATCAACTCATGATCACAGTTGATACATGCATGAACTTTGGAGTGTGCAGTTCTTGGTCAAAAACATAGACCTTATACTAATCAATAAAGTTTGATCACTAGGGCAAAAACATGTTGTTTTGGTTTTGTTAAGTTTTGTACCATTTCAGACTGGCAGAAAAAAACATGCCTTGTAGATTTAGATAAACAAAAGTTAAACTGTTACATCTGCTTGGAGGGGACTAATTTCCAAGCAGATGTTGGGTAGACTCTGATTTTGCTGACACACAGCTCTCTCACTCTCAGTGAAAATAGGGCAGTTTTTGAAACGTAAATTTCTTCCTGTACATCTGCTTAGAGATGAGGGCGCCGGCAGTGGTCCAAGTCTGGAGTGTTGGGGGCAACACTTAACAAGAATCAGTCTTGAAGAAGATGTTTTTCAACATTCCTAAACTGTCTATATGGACATATGTGCATCCATATGTTAGGGTCACCAGTACCAGTCTCTGTTATACACAGCTACAGTACTAGTACAATGTACATGTTGTACAATGTACACATGTATACTAGTATGTCACAGGGAGATTGGAATCCAGGGGAGATTGGAATCAAGGTTTTAACCCTAAAATGTGCTGCATACTACACTCTGGTGACAGTAACCTTAGTCTGTACCTAACTTCAAAAACTAGTGAGTACGTAGTATGCAGCACATTTTAGGGTTAGAAACATACAACCATTAAAAACCGTGATTTCAATCTCCCCTGGATTCCAATCTCCTCTGTGAAAATATATACATATATTGTAAAGCAGGGTAGAGCACAGCACATATGTATAATGTATACAAAATTACTGAAAAAAACTATACGGTTTAAGTTTCGAAGTTATTCAGAAATATGTGATACTACATTTAATGTATTTAATTTTAGATTAATGATATAAATACATTCTAGTGTTTGTGTGCAAAGTTGATTTTGTCCCATGTGAGTTATTATTGATATGATATGGTTCTGATTGTACAACCATGATATCAAGGAATCATATACATCACTAGACCCATTATTAGCTTTTACAGAATTATTGTAAGAGGATAAAACTTAAGGCCTTTAGTATCTGAGTTAATACATAATGCCTTGAAAGTGATCGAAAAATTTAGCTCAAGTAAAGGTATACGATTGAAATCTTCAAGGGCAGAAGGATGGAAAGGTTGGTTTTCTTTTTTGTGGCACATTTCCAATTAAGAATTTGTTAATGTTTTATTTTCAAACCAGGAGGATGCCTGATTCAGATTGCGGAGATTTTCCGCAACATCCAGATGCAGCACGAGGAAACGGTCCAGTCCTTCCACAAGGAGCTCATCGTACCGCTGGAACAGAAGGTCGAACAGGACGGCAGGAGTCTGCCGGTAAGAAATTACGCCAGATATCGAATTTAAGGTTTTATACACCGCCAATTCTGCATGTTCTTTTTTCTTACAACATTTTTAGAAAAAAATTTTCTTACGGCCGTTTTAGAAAAATATTTTCTTACAAGTTTTAGAAAAATTTTTGTTACTACAGTGCTAGAAATTTTTTCTTACTTCAGTTTTAGAAAAAAATTTTCTTACAATTCTAGAAATTTTTTTGCTAACAACAGTTTTAGAAAATTTTTGTGATATAATCCAATGATGTTCCTCACGTTTTGTTGTAGTATGATTCATAATAACAAAGTCATTGTCGTTACATACACATGTCTGTCATCCAATATTATTTCAATTTTGTGTACATCCCATGTCTGCATTGATTGTTTTCCCTCCCTGAGTAAGAATATGTCACTAAGGCTCGTTTTAGGGACTTGGTGACATGTTTGCTCTTTACAAGTCATGTGTGCCTCTCTTTGTCCCTATGTCTTATGTGTTTAAGAAGTGGTTAAGAACACCCAAGGTAAGAGGCATTAAGGTACTTATTCCACTTTATTCCTCACATCCATCCATCCATTACTCTATCCATCCATCCATCCATCCAACCATCCATCTACCTAACTCTGTTTGCTCCATGTTTAAGTTAAATTAACTTGAAGTTCATAGTCGTCTAACACAAACTAAGTTTATTTTTTCCAGTATCTTTCTTTAAGTCTAGGTGTATTTTTTTATTGTGAGACTCAAAACTCATTTTGTGTTTTTTGTGAATTGCCACTTGCAAAATTAGGGTAACTATACTTAAAAGAATGTTTGACTTAAATGTATTCCATCTGTCTATACAGGATTTTCTGTAGGCTGTATAAACATATTTTAGAACTTTTTTTGTAGCTTTTAACTTTTTTTTTGTTAATGAAGACTTTTAAATATAAGCTGCTTAGTATATTAACATGTTTTTAAGTAAAAAAACCATGAGGCAGCATTTATGGTAAACTGGGTGCTGACCTGGAATTAACGTGTGCTTTTGTTGAGCTGCCCTCCAAGCGTATAGCCTTCACCATTCCATCTACGGCTTATCCATGCTCTATAAAACACCACTGCAAAAATAGGCACGTGTTTAGGATCACAACTACACTCTAAAGAAGCTTCTGATGCAGATTGGTCAAAAGAGGCTTTCTATTTTACATTTTGAAAATCCTAATTTTCAGATGCTGCAAATTTTGATGCGTATATTTAGATTTTTATATGCATGAAAAGTTGAAATGGGGTGGGGGATTTGAATGTTGGATTTTTCTTAACCATCGTCCTGCCAAGTAAACTAACCATGGTTAGGCACATTTGGTACCAAAAGGCTAACTCAGCATGGAAAAGGTTAAATCAGCATACTGTACTATATTTTACTAGCATTACTAGCATTCCTAATGTTGTGTACATGTTCATTTGTTTCAGATACTGTAAATGCATTTATGTTCGCGAGGACTAAATTTCGCGCAGCGGAGCAAATAGAGAGTTCGCGAGAGATTTTAGTTCGCTGTACAGCAGAACCAAATACAAAAGGGAATGCCGACGTTTGATAGAAAAACCGCCGGAAAACTTCAATGATTTTCCGATCGTGTGTTACGCGTTATCAAAGAGGTTAACCTTCTTGGCGTTATGTTATAAAAATTCACACCAAACTTTACATGTAACGTTAGTGGCTTGCGCTGAGAATCGTATCGAAGGACCAGACCTCGAACGGTTTGATTTCTACAAGGCTACCGGTATTCAAAGATGAACTTGTAAAATACATTTTCAAAAATAATAAACGCTCGTGTCCCGGTATTTATCTCATGAAATACGGTGAGAATCAACACCAAAATGTGCTTGTTGTGCCGCGCGCGCAAGCCGGTCGTCGTGCCTGACCTCGAGGTCATATGCAAATATTGCATAACGTGACCGCGATACGCACCTCCGATTGGTTGATATTTCAGCCGGCACGGTGCCGGCGGGAAGTCACAAAGCGGGGCCAAGCCCGCCTAAACAATTTTTCTTTGTTTAAAAATACGCGCCAAAATGCTGTTTCCGCGAACACAGAACGATATTCTAGTGAAGAAATGCACAATTCAAAGAATCTTAGGGCAAAATATATATTTCTTTGCGGATTTATGGAGTCTTTTGCGTAATTTGGACGCTCAACCAACCCGGAAGTTTACGTGCTACGATCAGCGTGGGTTTCATTTCACGTAGTTTTACCGATCAAAACAAGAAACAAAACTCCCGCTAAAGAAAATCCTGTAACATTTCAGATCCCAGCGATTATGTTTTTGATTAGAATACATTTGTGGATCCGCACGATGTACCGGCGTTTCAGCCGTATGCTTCCTCAGGAGTTCTTGTCGCAAGCGGCGTGCACGGCACACTAAAATTTTGTGGGGCGGTTACGCTATGACGCAGCCAGCGTTCATCGCGATTCAGTGTCTCATAACCATGCTCATAATATACTAGTAGCTAATTTTGAAAATTAACAGGGTGGCGCTGAGATAAGGACTGGGTGGCGCAGCGCTATTGCTCCATCCTTTAGGGAGGCCCCTGCCTGCTGAGACGATACATTTGTAGTTCTACTTGACTCTGTAGCTTTCATTACGGGTGGATACATGGGGATGTAAAACAGTTCGCGAGGGACATGACTTCACGAAGCAAGGCTCTTCGCGAAAGCCGCGAAGTTAATTCTCTCGCGAATAAAAATGCATTTACAGTACTAGTAGTTTAAAACAATTTCTGTTATACTTTAATCACCAGGTCTTTATGTCAGCTTCAGATGCTATTATTTTTAGAGGAAACTTGCATTGCTTTCCCTCAAATGTTAATAATCTTTATGAATTTTGTTGTGACTCTCTTTACCATAGTCTAGATAACTTGTACTGTTAGAATATTTCTGCTTCCGGTAGTTTGTACATAGCTGCATATCATGTGAAATTATCTAGAAAGTTTCTTGAATTTTCTAATAAATCATTGTTAAGTTATGATCATAATTTTACATTTATTATCATTGTTTTTCTGTACTGTCACCTTTGAATATATGTACCATGTAATTGTAGCTTAAAGTTTTTTAAAATTCATATGTCATGTTCTTATTATTTTCAGATTCTGCATAAAACATACACTCAAGAATACAGGGCAAAATCAGAGGTATTATTTCTCTTCTCATCTCATAACACAAAACCATAATAGTCCCGACAATTTTTTCTTTGGATAATGTTGTAACATACAATCCAATAGCTATATAAGGTGTACTCTTTAGTCCTGGTTAAAAGCGCTGTTTTTGACATGTGATTATTGGCTGACAGTTCTGTTGGGTGGAGTTTGACAACTGAAGTAAACATTCCGTGACTCGGTGCTGGAACAGGGCAGGACTCTATAATAACACACTGTTTTCTACAAGGGCGTATTAGTTTAAGGCTTTGGCTGGGCCCCAAGTCCCTTTCTCAGTGTAGGGACAAACCAACTTTTGCACTGGGGTGGGGGTGTGAAAATTCTACAGAAAAAAAAAACAGCCAACGAAAAGCATGTATCATGTAGACACAGATATAAGTGTCATTGTTATGAACTAATGGACAAAAGTTTGAAATCTGAAGTTTAATATAAACTACAAATTTTAGCCCCTCCCCATCTTATATTCTACATTAATGATTAGCCCATACTGGGAAAAAATTCCAAGGCAGACCATGCTAAGAGCAAACATTCCGAGACCTTAAGTCAACTATGCATGATATGTGTGACAGGAAAGGTCTTAAGTCTCACTTTTATCAACAGTCCATTCTTTATCATGTCATTATTCTTTATCATGTCATCTATTTTTGGGCCATCGCATACTATGTACAGAATTTCCTTGCTCCCAGTGAATGTTTGCAATACATGTACTACTAAATACGTATTTCTTACTCTAACAGTTTATGGATATTCAATAACATACAAGAGTTATAGACTATAGGGTATAATTTTTCTTGAAGTCTATCTATAGGCTACACTCCCTAGATGTACATTTGAAACTTGCCATGCAAGGTTTGAAAACACACATGCAAATGTCTCGGGTTTATCGGTAATTTGTTAGCAGTAGTGTTAGCTAGTCTTGTATCTGTTGCCATTAAAATTAGGGCAAAAAAAGATTAAAATTAGATCAGTTTTGAAAATGAACACTCTGAGAACAAGCTAAGAATGGATAGTTTCAAATTTGTCATTTTGCATCATCAAAATTATTATAATGATAAATCATCAAAAGCATGGTTCAAATGACTAGCCTATTTGTAGCTCCCGGGTCCTACATCCCCTCCGCAAAAATTTTTTTGCGGAGGGGATGTAGGACCCGGGAGCTACAAATACGTTTGGTAACCAGGCTATCAAATGACCCCCCACCCCCTCCCCTTTGAAAAGTGCCAGAGAATGTTTTAGATAGAATTAATGCAACAGTGCCAGGTCGATTTTCACAACGCCCCCCTCCCCCATCTTCCTCCAGACCTTTGAGAAAGCCAAGAGTGATCTGAAGAAGCACAGGAAGAAGAGCAACAGGAAGGATCCTCACAAGTATGAAGCCAAGGAGTCACAGGTCAGAAATGTATCCTTTTTAATAACTTTCATAATGAAACTTCTCCTGACTGTCCATCACAATTATCAGTTCAACCAATGATAACACGACAATTAGAGGTTTGACCAATGAGAGAGTGGCTGCATGTGGGTCAAATATTTGCATTTTTATGTTTTGACCGAGTTAGTCGGAATTATAGGAAAGGTCCATTCTATTAAATGGTAACAGGAATTACTGATACCCAATTGGAGTACTTTTTATAGACAGTTTAACCTTTAATAGCACACTGAAGTAGCTGTTCATCTACCAATTCTCCATTGGTTACGAGGTTAGGCAGCCAGGAGAAGGTTCAACGCTTCTTGTAGCTGCCTATCAATATTTTTAGGTACAGACATTTCTGCACATTAGTGCCTGTAAAATCTAGAAAGAAACTTAATGTACATAATCATTTTTTTATTACAGTTGATCAGGGCAGCCACAGAGACACAGAGTAAGCTGGATGACTGTAGAGCACACGGGCTTACTAAGGTAAGTTTTGACCTTTGACTTCTCAATATATTTTGCCTTGAGATGTCATACAATTTTAATGTAGATTAGAATTTTCAAGCAGACTATGACAGAATCAACCACCAACAGGAACTAAGACTGCCACAGCTTCATCCGTAACAAGACAGCTGAATTTTGTACAACACAATGCACAACTGTCCCAACAATGCCCTTATTGTATGACTTACGGTTGTGTGATCAAGCTCTTAGGGTGATCTTTTAGAACATTGTATTCAGGGCAGGGCTTTTGAAAAGCACTATTTAAGGGACTGAGAAACATCTTGCATTTGCTAGCAAATGTCAATACCTTTGAATTCATAACCTCTTATATTTGACACCCCAGGCCCTGGTAGAAGAGAGGAAACGTTACTGCTTTGTTGTCGACCGCCACTGCGCAATTGTGAAACACTACATGGTATACCACAGTAAGGTATGTACATCATGTACATGTTATAAAAACTAACAGTGAGACCATGTACAAAATGTATTAGCAGTTAGCACCGTATGTACGTAGGCTATCTTTGTTTGTGCCCTGTACTTATGTACTTAAGTGTACTGTACTCCTATCTTTTGACTCCTTCCTTGATTTCGTCTTTAACTTTCCTTGCAGTCTTGTTTACTCCTTACTTCTGCTGTTTCTTTTGTCTTTTGTTACCTCTCTCTCTCTCTCTACATGTTTCTTAATCTTACAAGTTCTTCTTACTCGATTCTCAAGTAGGCATTGACTGTTCTCAGGTTGAAGGTTTGTTGCTTTTCTGTTAAATTTGTTTTTCTTTGAATGTCGATGTTTTGGTATTTTTTGTAGTAATGTGCTAGCATAAGCCCTTTGACAGCATTATTGTTGTGAAAATGGTTGTTGAGTGTATACTAGGCTTGAACTGTGTGAAATTTTCTTTAAAATACATTTTGTAACTTGGTTTAGAATAATCTCTATAGTCGTATTTGTGAGAGTTTTGCTCACAAGCCTTTTGTCTTGCATTGTTCACTTTTCCATAATTATACTTGTCCACCTGGAATAGTTTGTGAGATTTAATTCTGAATGGGTCACAGCTCAATTTAAAGTAACCTTTACAAAGCTTTCTTGTAACTTAATATGTAAGTGTTAGTTCCAATGTTGCTGAACATGTTTTTGAAAGTACAGGTATAATAGGTCCAGGTCTTAGACACTAAGTTGAAATTTTTCTACATTGTAAGTAAAGGAGGACAAGAAAATGTGAATAGGGACTTACATGTAGCAGAACTTAAAGGGGAATTCTGTGAAAAAGCTGTCTAGCATGATTGTTGGGTAAAATTTAAAACCTGTTTTTACTCTCTCTCTGCTCAGGCTCAGAACCTCTTGAGGCAGAAGCTGGACAGCTGGGTGGAGGCCTGTGACAACCCCAACATCCTCACCAAACGGGCACAGGACGTGTTAGACAGAGCCCTACAGGTGTGGCCTTACTTATATTTCAACATTTCCTGCCAAGTACGAGATTCTGTGTCTCTATATAGCCAGTATAACTGCCACTCAACGTAACTCACCAGCTTTGCAGACATGCAGCGCAGAAAGTGGCAGATGGATATATCACACTGAATGACCTGTCCCATGTACATTTGTGACCTTTGCACATCTAAGTGCAAATGTTTAAAGCTACATGTATCTAGTGATGATGCCCCTACTGTATTTGGTAGCAGCAAGTTCCACTCTGCAATAGTTCTAGCAAAAAGCAAGTTTTGGAACACCTTAATCCTTGGTTGATAACTCTGGTACTTGAAGGCATGACTCATTACATGTATTTCCTGTTCTTTTCTGAGTGGTATTACATGTAGATACCTTGTAGTTGGTACATCCACCAGTGTACAACTGAATTAGTCATGTTGTACATCATGCATACTCTGGATGATTAAAGAACAAGTTCAAACTTTCCCACACAATATCAAAGTTTGAAATGATTCACCCTTCGTCAGGAGAACTTACCCATTTAATGTTGACATGTAACTTTAGGAAACACGGTTTGTTTCCATGTGAATGTTCTGACCGCCCCCCTCCCACGCCCCCCTCCCCACCTCAGGGCCCATCTGCAGACATGATGACGATGACACGGCGCGGCAGCCAGGGTATGCTGGACAGCGACTTTGCGGACATGAACGGAGGGCGGGGAGACCCCTACCTAAGGGACGACAGATACCGCGGGGAAGGCTACAGCAGGGACGGCTTCGCAACGATGCCGGAGAGGCGCCAGGGCAGTCCGCTACGCCGACCAATCAGCCCAGTTTCCCAACATGCGCCACTTCAGGTACTATAAAGATTGTCATCCTTTTATTACCTTCATCCAGAAGGTTATGTGTTAGGTATACCATATATAGGGGTTGCAGATTTTTTTTTAATGTTTATAACTCGGGTTTGGTGCATGTATCTTTATGATATTTGGTAGGTAGGTTGGGGTTGCGACAAATAAAGGTCAAGGTCAAATTTGGTTATTCTAGCGGTTATGTACAGTACTGCATAACACACTGCAAAACACATTACTGTACGATAGAAAAACCAAGTACAAATAACAAACAACGAAGGTATGAGATTTTTGACCTCTAGTAGTTGAGTACTGTATAAGTCTTAGGGCTTCATGCAAAGTTTTTCTTATTATTGAAGCACACCTTTGAAAGCATATGATATTAGCACAAAACAGCAACAAAGATTTAATACATCTTGTCACATTGATTTGATGCTTAATGTCTACAATAAATGATACAAATAAACTGTAAGTTTTTCAGAAAATGATACATGAGGATCATTTGTTTCAGCAGTGCCACCTGGTGGAATATGTGTGAGCTGCACCCCAGCACTTGTATTGAAAGCATGGAGATTTTAGATGTTATGTTTTCTTTTGTGTTTCCATGTGTGTTGATGTGATTACTAGTATGTGCGTTTCCTAGTGTCAGTACTAATAATGACTTTCCTTTACTAGCTAGCCATGGTTAAGTGAGTATCAATGAAAAGTAAGTACATAACATAACAGTATCTGAAAAGGTGATCCCACTCAGAGAACTACAAATGTAATGCACTAAAATCAATTTAAAAAACACGTGGGACATGATGCATATAATGAATGTGACACCGTATCTTGGTCCCAGATTTAAGAAAAAAACTATTCAAACACTTTTGACAAACTTTTTGTGAGCATTCCATGACTTATTGCTGCCTTACCATCCAAGTAAGGAAAACAATGAATGTATTGGTAATTAAATTAATCACATACTAACACCCATCCAATAGGAGTTGTTCCGAGATGCCCCTCCTCCTGTACCGGCCCAGCATGATGTTTCCATTTATGGCACAATGCGACGACCCATGCCTCAAGGTCGACCCACCTCACAAGGTCGCCCTGCCCCACAAGGCCGACCTATGACCCCACAAGGTCGATCCATGTCTTCCAGTTCGTGGGTGGGGCCGAAGGCAAGTTATGAGAATGGATCGATGACATCCTGCCAACCATTCTTTGCATGCCGGCGGGAACTTGAAAGGATTATATTCTTTATTCTTTTCATTTCTCGGTTTTCTTCACTTCCTATGCAGGTATTTTTTCCTATTGCTGATGAGGATGACCTGTAATTTACTGTTTTGAGAAAATAGTGCAAACTGGTGGTTTGGTCATAACCTCTTCTGCTATAGGTTTCTGTTGCTGGTGTTTCAAGGTGTTTTGAACTTTGTTTCTTTCCTTCTTTTATCCTTGAGCCTTCTTTCTTTTATACAGGATGAAATTGGTGTTTGGTGAGGTAGTAGGTTATATAAGATGTAGTTTTGTAGTAAGTTTTTGTGTGTCCAACATTTAGCTGGACTTTTACCAAGTACCCAGACAACCGCAGCAAACGACCATATATGGTACCATGCGGGGGCCTCCGCGTAGGCCCTCGACCTTCCAGGCAAGTGATTGGTTTGGATGAAGGTCGTTTGGGGAGAAGGTCATTGGGTTGTCATGGTGGAACAACAATATGGTGGTCAAGAGACTGTTGCTATGCATGCTGGGAAATTGGGTGTGACAGAAGTGGTATGAAGAGGTGCAATAATAAAGGTGTGGGGAGGGGGGCACATTTTGGCATGAACATGTACATGACATAAGCTTATGTTAAAACAAGCAATGCTCACATACATACAAATGACATCCTATATTTCTTTCTTTATCATTCACACACCAACTTTTTTTCCAGATGCTGCCTTGTTTCAAGTACATTTTTACTTACATGTAGTACCATCTTTCATTCATTCCATTGATCATTTTTAATTCTGTCCCCAAAAATAGAATGATTTAATTCATACATAATATCTAGCTGGTGGTTGGTTTCTCAAAATAAATTTTCTGCTTTCTATGATCCCTTGGTAGAAGAATTAGATAACCTTTTACTTTTTTCCAGGACCTTTTGTTTTGTTTGCAACAACACACCTTATCACCGGTACAATGTATGAAAACATATTATCTGTTATTGGGAACACTTGTCTCATTGTTACCTGTACATCAATGTGTTCTACTAGGATGACCGCTACCATTCGCCACCCCCGAATGCCATGTCTGTACGCGAGCCACGGCGAGACTTCCACGAGCCTCTGATGGTGGACACGTACTCCAACACGCTGCCTAACCCTCGGCGGGGTCCAAACCAACGCCAGCCGCGCCCGTCCCAGTCGGCCTCCGTGTTTGAACCACCTCAGCAGCAGGGTGGGCAGATGACGCGCTCGGTGTCCGCTGTCCCAGCAAGCAGGTGGGTTAATCCAAAATTTTTTAGAAGTATTAACAGACTTCCACTTTGATTACACTGCTAACTGTTACTGCCAATCCTATAAACATCCTAGCGGACAAGCAAACAAACACACTGAAAAGAAAATCTCCATACACTAAAGATACAATGTCATGTAGTTTGATGATGCCATATTGTTCACATAGACATTGTCTTGTTCCTGCAGGAGGAAAGTGCGTGCCTTATTCCCACACAAGGCTGGTGACAGCAGCAACCAGCTCTCTTTCAATGAGGTAATCTTTCCTCCCATTATCACTTGTAGTATGACACCATTCTATTTAATAAGAGTTGTACTTTAATTTTTTGCATCTGTTATCTTAACAGGACCAAACATGCCTTTGACTTACATGTATGTGTTTCAGGGAGACACCATTTCTTTGCTGATAGATCACCCAAGGGATGGCTGGCACTTTGGAGAGAATGACAAGACTAAAAGGTACTTGTAAGGCTTTGTATTGAATACATTAGGAGCCTCACCTATAGATTTAAAATTTGATATATGCATGTTATAGCAGTCAAAACTGCCCAAGGGACCAATAAAACCTAGCCTATAATGTATGTCAACAGGTGGTAATTATAGACAGGATTCTTAATTCTTGTGTCAATGGGGAAAATCATCTAAAGGACCTCCAAAAAGTAGTCACAATGGCTAGGTGGTCCTTATAGAGGTGGTCACCTGTAGAGGTTTGACTGTACATGATTGCATGTGTTGTTCATGTACTACGTTTACTTGTTTTCTAGGAGAGGTTGGTTCCCATACTCCTATACCCAGCCAGCCGGCAGTGATGCACCCCCACCCATTCAGTGAGTATTCTTTGACTGTTAATGTTTAAAGAATCAATCATTGTAAGATATTTTGAGGAACATATATGATCACAGTATTTCAGTTGTTCTGTGTTGTAATTGTTTAAGGACCTGGTGTATTGTATTGAGTAAAATATTATGATGTATTTTGTATGTTGGCTATGTAATATGTTGAATATTATAAGAAAATAGTCTAATAAAAAGAAACTTTTTAGAAAAGAGCAATTTAAAAATCAGGAATTATAGTATTCAGAATCCTTTCATGTAAAATGAATGTATTTACTCTTTCCCCAATCCAGGGCAGCACAGCCCATGCCAGCCCCCCTGCGCCCAAGTGTCAGTATGGGGAACCTCCTGAACAACTCCGCGTACCGGGAGCCAAGCCGCCTCCCCTCGCCAGACTACCAGGACACGCCGGCCGTCCAGCTGTCCCCGATGCGCCGGGAGGCCAGGCCGCGCAGCGTGGCGGGAGATTCGCTTCTCACGGTAGTTGAACAGGTAGTCACAGGGTGGTCATGGGTCAGAGGTCAAAAAGAAAACAGACCATATGATGCACAGTTAGAATGTTCTCGTTTTTATCAGCCTTTATTTTCATCTAACAACCTCCTCCTCCATCCACCCTTGTGGCCCTGTGTTTACATCCATGTGTTTATAGTCACATTGTCCATGATCTATCCATTATTGTTATGTACTCCTTTGTTGTACATGTACATGTATTGTTAAGTTCTTACTAATACCTTGTACTTTGTATTGCACCTCCATTTCCATATTCATTAAGTGTAACATTCTTAATTTTGGTTTTATTTGATTGCTGTTTTTTTGTTATTGAATTTATATTTTTAAAGTATTTAAAATTTTATATTATTAAAGTATACTTTGTATGTCTCAGAAATGTCAACAAAAGTCGTATTGTTTCCTCTTAGAGCGATGATTTCAGACATCCTAACGGAGATTACCAACAGTCGCAGGGCGGCGACCCCTACCGTCAGCCTCCACCGCGCTCGGACTACCAGCAACCGCTGCCTGGAGACTACCGCCAGCCCCCGGCGCGCTCGGACTACCAGCAGCCAATAAGACAGCCCCCTCCTCCGCAGGAGTACCGCGATCGTAACGACGGATACAGGGAACCAGTAGATGCAAGGTAAGATGCGTTACTGTAAAATTGTATAAAACTTAGACTCTGGTCACACATTCACAGTGTTGAGAGTTGGCAGGGCTTTAATTTGGTAATACACAGTATTCCAGACTTGCTATTCATGGTTATTTCTACTAGACAGAATGATTTGCCATTGATTATATCAACAAGAGGGAGGGGGGCTGTTCATCAAACCCTTATACATGTACTAAATGTCAACAGATATAGCCACCCTTTGTTGTAGGCATAAGACAGGTAGCTAGTTTTATTTTTTGCCAACAACCTGTCTTCTATCTTGCTGAGTGTTGTGAAAGAATATTGTTTTAAAACATTTTGAACCATTTTCATAATACTAGAAAATTGTTTTCTGAAATAATCTACATTGGTTTTGTTTGAAAATTTGTCATCTCTCTTTCCTGCATAAGGTACATTCCTCGTCAGTCTGAGTCGAGCTACCGACAGAGCGTCTCGTCGGAGTACAGCCAGCCTGCGGACCTCCGGCCGCGAGGGGTCAGCTACGGCGGGGAGCCGGACTACCGCTCAGGTCAGACCGAGTATGCACAGCCGGTCAATGGCAGCAGTAGTGTGTCAAATGACCGGCAGAACGGGTTCAGGGAAGGGGGTCCCCCCCCTCCCTCCACCCAGCCTGCCCCCCAGGAGGACAACCCCGCGAGGTGCGTGTGTGACGTGTCCAACGACTCGGTGTAGCCCAAGTAGCCCTCTCCCCTCCGCTCTCCTCTGCCGGTGCGCTGGCCCCGGACACGACTTCAGCACTCTTGTAGACTTCTGTGTTGTTACCTAGGTCATTACCTAGAACAATGCGTACAGGAGTGTCTGTTCTGTCGTACTCTGGGTTACTTGGGCCTGTGCAGACCTGTTTGGTAGTCTCCTACCCTTCTGGGTGTACTTTTTCATCTTTCTCTCCAGTTCAAGCCATGTTTTGCCCTGTTTTTTTTGTGTGGCACATTCCAACAAAATTACCCATACTCCATATTTGTCAAAAGATAATGAAACATCCCTGGAATACCTTGTTTACCTCTCCTGAATGAAATGAAATGTCCCCCATTCCCTCGAAAATTATTGCATGTCCATCCGACAGTGTGAACAATCTGTGCCAAATTTATGAGGGATAGCATCCAAACGTACAGAACCTCCTCTGTTCTCCTGGGAAAACGTGATTCTATTGAGCACAAGTGTGTGTCTGTCTGTCATGTTTTTGGCGACACCTCAGGGGTGGTGCCATAATCATCACATATGTCATCATTTATTGTTGATGCTGTCTTACCAAACATCATTGCGTCTCATGTAATTTTGCTCTTCCCTCCCAAACCTACCTTCAAATGATTCACATCACAATATTCCTGCTAGGAAACACCTTGAAAACACATTTTGTATTTTCTTCCTAACAAATTGGATACCAGTCAGATGTCCTAATCACACTGTAAGTTTTCCCCACTTAGTTAATTGTCTTCTCCTAATTTCTTCCCTTTCTGCTTCCCATAGTCTAATCTCTGTATCAAGTGCTGTGGTGGCTTTGCACTTTGTATTTTAATGCTTACATTAAAAAAAAAAAGAATCATATTGAAATGTTTTAATTAATGTACTGTCGGTGTTGTAACTGTTATAAACTTTTTGGTAGACACTTTTGCCATGTTGCCAATAATAAATTCATGAATTTTTCAACATTGCTAACATGCATGTATATGTTACATTGTATATTCAATAACATTAACATCACTTAACATTGAGTCATTGTTTGTAGGATTTAAGCCATTATTACCAGATAATCATCCATTGGGGATAGTTGATATATAATATTTTTATATGCAGTAAAAAATGCCAGCAAATCATTTGGTGCATTGAATGGTCAAATATGAAAGGCACAATGATTCTAGGTTCAAGTTAGGTTGAGTTTGGAACAGTGAAAAAATTGTTACTTTACTTTATTAAGAATGCAACAAGGCATGACATGTGGTAGCCACAGGCAGCAACAAAATACAAAATACAAAAAATACAAAGGCTGGTGGCGGCTACCAATGACACGTACAACATATACAAACTATCATAACATACAAGACGCACAATAACATACAATAGCAATGAAATAAGAAATAAGAAAACTTAGAATGAGAAGGTTGAATGATCTGTTGAGTTTTGTGGTTTTAGCAATCAGGACAAGAGGTGGTCTTTAATTGCATTTGGCCTGTTTTGGAACATTTGCTCCTTTGAGAAAAGAATGTGTCCTTACAATTCCATGATGTTGTCCTCTTTCTAGGAACCCATTTGCAAATGTGAAGTTGAAAAAGACAGTTACGAACGACAGATCTGCACCCATAATCTGAGAGAGAGAGAGAGAGATGGAGAGAGAGACAAGCAGAATGAGTGATGGAGAGAGACACAGTAGAAGAAAGGGATGGAGAGAGATAGGATGAAAGAAACTTCCAATGATCAAAGAATGGTTGTGATACACAGTTTTAGATATTAGTTCATATCAGCCCTTGAAGACATGGATATCCATGACAATGCCATTGGTATAAGGGTGTTGATGATATCATAATATCTGTAAAATTGTATGATAATTATTAATTCATGTCAGACTTTGTTAATCCTTTGCAGGGACTGGTAGCCATAAATATGTTTATTCAGGACAAGTTTGCTTTGTTCATACACAGGTGTTTCATTATGCAAATGTAAACAAGATTTATGTTGAGATAATTTCTGTCTCTGTAAAACATTTGTAATAATGCATACTTGAGAAGTTTGACACTTTTTCATGTAGGTAATCAGAATGGATTACTATTTTGGACCCCTCCATTTCAAAAGTAGGGATGAGAAAACCAAAGCAAGAAATGCTCCCGGGAAGTTTTATACTGTTCCAAAAGAAATACTTTGTGTAAAAATTTGTTGGCTTTAAGCTTTTGGAAGATGACCTCCTATTGCGAAGTATGCTAGAATTTTGGCACCCTCATATCTGATTTTAGTGTACAGTGGATATCACCTTCTTTGTGTCACCTTATGTTAAGGCTTGTGTTGGTAAAAAAGTATCGGATTTGGTTGAAAAGTACATTGAAGTGTACGCAAGGTGGGAATTCAAAGTTCGAAGGTGGATTTTTGGTGCCCGACCCAATGTCTTTTACATGCCTTGGTCATGAGTACAAAACTGACAGGAATTAGAAACAAAAAACTTTTGCCGAAACATGCGAAACAATTTCAATAGCTGTCAGGTATCATATATTAATTTACATATCATTTAATCTGCCTTTTTACCGGGTGCCATTTGCAATACCCCTTTGTATGTTTGTTTAAAAGAGGTTGAACATTACTGTCAAAGATGAACCAATGTATACCTCCGATATCCAATATGACTTGAAAATGGAGGACAATGAAACAACAATAACTCTAGTGCCTTGTACATTTCAATAGATGTACTGTTATTTTTTGGCATATATATCATACTTGTTTATACACATCTAATTATTTTGTATGGTAGACCAGCAGAATTTATGACTAATATGCCACTGCCTTCTTACCAAAATAACATATTTGAAGGGTTTTGCCAAAGTTGCTTCTATTTTGTGCCAGCTTATATTTCCTGTCTTTAGCTGTATTCAAAAGCCACTTTCAGGAAGTGATCTATATGCACATAACTAACCCCCTTAGAGCCATTGCTGGTCTATGGCTAAACTCAAAAAGAAGGTATGTATCTGTATAGCCCTACAGCCGCCCTTCGGCGTGACACCAAGTTCGCAGGCACGCGGTATGGCGTCAGCTGGCTTATATTACAACGAACAACCTGTTATACCAAACCTTCACATATAACTGTAAGCATTGTTTAAAGCTAATGTATCTAGTGATGATGGCCTTACTGTACTTGGTGGCAGGAAGTTCCACTCTAAACATGCAGTTTTCTGCATCTTTCTGCATCTCTGTAGGCTGTGGTAAATGTTAAATGTACTTAAAATATAGGCCTTTCTTTTGCATAGCTACTGTATTTCCACAGCTACATGTACTCATTTTTGGCAACGCATCAGGGGTGGAGCCAATTGATTCCATGTTGAAATCGCCTGCTAGACTTGATGTGGCACCAAAGCATACTGTTTTTGTTTTTATTTACTGTCTAGTTATTTATGATTAATTTCTTTACTCATGATTTGAGTATAATTATTTCCAAAGAGGCCAATAGCCTAGATGCCCTGGATGATACCAGTATTATTGTTAGGTTTTTGTAATTGTTGATAACCTGTTTTGTTCTGAAAGGGCAAAAGCCATTTTTGATCACTATCTGTCAGTGAGTAAAAACGCTGTTGTTTACACTAGTTATATATGGATATACCATTGTATATTGATTATTCAGCTGTTTATCAATTAAATTATGGTGCCAGACATGCGAAGTGCTTTGTCGTGATTGTTCTGAAAGTGTATTTTTGGATCAAGAATAACCTTCTTTGGATATAACGCTAGTCATAATTTTATACACTTAGGCCACAGCGAGTAAATTTTATGGATGACATCCTCCACAGACTCCAAATCTAATGCGATAGGGCGAAGAAAAACAAGGCAGGCAACAACAAAAAACAAGATCCCTACATTTTCAAATTTTGAGATCATAAACCTTGTTAAACTAGGGTTGAAGCGACAAAACAAGATATCACAAACAACAAGTCTTTTATTCCTGTATTTAACAGTATCACCTGTCCTTGTACATGTAGATGTGATACATCTATATTAACTAGAACAACCATAATGGGTAGTTACCATACTGGGTATTCATATGCGATGGAACACCTTAGACTGCCAACACTTGCCATCAAACGCGAGAAATTAGGCCTCAAGTTTGCTGGATTCCTCATGGTCTTTGAACTAAAAGGCATTTACGACATATTTGCCCGAACGAAAAGGTTCACCAGATGGATGTTCTACTTTGCAAGTGTATGAAATGAATTGTTATAATTGTAAATGTCCTGTAAAATGCACAGAAGTGTTAAACAACGGAAGTTTGCAACTTTACACAGAACAAGATATTTCAATTAAGGAGCAAAATTAACGGAGGTACAACCATGACATATACATACAAGCGGCAGATTTCTTTCAAGTTCTTCCAAAATACACTTCGCTTTTGTAAACATGTCGGCACGATGTACCTGAATCTCGCCCTACTTGTTATTTGATCAAGTCGGGCGTGCTTCCAGCGAGCATAACATGTCTTGTTAGCTTAGTACAATCTTTGACTGTACATGTAGTTTTCTAACCGGTAAAAATCGATGAGTGTTATCAATAAAATCAAGTCAGTGTGGCAAAAAAGATAATTTCATTCTCAAGTTAAAACTTCATTGAAAATTATCAGAACTGAAATTTAGAAATAATTTAGTTGTATGTTTCGGATGTATGGCATGGCACACGCCCGAGTTTTAGAGAATAGCATAGTTTAGAGCGTCAAAAGTTACCACTATAGTAACCCGCATCAAGAACGACGTACTGTTGAGTTCGCACCAGTTCTTCCTAAAGTTGTTTTGATGTGTTATGTTGGCAGCGTTTCATGTGCGACGCCTAAAGCCTAGGTCACAATTCAAAAAAGGGGCCCGCTCGGCGCGTTTTCGGGCTGTTTTTGGGCTCTACCGTACGGGACCTGGACGGAGACTGGCGGGATTCCCGACGGCTGCCGGCCTATTTTGGGGCCCGCGCGGTCGCCGAATTGATTTTAACACAAACTTAAAATCACTTCGGGCCCCGTCGGGCAAGGTACGCCGAAACGAAGCCGTAACCTAACTGCCCGGGACCCATCAGGCGGCCGCACAGGCACCTGCCTAAGATTATGACGTCACATGTGCTGATCAGTGCATCAGGTGGTCAGGAAAAGGGGGTTATAGGGGGCATATCATAAACTGCTTCCTCAGACTACGTCGCACAGTTCACCACGTGTGTGTTACACTGACTGTGTACTTGTGTGTCAGAATTCGCGACATAGCTCCATCATATGCATCAGTGAGTCGTACTCTCCATGCACGGGTCTGCGAACCCACCCTCGTCTTTTGCGACAATCCAGTTCGGCCTGCCTCTCTTCTTCAGCTACCAATACCACAATACCTAGGTTGTAACGGTGACGCGCTGTCGCCAACCTCAACCTCAGACGGGCTTGCAGGTTGTCTGCAGGTTGCACTAAACGCTGCATCGCCAACTTCAGTCTACTCTTTACGTGACGTGTCGTACATGAAGAAAAAACTGAACATTGACAGGCCGAGCAGCGCTTATATATATATATACCGGCTCAAAAACACGACAGGAGCCCGTCGGGATCCCACCAGGGACGCGCCAGGGACCCAACAGCTGCCCGGCCGGATTGTAAGAGCCGTCGGCACCCAACGCACCCCGCACGGGTTAAGACGGGAGACTGACCAGGCATCAGACGGGTCCCTGACAGAAGCCGGCCGTCAAGGGGACCGATAGTTTATGAATTTTAATGGACGGAGCACAACAAGGCCCCGACAGGGAGCCGTAAAGGAACATTTAATTGTGACCCTGACAGACGGCGCACGCTCGGCTTCATTACGCCGGCCGGCGTCTACCCGGGGAACATGCCGAGCAGGCCCCGTAGGTAATGTGACTCCAGCATAAAGAATACATCTAACAGCTGCAGTTACATACTAGTATCTTGGCCGAGCGTAGGGTTTACGACTACATCCTTTCCCCGTAGTTCTCCACCGTACATTTAATTTAACGATACATTTGTGGCCCCTTGACTTATTTTGCTATACTCATATCATGTACGCTGCTCAAATGGAATAAAGACAAGTCGTGCGGTAAATTGAAATTGTTGGATTTTTAGGCGAAAAATACGCGCGGCCATCGTTTGGTCCATCTCAAAATCGGGCGTACTTCCTGCGATCAAGAACTACGGCCCAAGCTCATCGACAATGTGACAAGATGCAAAATGTTTTGATATCCTTTCAAGGAAACCATGTTTCCAGCATCGTTTACTGATGCATCATTTACTGAGATAAGAAAACCTAAAAAAAAGTATGCATAGATTTGGATATTTTGCTGGCTAAAGGCACGGTCACATTTCCAAGCCGGGGCCCGGCCGGGCTGTTTGCGTCAACGAAAAATGTACAATTTTTATTACGAATATACACAAATAGTGCTCATGGTTAGTTTTCTACAACTTTTTGTGTGTTTTGCTGTCTTATATTATAATTTTCGTTCCATACGACTGCCCGGCCGGGCCCCGGGTTGGGAAATGTGACCGCGCCATAACAGAAGTAACCATGAACTCGAAAACACCGCTTGGTATACATGACAAAATTGATGTCTGAAACACAGGTGTGTGGAGGCGATTTCCCGTCTTCATGAAAGAAAGTTAATCACGTCAAGTTTGCATGCGCAGAAGTTTTAAACAGCTACGTCTGCAACTTTACACAAACCAACGGGCACGGTGTACATAGTGTCCCATGCAATTCAACTAAAGCGTAAAATTAATGGCAGTGCAACTATGACGTGCAGGGCAGATTTCTTTCAAGTTCTTCCAAAATACACTTCGCTTTTGTAAACATGTCGGCACGATGTACCTGAATTTCGCCCGACTTGTGCATATTTGATCAAGTCGGGCGTGCTTCCAGCGAGCATAACATGTCTTGTTAGCTTAGTACAATCTTTGACTGTACATGTAGTTTTCTAACCGGTAAAAATCGATGAGTGTTATCAATAAAATCGAGTCAGTGTGGCCTAAAAGATAATTTCATTCTCCAGTTAAAACTTCATTGAAAATAATCAGAACTGAAATTTAGAAATAATTTAGTTGTATGTTTCGGATGTATGGCATGGCACACGCCCGAGTTTTAGAGAATAGCATAGTTTAGAGCGTCAAAAGTTACCACTATAGTAACCCGCATCAAGAACGACGTACTGTTGAGTTCGCACCAGTTCTTCCTAAAATTGTTTTGATGTGTTATGTTGGCAGCGTTTCATGTGCGACGCCTAAAGAATACATCTAACAGCTGCAGTTACATACTAGTATCTTGGCCGAGCGTAGGGTTTACGACTTCATACTTTCCCCGTAGTTCTCCACCGAACATTTAATTTAACGATACATTTGTGGCCCCTTGACTTATTTTGCTATACTCATATCATGTACGCTGCTCAAATGGAATAAAGACAAGTCGTGCGGTAAATTGAAATTGTTGGATTTATAGGCGAAAAATACGCGCGGCCTTCGTTTGGTCCATCTCAAAATCGGGCGTACTTCCTGCGATCAAGAACTACGGCCCAAGCTCATCGACAATGTGACAAGATGCAAAATGTTTTGATATCCTTTCAAGGAAACCATGTTTCCAGCATCGTTTACTGATGCATCATTTACTGAGATAAGAAAACCTAAAAAAAAGTATGCATAGATTTGGATATTTTGCTGGCTAACAGAAGTAACCATGAACTCGAAAACACCGCTTGGTATACATGACAAAATTGATGTCTGAAACACAGGTGTGTGGAGGCGATTTCCCGTCTTCATGAAAGAAAGTTAATCACGTCAAGTTTGCATGCGCAGAAGTTTTAAACAGCTACGTCTGCAACTTTACACAAACCAACGGGCACGGTGTACATAGTGTCCCATGCATGCAATTCAACTAAAGCGTAAAATTAATGGCAGTGCAACTATGACGTGCAGGGCAGATTTCTTTCAAGTTCTTCCAAAATACACTTCGCTTTTGTAAACATGGAGGCACGATGTACCTGAATTTCGCCCGACTTGTGCATATTTGATCAAATCGGGCGTCTTCCAGCGAGCATAATATTGTCTTGTTAGCTTAGTACAACCTTTGACTGTACATGTAGTTTTCTAACCGGTGAAAATCGATGAGTGTCATCAATAAGATCGAGTTAGTGCGGCAAAAAAGTTAAAACTTCAATAAAAAAAACAATCAGAACTGAATTTAGAAATGATTTTGTTGTATGTTTCGGATGTATGGCATGGCACTCGCCCGAGTTTGGAGCGAGGTTTAGAGAATAACATACTAGTAGTTCAGCGTCAAGGGTTACCTACCGCCTTGGTAACCCTCAACATAAACGACGTACTGATGAGTTCGCACCAATTCTTCCTAAAGTTGTTTTGATGTGTTATATTGGCATGCAAGAAGCATAACAGATTGATGTAAGAATCACAGGTGTGTGTGGCCGGCCGCGATTTCACGTCTTCCAAGAAGAGAGTTATTACGCAGATAGAAGAAGTTTTAAACAGCGTCTGTTTTCAGACAAGGTACATCGTGGCCCCAATGTTTACAATTCAAATGAAGAGTAAAGATAACGACAGGGCAGGACAGATTTATTTGAAGTTGTTCAAAGAAGGCAGGATGCAGGCATTACCTTTTGTAAACATGTAGTCACGACGTACCTGTAGCGGGACGACTTCGAAGCTATAAAAGCGGGGCAATTCTAACACTGCCGGCAGTCTGCGGGGAAACGACCACTCGAGGTACCGTTGTCTAGACGCCACCGACAGAAACTTCTGAGACAAAGTCTTTTGACTAACCAACTGCACGGTAAGATATATACGGAGACCATCATGTTGTATTACTATATTATTTTGGTTGTATTTGTAAAAATTCTCTACTTAACAGTCATTCAGCATAGCTCCATATTTTTTAAGTTTTTTTTTTAAGTGTAAAATGTGGATTACATGCTTTGCTGTGTGCTCGTACTGTATACTATCAAGTAAAAAAACTACATATTGTGTATGTAGTCGACGCTTTTCTTGTAATGTCATGGAAACACTTCTAGCTGAGGGGTGTAGATCTAGATTGGCTAGACTCCGGCGGATGTTTCATGTAGGCATCACAAATTCGCTGGCAAGCGCAGCCAGGCGCGCGTGGCCGTGTCCCTTCACAGTGCATCCACGCGTGGCGGCTCGGCAAGCTCAGTCTGGAGCGCTGGGTCGAGTCGGGCCCTTCACCGTGAATCAGTCACGCGAGGCAGCGCCGGCAAGCGCAGCCCGGTACCCTGGCCCGCGTCGGGCCAATACAGCCGCCAAGCCACGTACTGAATCGAACGTGTTTCGAACGCATTTTCTTTGCAGTTCGAATTGCTCCGCGCTCCTTAGCAACGCCGTTGCTAAGGAAACTCCGTTCACACGACAGTTGGCTGAAATTTCATCCGACTTTGACAGCTGCGTTAATCCTGATTGGCGGCCTTACTACCTACATTGCGTTACATGTAGCACACGAGAATACCGTAATATGATCGATTTTTATGGGATTTTACCACGAATTTGGTTCGATCTATGATCATATTTGCTAAGTAGTGAAATTATCAAAATGGCGGTGCCGTACATAGCGCAACTTTAGACAATTTTCAGATTTGGGGCATCTGCATTTCGCCCTTGATTCTGTCTTCAATAGCTAGTGAGTAAGAATTGTTGAACCTTTGACTGTAACTCCTGTAAAAATCGTGTTGGTTTGAAACCTGGAAAGATTTGTAAGTGTATGTTTACGTATAATTACTGGGGTCAATTTTCGACTGTTTTACACCCAAACGTTGTATGGCGTTGGTTTGGTTAATTCGAGTGTAGTCGACTTTTTAACCGAAGTTGCCAGTATTGTCAAAGGATGCCTACAGAAACAAACTGCATGAAGACGGACTGAATTAGCAAAGGCTATCTTAGTTTTACGGATATCGGTACGTAAGTCCAGCGGTGCGGGTCTGGCGTGCGCTCTGTGGAACGGGCGTTGACGCCAGGGCTTGTGTGTTCTTTTCTGGAACTACAACGATACCTCCGATGAGGTGGCCTCGCGCGATTTCAAAGGAAGCCCATTACGCCCTCAAAACTGATAACGAGTTATATACCACCAGAGAGTAGAGACTTGAGTCTATTTTACGCGCTAGAATTTCTTTTGTTCTGACATCTGCAAGAAGGTAAAAACGCGGGTGGAATTTGCACTAAAATCAACTGATTTCAGGTCATATTTATCATACGGGTACAGGTTAACAATCGTTTTAAAATCTATAGGAGTAAAATAGGAAGCTTTAAAATCATAGATGCGATAAAATATTGGAGATACATAGTTGTAAACGCAAGCAACAAGCTTCGTAGTAAGACGTCCCGACTCCGGAGGGTCATGGAACGTAAAGCTGTCTTATAACGCCGCGTGGTTCGATGTGGTAGGCAGACAGAAATTTTTTAGTCAGATTTATAACACTTCGGATTAGTGTATTAACTTAAAACTTGGCAAGCATAAACGAGAGACCACTGCAAACATATTTTTAGCCATAAATCACCAGGCCTATGGAGCCAGGGTCTGTCCATCGTTGATAGTCACTGAAAAGTCAAACTATGCGCGTTCCATTCTGGAATCAAAATTCTGACATGAACACGTGCGTTTTGGGGGCATCTGCATTTCGCCCTCGAAAACGATAATAAGTTATACATCGACAGAAAGGGAAATCTACACTCTTTCATGTACACTCAATTTCCTGTTGGTTTGAAATCTACAAGAAATTGAAAATGTGAAGGGAAATTGCACGAAAATCACATGATTTCTGGTCATATTGCTGTTGGGAAAACGTTGGACCAACGGTTCAAACTTTTATAGGAGTGAAGAATGAAGCTTACATATTGTAAAGAAGTTGAGATTAAGAGAACACAGTTGTAAACAAGCTTTTTCGTAAGGGGTGTTAACCCCTGGAATCGTGGAACAGACTACTTTCTCTCGCGGAAGGAAAAGAAAACTGCCTGGAACTTTCAACGTGGCTTGGCGGCATTCGGAAGCAGTCTGACCAGATTTAGACCATGCCTACCTTGCTATACGAATCGAAACGAATTGGAGTTAAATTGGAATTACATGTGATCCCTGAACATGCTCTAAACACTGTTGACCTACTCCCGAATGGTTGGCTGGTGTTTTGCTGACGTTCGGTCGAAAACCATATGCATGGTCGAATTATGGTCGAACCTCCAAAGGAGCTTCTATCTCCTTTAACCTTCCAAACGACCAGTCACCTACGAATGTTTTAAACATTTTGAAACATTCGCCTGGCGCAGCCGAATCGTAGCCGAACGCCAGCCGACCCAGCCGACTCCTAACCATGGTTGGTGGGCATTCGGCTAACGTTTTGGAGGCCAAATCCGTGAATGTGTAACAGGGGCTTTTCCGAGCACTTGTGGAGCCAGGTGCAGCCCGGTACGCAGAAGTGCGACCAGGCACTCGGTGCGTAGGCGGACTTATCACGAAGCCGCGGCGGGCGAAGCCATGCAGGCTGGGCCGTGTCGGGCCCTTCAAATACCGAGCATTTACGCGAGGTCGCGTCGATGAGCACAGTCTGAGGTTTCACACAAGCCCACGAGCTCGAGCGCAGCCAGGCACGAAACATACTTCTACACTCCTCACGAGCACCCTTGGCAATTGTGACGAAGGCATAGCTGAGACATTATGATATCGGCGCCGCTTTAGAATCTTTGGCCATGTAGCAATTCGGGCTTTCAGTCTGAGCCGCTCTTCATTTTACTGTCATCCTTGTTCTCTGTGTGCTATCCAGTCCAAAATAAAGACTCAATTATTTACTCGAGCAGATCAATGGGATGAACATCGCTACGCATGAGTTTCAAAGACAAAACTTAACCGATTGAATGCTTGTCTTTATTAAATACAGAGGCACTTGGCAGAACAGAGGTTGAAGATGACCCGCCACTTTGTGCTTGTCCTGGCACTGGCACTCCTGGCTGGAGCCGTGTATCCAGGTAAATATTTCATGATATAAAAGGAACCACTAACACAACTAGAGGACGTCCTTTACGCTTCGGCACACTACATGTACCTACTAAAACAGACGCATTCAGGACTTTCTGAGAACTGTTGTAATTTGGAACACTACCCAGCACACTTAGTCTTAGTCAATTAACTTGAACATTCCAAACGGGGACTGGCCCAACACTTAGGCTTCCCCCAGTCACTGATACAGTTTAACTTAGTGAAGCATTTACAACTTTCGTGAAATGCGTAATTTTAAGAGATTGTATGATGGAGGCATATCAGTTTAAATATGGTTTTATTTCATTTTTGTACCAGAAGCCAAGGGCATACTAAATGAGAAACAACCGCTGGGGGAGGAACAGCAGCTGGATGAGGAACAGCACCTGGATAAGGAACAGCAGCTGGATGAGGAACAGCAGCTGGATAAGGAACAGCAGATGGGTGAGGAACAGCAGATGGATGAGGAACATGCCTCACCTGACATCAAGGAAGCGGAGATGTTACTTAAAGAGCTGGAAGGTAGGAGGACTGTTTTCTTAAGTTTCCTTCCATAAACAGGGTTGCATTCCCATGAGTTCCATCTCAAAAAGCAGCCTGTACCATTATCTCATATCATAAAAGCAACTACGTACTTATGGAGAACTTGAAAATATGATGACGAAAAAGAGAAATGCCCAATTATTGTCTTTCAGTTTTAAACCAAAGCAGGTAGTTTTTATAGATCAAAGAGGATTTTTTAATCAAACCTTTCTGTTTGGTTGATTGTGTCTTATGATGTGGAGGAAATAAAGACATTTTCGCGTATTTTACTAGACCTTGCTACTTGACTATACTAAAAGTGTTGTTTTCAATCTACCGTTGTTTGTCCTTCAATTGTACAAAGTATTCTATTTTAAACACAGATCTGGTGGAGAAAGAAGTGATGGCCAAAAACAACGGTGGTGAGGATGACATAGCAGTACTTCCCGGCAAAAGGACCCTACCTGGTAAGCGTGGATGCTATGATTATAAATGTATGGTTTCGTATAGCCTTCTTAGGGTTTCTGTTGGTTCTGTAATGCACTGTGTTCTTATACATGTACGTCCAATATGTTGCCACCATCGCCTGCCCATGCACCACTACCAATGTAACCGCACTATTTATGCAATATTCACTTCAAGAGCCGCAAGTTCACATGTCTTTATCATAGCTCCTATAAATTTTTATCATTTTATCACTGAAGCATGTGCATCTGTTTTACTACGCAAGTATTCATAAAAGTGTATTCATCTTTTGTGTATATATTGACCATGTTCACGTACTATAAAATTTCAACTTTTTTTACTAACGTTATTTTCAGATCAAGACCCAAACATTGCATTAGGAAGACCTACGGTTCAGTCGAGCGAAGCGCTTAGAGGCTCCCCAGGGCGAGCTGTCGACGGAAACAGAAGACCTTACTGGAATAGTAGTTCCTGCACACACACACAGGAAGAAAACGACCCATGGTGGTATGTCGATTTGGGAAGGGTGGCCACTATCGACCACGTCGCCATCGTCAACCGCCGTGACTGCTGCTCTGAAAAGATCACACCCTTCGACGTCCACATTGGGTCCTACACTGACGTGACTAGGAACCCGAGGTGTGGCGGGCATCACCACTTCCCTTCGACTGAGACTGAGCGCGTTGTCCACTGCCGCGGGTTGCGCGGCAGGTACGTAGGCATTAGGCTGCCGGGGAAGAAACGAGTCCTGACGCTGTGCGAAGTGGAGGTATATGCTGGTAAGTATTGTACCATACGTGCATCACGTCCATCCTCTCATGCCGGGCCCGTTGTTTGTAAGTACGTGTCGAGCAACGACATATGCAAACCGTGGGGGTGGCATGAGGATTATCATAACATGGATGGTCATATCGTGCTAACTTGTAACTATATGCTACAGTTGTTGAACATGCTCATACACGGTAACATAAATGTTGCTTAGTACCAGGTAGAAGAGTTCCCCTGTCACATATTCACGATCGTCGTCCCCGAACGCCAGCCGAACACCAGCCGAATATTATGAGGTCGGCTGGTGTTCGTGAGCAACTGCCCAGATTTAGGCCACGCC